>JAWWLS010000122.1:4799005-4819190 GCA_035040975.1 Myioborus melanocephalus | reverse complement strand
CCCATCCCCCTCCCTGTCCCCTGTTCCTGTCCCGGTCTCTGTTCCTTTCCCTGTCCCCATCCCTGTTCCTTTCCCTTTCCCTGTCCCCATCCCTGTCCCCATCCCTGTCCCGGTCCCGCAGCACAGAGAGCCCCAGGTTAGGCCGATTTTTCTTTCTCTCGCTGGATTTTTCTGCCATTTTTCTGCCACTCGCTGTTTTCCCGCAGCCCAGGTGGCTCCTGCCGTTCCCAGCAGGGCCAGCTCGCACCTGCTCTGTCCCCTCCTGTCCCTGCCGCGGTGCCATCCCGGCCCTGGCAGTGCCACAGGGCTCGCCCAGCACCCAAAAAGCCACATCCGACCCCTCCATCACCGCCAGGGGACGTGGGCAGGGAGGAGAGACCCCCACGCCCTCCTCCAGAGCCCACCCTGTCCCTGCAGCCCTTCCCAACACCTCCAGGCTGGGCCAGCTCTCCCAAATTAACACTGGTGGGGAAGGAGCATGTCCTCAGAGCATCTTCTGGACAGCACAAGCGACCCAGTTCTTCACTTTAATTAAAATTTGCCTGCTGTAAAAACAATATCGGGAGAGGAAAAAAAAAAAAAGAGAAAAAAAAAAGCAGCATGATGCTTTTCTCATTTATTTCCCTCCTGTCCTCTTTTCTCGCAAACAAACACAGGTTTCGGGAATATAAACCTTGCCCTAAATAGTGATTTTTTTTTTTTTTTAATTCTTTCCACTAGGAAACGGACAGGTCCCCTGGCAGAACAAAGGGAAAAAAAATTAGTGCAATTCCTCTGGGGGGGAGATGCGAATTCAGGTCCATCAGGATTAGCTGCGTTTTCAGCACAGGACAAATTTAGAAGCCTTTATCTCAGGGCAACAGAGGGGGAAAAGAGAAGATCATGAGAAAAAAATAAAACCAACAAAACCTCACTGCTTTTAGAAGCAAATGAAAGTTTCACAACAGGAGCTCAAGGGAAGCCCCAAGGAACCAAAGTCCCAAACTTCACACCTGGATCAGGGCACAGACATGAGCAGTGCCTCGGCTGAGGGGCACTGTGGCTGTGCCACACCAGTGCCACGGCCTCACCTGGCATGGCTGGGCAAGGAAAACCCTCTGGAAATGCAAAAACCCCGTGGCACTACACAAACAGACACCTGGCCTGGTTTCTGCCCCCCAGGAGGACTGGGAACAGTGGGACAGAGCCCCCATGCCACCCATGGCACCACTGGGGTGGTGACAGTGCCCAGCCAGCTGAGGAACCCAAAATACTCCAGGGCTGTCACCCTGCCCACTCTGAACCTTGGGAATGGTGACACAACATCCCCAAATCCTCCCTGGATGGAGCTGGGATGGATGAAACCCTCCTCATCCTCCAGCTCTGGGGCAGCTCTGTCCTTGTGGGGGGCACAAAGAGGGACCCCCAGCACCCCAGATTGGCACAAACAGGGACCCCCAGCACCCTCAGAATGGTGACACCTCTGTCCTTGTGACAGGCACAAAGAGGGACCCCCAGCACCCCAAATTGGCACAAACAGGGACTCCCAGCACCCCGGGGTTGGTGACAGCTCTGTCCTTGTGATGGGCACAAAGAGGGACCCCCAGCATCCCAAATTGGTGACAGCCCTGTCCTTGTGGGGGACACAAACAGGGATCCCCAGGAGGTCACCAAGGTTTGTCCCCACACAAGCAGCAGCACGGGCAGGTGGCTTCAAGGAAAGAGAAATGAATTTTCCCTGGGGCTCAGTGGATCTCAGGTGCCCTCAGCGTGGCTGTGCCCACACTGAGCCGTCCCCCTGCCCACCCTGGGTGTCCCCACCCTGCACAGGGTCCCTCCATGGTCCCCACCTCAGGGACACTCCATGCATGGGCTCAGAGCCCGTGGGGAGCTGCAGTGCTCAGGTGAGGGGAAGCCCTGGCCATGGGGATGCTCCTGGTGGTCACCTCACCATGCCAGCGCTGGCCCAGGCCCCGGGGAGACAGAGCAGTTAAAAATAAGAACATTTCCTTCCTTCACCCCTACTTTAGGCCTGTGATAAATAAAAACTGGGAGTTTCTGCCTCCCGGAGAGGAAGCGGCTGCGAGGAGGCTGCCAGTGAGTCAGGCCAGCAGAAATCATCCCTGTTCCTGAGCACTGCCTCCATCCCATCCCATCCCTGGCAGGCCCGGGAGCCGCATTCCTTTCTCATGCTGAAATTGCTCCTCTGAAGGAGCTGCAGGGTCCCCTCCCTGCCCCAGGCCCCCGCCCTGCCCGCGGGGTGCTCCCTTGGCACAGCTCCCCTTACCTGCCCACCCCTCCCATGCTGGCAGGGAGCATTCCCTGCGCTGGGATGGGGTTGGATTCCCAGAACAGATCACCCGGGGTTGGATCCTCACCCCCAAAGCTCCACAGGGTCCCCCTTGGAGCTCAGCTTTGTCCAGATGCCCTGGGAGGGGATGGAGCAGCTGGGGAGGGCAGATGGGTGTTGATGCCCAAACAGCTTCCCAGCACCCTGCCAGGGCCCCCTCTGCCTCCTGGACCCCTCAGGAATCCCAAATCAAGGCCGGCAGCTCAAGGGTGGAACCACTTGGAAGAAGAAGAAGGAGAAAATTAACTGTGGCTGCCTTTGTCTGAGGAGGAGGAGGAGGAGGGAGGGAGACACTCGGTCCCTTGTGCCGGCCAGAGCAGGCAGTGAGAGGGCTCTGCTGAGGGTCAGGCAGAGGACGGGGGTTCTCGGGCCAGGAGGGGAATTTGTCCCCTCGTCTGGTGGCTCTGGGGTCAGGGAGCACCCAGAGGCAGCACAAAGCCTGTGTGGAGCCTTTCAGCTGCTGCCCCATCCTCCCACCGCAGAGACAAGCAGCATCAGGGCTGGGATGGATGAAACCAGGACTGACCCCAGGCCAGAAAAAAGGGTTGTTTGAATCCCATTTCTCCTTCTGAGCGAGCACTTCACAGCACAGAGCGCTGAACAAAATCCCTCCTTTGGCACAGAACATCCCCAGCGGTGAGAGCGACACCCCAAATCTGCTCCGAGCTGCAAACCCCAGACCTCCCCCTGCAGCAGCCGCTTGAAAGGCGCCCCAAGGTCTGCGGGGGAAGGGCTGAGCCCCCTCGGGTGATTCCATGAAGGGAGGAGGCGGCAGCGGCTCCCTCCTGCCCGTCCCAGCCGTGCCCGCCCGGCTCCGGCGGCGGCTGTGCCGGGGCTCCCGCGGGAGCAGCCGCTCTCCCCCGAAATAGCTCTCAGACTGGATGACTTTGGCCCACATCCTCAAAGGTGTGAGGCTCCGGGTTACCTCGGGGCACCCCAGCCCCAAAACACACCCGCAGCGGGGATAGGAGGGGGCTGGGATGGAGGAGATGCTCGGGGCCGCCTGGTGGGTCTGGGAGAGGGGAAAACAGAGGGATTGCCAGAGGAATATGGGGTAAATTCCTCAAATCCCACTCTTCTCCTTGCCCACCCTGCTGTCCATGCATCCAAACCCATCCTGCTCCAAGCAGGAGCTGAGAAAAAGGGAATAAAACCCTCCACAAACTCCTTTCCTCCCACTCTCCCTCCTGGCAAGGGTTAAATGGTGCTGGCATGGAAGACACTTTGTACTTGCATTTAAAAATACAGCCAAATTCCTCAATGCCAGGAATATGGGGTAAATTCCTCAAAGCAAAATTCCCCACACTTCTCCTTGCTCTCCATACATCCAAACCCATCCTGCTCCAAGCAGGAGCTGAGAAAAAGGGAAGAAAACCCTCCACAAACTCCTTTCCTCCCACTCTCCCTCCTGGCAAGGGTTAAATGGCGAAGACACTTTGTACTTGGATTTAAAAATACAGCCAAAGCCCCCGTGGCCCAGCGCCATGCAAGGCACAGGTATATTTCCACACTCGAGCCAATAACCTTCCCCGAGGGAAATTTAGGCTTTTTATGATTAAAAGGGGAAAAAATAATAGTGGGGAATTAAATATAGTACAGAGCTCGAGAACAATTAGCAGTTGCTGTTAGCGACACCGGGCCAAGTTTGGGACAAATGCCGTGGGAGCAGCGGGGTTGGGGACAGCCAGGGGGTGACACCTGGGCAGGGAGGGATGCTCCGGCCTTGCCAGGTGGCCCTCGGGAGCCCCAGACCCCTGGGAGGAGCCTGCAGGGTCCGGCCACACCTCACGGGCAGGGTTTTCTCCTCCCTTGGCTTTATCAAGAGCAAATTGAAGTGTTTGCACAGGCTTGTAACTCCCCTAATGAGCAAACACGGGTTAATTGAGGGGTGGAGCAGGGGCTGGGGCTGCCAGCTGTACCCTCAGGATGGCAGAGGGAAGAGCCCTGTTCATCATTTCCCATCCCTTCCATCAGCTGCCCAAGGCTTTGCACTGCCCAGCCCTCCTGTGTGCAGCCACCTTCAAAATCCTCCTCAGCTGTGCCCCAAATCCGCTGCTTTTTCACCCATTACAGCTGTGCCCGTGTGGGAGCAGCACTGCCAGCCTCACTGGCTCAACCCCACAGGATTTACATCCCAGGAAAATCCTCCTTCATTCACCCAAGGCCTCCTCCTGCACACCAGGGCAGACCCAGAGCAGACCTGGTCCCATCAGGGCTTGGAGCAGCCTGGAGGAGTGGAGGTGTCAATGGCAGGAGGTGCCATGGGGCGAGCTTGGAGCTCCTTCCCACCCCAAACCAGTCTGGGATTCTGTGACAAACGGGCAGATTTCCCAAGCAGTGCTGGAATCAGATCCCACAGCGTGCCCAGCCCCTGTGGCAGAACCCCAAAAGGCTCCAGCAGGGCCAGGCATGGCCTCTCCTCCCAGCAGCTCCTTGCACAGGGGTTGCCAGGCCACGCTGAGCTTCCTCTGCTCCCAAATGGGCCGTGCTGAGCCTCTCATGTGGGCTGTGGTCAGCACACAGCCGTGAATGAAGGCGCATCTTATCAGAGCCTGGCAGCAAATCTGCTCTGGGCACGCAGCCCACGGTGCCCTGCCAGCCCCAGGGCACGCTCAGCTCCATCCCAGCCCGAGCTGGGCTTTGGGGATGCTGTGCCAGGCAGGTTTGGAGCAGGGGGTGCAGCAGGGAGGCTCATCCTGGGGGTGGTCTGCTCTGAAAGGGCTCAGGAATGTCACAGAGAGAAGGGACAGAGGCAGCCCCGTGCTGGCTCCATTTCTCCCAGTAAAAATCCCACAGAAAATGGCTGAGCTGTGGTTTCTCCCCTCCTCCCCGGAGTTTTGAGGCAAGTTAGTGCCAATCAGCCTAATTACAGCCCTGGCTGAGCAAACCACAGCCTTGCCTTGCTTCCTGCTGAGTGACGGGCTGGGGAGGCAGGGGCCCGTGGGCTGTGCCTCCCTGGCAGCCAGGCCACCACCCCTGTCACCCTGGGCATGTCCCCAAGGGGTGAGGGGACAGGAGAGGCTGCTCCCCTTGGTGCACACAGCCTGCCTGGGCTCCTCCAGGTGACACCATCAGGAAAAAGGTGCCAGCTTGGAGCTGTTCCTGCTTGGATGGCACTGGAGATGCTCGGGGCAAAGCTGGAAGGGACCCTGTGCCCATGCCAGCATGGCAGGAGTGCCCTGGGCACCCTGCACACCCTGCTGGGGCAGGATCATGGATGGGTTGGGTTGGGAGGATCTTAAATCCCATCCCACCCACCCCTGCCATGGCAGGGACACCTTCCACCATCCCAGGCTGCTCCAGCCTGGCCTTGGGCACTGCCAGGGATCCAGGGGCAGCCACAGCTGCTCTGGGCACCTCTGCCAGCCCCTGCCACCCTCACAGGCAGGAATTCCTTCCATATTATTCCTTCTGGGCACATATTCCATCACCTCAAACTGGGGACTGGGTGTGAGGGTAACAAAGCCTCATTAGACACGGGTGGTTGTCCCTTCCTGGTGAGGGAAATATTCATTCCCAAATCCAGGAGAGGGAAATCCTCATTCCCAAACCCAGGTGAGGAAAATCCTGACTCCCAAACCCAGGGAATCCTGACTCCCAAACTCAGATGAGGGAAATCCTCATTCCCAAACCCACGTGAGGGAAATCTTCACTCCCAAACCCAGGGAATCCTGACTCCCAAACCCAGGTGAGGAAAATCCTCACTCCCAAGCCCAGGTGAGGAAATTCCTGACTCCCAAGCCCACCCCATCATGCTTTAGGTTGAGGACAGGCTGGGTGCAAACCCCAGCAGGGTGGATAAACCCTCCCACTATCTAACATAAATTATAAGTATTAAAAAGTAACTGCAAATATTGTACACGTCGTTTTTAGCATGAAAAGATAACCCCACCCCGGGGTTATATTTTTATACTAAAAAAAAAAGAAAAAGAAATTTAACATACAATAAACAACCTTAAGACCGAGAAATAAAGAGCTCTAACTCCTTCTTTGAGCGCCTGGGTGAGAAAAGAGATTTTTAAGCATATGTCAGGGTCACTGTGAGCAGCTGGAAATCCCGAGAGCAGGAGAGCATCCTCATTGCAGCCCCGCTCCGAGGGAAGCAGCGCTGCAGCAGCCGGACATCACCTCCAGCACCTCCTGGGGTGAGTCAGGCTGTGCCAGGGCGGCTCTCCGGAGCTGCAGGGCGCTGAACAGAGGCGCGATCCCAGTTTGGAGAACGGGGAAGAGTTTAGTCATTGCGGGGCTGAGTCACTGCAGCCGGGACAAGGGACCAGGGACAGCGCGGGGTGGGAGCGGCTCCGCAGGGACTCCGCATGGAAATCAGCCTGGTGGCGGGGCCATAAACCGGGACAGGCACGGCTGGAGGGGGAAGAGCCGGGCCTGGGCAGGATTTACAGCTGGGGAGGAAAAAAGGGAGCCACACAAATGCTTTGTTTTGCGTGGCTTTATGAATTATAGGTGATATTGCAGCGCGTTTCACACGCCACCGGCAGAGCCCAAAGCTGTCTGCTGTGCTGAGCAGGGCTGGGTGTGTGGATGAAGCAGCTGGGGATGGCCCATCTCTGGAAATATTCAGGATAGACCTTAAAAATGCCCCAATTCCATCCTCTGCCATGTGCTGGGACACCTTCCACCAGGCCAGCTTGCTCCAAGCCCTGTCCAACCTCCCCTGCAACACTTCCAGGGATGAAATGGGTGCACCTGGAGGCTGCAGAGGGGTTCAAATCATTCCCAAATGCACAGCAGGAATGATATCGGCCTGGAAAAGCAGCCCCAGCCCTCACTGCAGCCCATGACAGGAGAATTCCCTACCCACGGCCGTCTGCGCCAGAGCTTGAATCATTTCTGTCTTCGAGGCAGAAAGTCAGAGGATTTCCTTGAAAATAGAGCCTTTGTTTGGCAAATACTTCTCCCATCTGCTCCGGGGCTGTGAGTGCCCTTTGTTGGTTTGATGCTGGTCCCTTCCTCAGCCAGGGCAGTGCCACTGGCACAGAGGGGACCCTGTGGCCTGTCTGAGCTGCCAGGAGCTGCTGCCTGTGTCAGAGCCCAGGTTTGGTGTGTCAGAAATACCAGGCTACATCCTTAGCGGTTTGGAATTTGGGGCACAGATCGTGGAGCTGTTCTGTGCTTTTAGAGCACCTGAAAAAAAAAAAAATAAAATAAAAATTGGAACCTGAAGCTAGAGGCGACCGCCTGGAGCCTCCCAGCCCCATCATCCTACAAATGGGTCATAATAAAAAATAAATTAGTGTGAGTCCACAGAAGGCTGCAGAGCTCTATCACTTTCGCAGGCTGAGGATCCCCATGAATATTTCATTTAAAATATTCTCCTCTGCTGGCTCGGATCACTGGAATATCCGAGCGGCTCACATTTGTAATGCAACGTTACAGCAGCTTCACGAGCCCCGCGAATCTCAGCCTGGACATCATTCCAGGCTTTTCTTTCCCTCCCTGTTGGTGCAGCACCCTGCACGGAGGAGGGAGCAGGAGGTGCAGCAGGAGCAGGACAAGCCTGGGTGGCTCAGGGAGAGGCTGCAGCGAGGAGCAGGTGATGGAAATGGGATGGAGCTGGGACAGCTCTGCAGCGCTGGATCCTGGTTTTCCATGGAGCAGGGGAAACCAGCGAGGCTGGCAGAGGCTTTTCATCAGATATGGTCTGTGAGCAGCTCCCCCTGCCCTCGCAGCACGGCGCTGTTTGTAAACAACCGCCTTAAAATACCTTAAAATACCTTAAAATACCTTAAAATACCTTAAAATACTGCCAGCAGGATGTGGCAGCGTCACTGCCGCGCTGGGGTGACGAGTGACCTCAGAGAGCCAATACAGATATATATGTATGGCACTCAGGGGGCCAAATATGTTCTTTCATAATATATTCACACAATCACAGAATAATGAGATTGGAAGAGACCTCTCAGATCAAGTCCAACCTGTGCCCCAGCACGTCAATCAGACTCTAGCACCAAGTGCCATGTCCAGTCTTTATTTAAACACATCCAGAGGTGGTGATTCCACCACCTCCCCGGGGAGAGCATTCCAGTACTTTATTATTCTTTTGGTGAAAAAATTCTTCCTAATATCCAACCTAGACCTTCCTTGATGTATCTGGAGACTGTGTCCTCTTCTTGTATCAGAGACCAACCCCACCTGTCTATAACTCCCTTCAGGAAGGTGTAGAGAGCAATAAGGTCACCTCTAATCCTCCTCTTCTCCAGGCTAAACAGCCCCATCTCCTTCAAACGTTCCTCAGAGGGCTTATGTTCATTCCTATTATTCATATAATTTTTCTATAAATTATTTTATAAAATAATATCTGAATTATAACATCTGAATTATAATAGCTCCCCAGCACAGCCTGGCTGAGGTGTCTCTGCTTCCCACATGGGACAAGGAGCTTGGTGACACTGAGGAAAGGCCTGGCTGTCCCTGCCAGGCTTGGTGACACTGAGGAAAGGCCTGGCTGTCCCTGCCAGGCTCCTCTCAGCTGCATCCCTCAGAGGTGCCCAGAACTGTGGTGGTGCTCACAGGGGTCCCAGGATGAGGGAAGAGATGAGAATGTTGACTCCATGTTTCAGAAGACTGATTTATTATTTTATTATTTATACTATAAGAAAATTATATATTAAAACTACACTAAAGAATAGAAGAAAAGATTTCAACAGAAGGCTTGAAAGGAATAGTAAGGAATGATAATAAAATCTTGTGACTGACCAGAGTCCAGGACAGTTCGACTGTGATTGCCCATTAATTAAAAACAACCACATGAGACCAATCACAGATGCACCTGTTGCACTCCACAGCAGCAGATAATTATTGTTTTTCTTTTCCTCTGAGGCTTCTCAGCTTCTCAGCAGAAAAATCCTGGCAAAGGGATTTTTCAGAAAGTATCCTGGTGACACAGAACCCCACCAGGAGCTGCCCTGCAGTGACTCAGCCGGGTCAAACCCTTCCTCCCGACACCTCCGTGGTGTTTGACACTTGCCCTGGCAGAGGCTGAGCTCTAATAATATCCCCCACATTTTCTACAGCTTCGGGAAATCTCGGGCGGTTTTGCACAGCCTGGAGTCTATTTGGAGCTCAAGGCTTCTAAGGATGTGTCAAGGACGGGGAGTTTTGGTACCTGGGAAGGCATCACGGGAAGGGGCTGCTGCCAGCACAGCTCTGCTGAACCACACTGGCAGGAAAACGACGATGGCCACGTGAATTTGCCACTGTCAGGGTCTGGATTAAACACCCTGGGGGTGAGCAGGGCGTGTATCTATCACAGCCCTGATTTCAGGATGTGCATTTCTCTCACAGCCCTGATTTCAGGGTGTGCATTTCTCTCACAGCCCTGATTTCAGGGTGTGCATTTCTCTCACAGTCCTGATTTCAGGGTGTGCATTTCTCTCACAGCCCTAATCTCAGCCTGACCAGGGTGTGCATCTCTCACAGCCCTGATTTCAGGGTGAACATCTCTCTCACAGCCCAAATTTCATCCTGGCCAGGGCGTGATTTCAGCCTGACGAGGGTGTGCATCTCTCTCAGCCCCAATTTCAGGATGTTTATCTCTCTCACAGCCCCAGTTTCATCTCTCTCACAGCCCGAATTTCATGGTGTACATCTCTCTCACAACCCCAATTTCAGCCTGACCAGGGTGTGCATCTCTCACAGCCCTGATTTCATGGTGTCCATCTCTCTCACAGCCCCGGTTTCAGCCTGGCCAGGGCAGTTTGTGTTCTGCATCCCCATTCTGTGCCGTTCCCCAGGGATGGGCAGGAACACGAGGCTGGGCTGGGAAAGCCTCCAGCAGCTCAGGGCGTCACCAACCTGTGTCCCACACCTGGAGCAGGTGCGGGGAGGGAGCAGCGAGGCCGGGCCGGCTCCAGGGCAGCCCCGGGGCGCTCAGGGGAAGCCCGGGAGCGCTGGAGCGAGCGGAGCTGAGCCTTTGTCCCGGCTGGGTGTGCCCTTCCTGGCATACAATTCCCAGATTAGCCCGAGCCCCGCTGCCAGCAGCTCCTGCGGCCCGTGACCGGGCTGGGAATGCCTGAGGGCTGGGGGAATGCTGGCTGTGGGATCTGGGAATGCTGGCTGTGGGATCTGGGAATGTTCTGGGGGCTGGGAATGCTGGCTGTGGGATTTGAGAATGTTCTGGGAGCTGGAAATGCTGGCTGGGAATGCTCTCAGGGATGGGAATGTTCTGGGATCTGGGAATGTTCTGGGGACTGGGAATGCTGGCTGTGGGATCTGGGAATGTTCTGGGGGCTGGGAATATTCTGAGGGCTAGGAATGCTCTCATGGCTGGGAATGTTCTGGGATCTAGGAATGCTCTGGGGTCTGGGAATGTTCTGAGGGTTGGGAATGTTCTGGAGGCTGGGAATGTCTGAGGGCTGGGAATGTTCTAAAGGCTGGGAGTGCTCTCAGGGCTGGGAATGTTCTGGGGGCTGGGAATGCTCTGGGATCTGGGAATGTTCTGGGATCTGGGAATGCTCTGGGATCTGGGAATGTTCTGAGGGCTGGGAATGTCCTGAGGGCTGGGAATGTTCTGGGAGCTGGGAATGCTGGCTGGGAATGCTCTGAGGGCTGGGAATATATTAGGGCTGGGAATGTTCTGGGATCTAGGAATGCTCTGGGGTCTGGGAATGCTCTGGGATCTGGAATGTTCTGCGAGGGGTGGCACAGCAGATCCTCCCCTCCAAAGCACCTCATGGGTCACCGCCAGACTTGTAACCGCCTCTAAATTTCAGCCTGAGAGGGGCTTTGTGCAGGATCGGCCCTCTGGCCATGGAAAGCCCCCATTCCCGTGGGGAATTCCCGACCCTGGCTGCCCTCAGCCAGCAGCTCGCTCATCCCGCAGGCAGGGACAGCCCGGGAGAGAGGAAAAAGCGATTTCCTTCGTCCTGTGCTCCTGCAGAGCCCAGAGCCAGCACGGGGGGACACCCCGGCGTGGGGACACCACGGGAAAGATGCTCTGTCCCCCTCGGGACCCCCAGAGGGAACCGGGAGGAAACTCTGGATCAAACCTGGGGGATTGCTGGGTGGGGTTTTTACCATTCTGGTGTTTGCTGAGGGTGAAGGAGATGAATCCACCCACCCAAAAAAAAACCCCTGGAAAACCCCTTTGACCCGTCCCTCGCTGTCCCACCGTGCTGTCCCCGCTGTCCCCTGGCCCGGAGCTGGAGCCGGCGGTGTCGGTGTCTCCCAGCCGGGTTAGCCCGGCTCAGCTCGGCTCGCTGGGAAGTCGGAGAGTGCCACCTGGTGCTCCGAGGAGATTGAGAACCACGGAATCCTCGGATGGGCTGGAATGGACCTTAAAGCCCAGCCGGTGCCATGGCCCTACACTGGGGCCATTTCATCACCCGGAGCTCCTGGAGTGCTCGGTGGCACGGGGCAGATGTGCCTGGCACCCATGGGCCAAGCAGCCCAAAAAACCAAGGGCTGCCCACTGCTGACCAGCAGGTCCCAAGGTTATTCCCTCCTTAGCTGGGAGGGATGGAAGAACCTACAGAACACCCCTGGGGCACCATGGCAGAGCTGGGATCAGTTTGGCTCATGGTTCTCCATCCTTCCACCTTTTCCAAGGCCTGGGGGCACTGGGACCCTCCTCAACCGGGAGGGATGAAAGAATCTTCAGGACATCCCTGGAGTGCCACAGCCTCTGACAGAGCAGAGTGGGATCAGTTTTGCTCGTGGTTCTCCATCCTTACACCTTTTACAAAGCCTGGGACCCTCCTCAGAGCATCCTCCACTCTCCCCATCCTCTCAGCCCCCTCACCTGAAGCCCTTTGCTGTCTGTTCATGTTCCAGAGCCTCTTCCCCGGGGACACCTCTGCTTTTGGGGGTCCTGCACCTTCACCTGACCAAAACAAGCCCAAAATAAAGGGCAGTGACTCCCCCGAGCTGTCACCTCCCCTCCCTCTGTGGGAATTGAACTTCTCTCGGGAGTGGCTGAGAGAGCATCCTCATATTCCCGATATTCCAAAGCCAAGGGACCCATTCCAGGCAGGAATCCCAAAAATCCCGGGGCAGAGCAGATCCCTCGGGGCGCTCCTGCCGGTCGGGTGATGCGATAATCGGCACTCGGGCTCTGCCCAGCCCCAAAGCTCCGCTGCTTATCTGGCATTTGCCAGCCCCAGCAGCCGCCCTGGCAGCGGCCCAAGGAGCGAGGAGAGGAAAAGCAGCTGGGGCAGATTGCTGAACCCTCTCCAGGGCCGAATCTCTCTCTCGAGCTGCTGCGATTTCCCCAAAATCTCCGCGGATTTCGAATTCCCTGAGGCGCTTGGTGGGAGCCACCTCTGCCACCGGGGACTTTGGTTTTTTTTCCTTTGGATCGACACAAGTTTCCCTCCCAGGAAAAATAAACCCTCAAATCGTTACTTTAACTGGGCTCTAAGCCTGGCAGAGGAGGAATTTAAGGTGCAGCCATGAGGAAAATCTCCTGGAGAAGCCCGGGAGGAGCCGAGGATGTCCGGGAGAGCGGATCTCCGGGGATGGTACCAACCCCACACCCGGCACCCCCCGAGCCGCGCAGGGACCGCGAGATGCTTCAGCTTCCCCCAAGGAACCCCCAGAACCCCCCCAAAAAATCCCCCGGAGCTCGGGGGTTGGTGCCTCTAGAGGGAGCTGAATAAATCTGAATAAAGCGCGGCTCTATCTATGGTCAGCGGGGTTGGGTTTCAACTTGATTTTTTTTTTCCTCTTCTTCTTTTCCCTCCTCCTCCTCGGCCCCGCGCGCTTCCTTTGCCCGGGCAGGAGGCAGGAAGGGAGCGGCCGGAGGGATGGAGCGGATCCCGGCAGGGATGCGGTAGCTCCCGGGGTATCCCGACCCGCCGGGACGCGGTGAGTGGAGTTTCCCCCCCGTTTCCCCCTCCCCAGACTCTCCCGGGATGGGTTATCCCCGCTCTCCGGGCCGGGATGGGATGGGCAGGGATGGAGCGGCAGTGCGGGGTGCGGGAGGGGGGACAGGGACAAAGTTTGCGGAGGGTGTGAGAAACCCCCAGGTTTGGAGGCCTCGCTCCGGGCGAGACCCAAAGAGGGAATTTTCCCGCCCCAAAAAAGGGAATTTTCCCTCGTTTAACCGAATATTCTCCAGCCGGGGGGTGACAGTGCCCTCGACATCAGTCTCGCAGGGCCCAAAGGGCTCAGGGCAGGGGACACCGGTGGGCAGAGCTGTCCCCGCCGGGGATCGGGTGACACCCGTCCCGCCACGCCCGGGCGGCGACCCGGACACGGGCACGGGGCTGTGTGGCTGTGCTGGCCCCGCAGGGACCCCCGGGCCTGGTTTGGGGGTGACCTTGGCTGGGTGGATGCTGGGGGTCCTGTGCCCACCCTGGGGCCGTGCTGGGTGGGCAGACCCCGAAATGGGCAACACCCGAAATGGGCAACCCCCAAACTGAGCAGCCCCCAAACTGTGGAACCCCCAAACTGTGGAACCCTCAAACTGGGCAACCACCAAACTGGGCAACCATTGAACTGGGGAACCTCCAAACTGGGCAACCCCCAAACTGGGCAAATGGCCTCAAACTGTTCAAACCCCAAAGTGGGCAACCATCAAACTGTGCAACCCCCAAACTGGGCAACTCCCAAACTGTGCAACCCCCAAACTGGGCAACCCCCAAACTGTGCAACCTCCAAACTGGGCAAATGGCCCCAAACTGGCCAATTTTTCTGCCCTGGGGCAGGAGGGGCCCTGGCCCCGCTGGCCGGGCAGGGATGGGGTCAGGGGTCCTGCGGGATCTCTGTCCTGCAGGGATCGCTGCCAAGGCTCGTCCCAAGCGATGCTCCATTGATTTCCTGGCATTCACAACACGTCAGGGGGTGATTCCAGAGCCCCGTGGCCGGCTCAGATATAGGGATTGCAGCTGCTTTTAACCCCTCCCAGCCTCCTACAGGACTCTTGTAGTGTGGATGAGACCCTGCAGCTCCCTTGACACCCTCCCGTGAGCCCTGACTCAGATCTTGGAGGGTTTTCATTTCCTGCAGCCCCAGGCTGTCTCTGGGTGTTTGGGTGTCACCTCCTGGTTCACACCCTTGTTCCAGTAACAAAGGGGGAACGGGGAAGCTGGGAAGCAGGAGGAGCACGGGCAGCAGCTCTGGAACTCTGGAAGCTGGAGAGGATGGCCTGAGGCACTCTGAGCCCTGCAGTGAGCTCTTTTGGGAGCCCACATGGCCATTTGGGGCTGGCAGAGGGTGGTGACAGCACTGACAGGGCTGCAGCATCACGTGTGACAGAGAAAGCAGCGCTGACAGGGCCCAGAAGGAAACCGAAAACAAAAAGACGCTGCAGGCCTTTAGAAATGAAACTCAAGTTGGAAATGTGAGTCATCTGCCTCTGGGTTCCTGTGCTGCACAGGCAGCCCATGCTCCAGGAAGTCCTCGCTCCTCAGTCACTCATGCCAGGCAGGAAAGTCCCTGTCACCCCTGGGTCACTGTGGACACAGCCCTCTGCCCCACAGGCCGAGCTGGAAAAGCTCCAGAAGCTCCTGAGCTCTTTGCTGTGTGCACCCACACCCTGCCCAGCATCCTGTGCCACCTGAGCAGTGGCACTGTGGGTACAGAGGAGATTCTCACTGTTCCCACAGCTCCAAGGAGCTGCTGCCAGCTTGGGAACAGCTCTGAGTCCTCCCAGCGCAGGTGGGCTCAGCCATGGGCTGGGATGGTGGAGGGGGAAGCACAGGAGGCTCCTGAGTGGAGGAGGAGATGGACACCATCCAAAGGGATCTGCACCATCCCAGGGGATCTGCACATCCCAAAGGATGGACACCATCCCAGGGAATGGACAGCATCCAAAGGGATCTGCACATCCCAAAGGATGGACACCACCCAAGGGATCTACACCATCCCAAAAGATCTGCACATCTCAAGGGATCTGCACATCCCAAAGGATGGACACTATCCAAGGGATCTACACCATCCCAAAAGATCTGCACATCTCAAGGGATCTGCACATCTCAGGGGATGGACGCCATCCAAGGGATCTGCACATCCCAAAGGATGGACACCATCCCAGAGGATCTGCATATCTCAGGGGATCTGCACCATCCCAGGGGATGGACAGCATCCAAAGGATCTGTACATCCCAAGGAATGGACACCATCCAAAGGGATCTGCACATCCCAGGGGATCTGCACATCCCAGAGGATGGACAACATCCAAGGGATCTGCACCTTCCCTGGGAGATGGACACCATCCAAAGGATCTGCACCATCCCAAGGGATCTGCACCATCCCAAAGGGTCTGCACATCCCAGGACAGGGAATTCTGTGATTCTGAGAGCCAGGAGAAGCAGCTCTGCAGCTCTCCCCAAGGATTTACCCCTGGTCCCAGCTGATGATCCTCACTGCATTCCCAGCTCTGCCTTGGATGGGCATGTTTGAGTTTGGGGAGGAAAGGGGGCAATCCTGTCCTCCCATCCTCCGAGTGTAGGAAAAATCAGCATTTCCACCCTGCTCACCAGGCTCAGCCCCTGTGCAGCTGTGCAGGACCTCGTGGTTTCCTCAGCTTTGCACTTCCAGGCCCCGTCCCACAGAAATGGGCTCAACTTCCTGCCTCCCATTTCTTTTTCCTTCTGAACAATCTCCGGTGTGATGCCACGGGCTTAAACCACCTTGTGCTCTTCTCCCATACCCATGGGTTGTTATTTATCCCATCTAGCACTTCTTTATTTTTGTCCAGGATGCAATTTAAATTTCAGGGTGTCAGGAATTGTGTTTCAGGCATGGTGCAGATGAGGAAAACCCCCAGCTCAGCCCTGTGGAAGTGTGGGCTGGGAATGTGCTCTGGAATGTCAGACAGCAGCAAGGAGCTGCCCTGATCCCATTAATCCTGACAGGAACTTTGTGGCTTCAAGGAGCTCTGATGAGCCCTGAACTGCAGGTTTAGGATATCTGTGAACTTCAGGGAAAAGATGAGCTTTGTGTTTAGTTCTCATTTATTTAATTTTCTTATTTTCTGAGAGGGGAAATGTAAAGAACAAAGGGAATTAGAGGAAATTGGAATCCTGGAGGAAATCAGGGCTCATCTGTTATCAGGCAGCTCCTGTGTGGTCACAGCCCGGGCAGCCTCAGAGCTGGAAGAATTTTTGCTTCTAACTTTTAGAAAGCTCTGTGGTCTGGGCTGCTGCAACCCAACTTTTGGGAAAGTCCATTAGAGACAAAAAATTACAGCAGCAATGAGACTCTCATAGAAAACGAAACCAGGCAGGTCAAAGGGGAGCCAGTGCACTCCAACCCTTCCTGTGGTACAGAATTAGTTTTTGCAAGGGAGGAGCCAGCCCAGGCAGAGATAAAAGCACAGGGCTCTGATCCCCGGGCTCTGAGGGACCACAGGGCTCCTCCAGGCACTCACCATCTCCATCCCCCTTCCAGGTGAAGCTGCCATCCCCAAACCTCTCTGCAATGGCCTCAGGGAATGAGGGGAATGAGGAACGCCGGGGGAGCCACGGGCTCAGCTCAGGTAAAGGGTTCTGGGGGGCTCTGGGTGCTCTCCTCCTCTTCAAACCTCTGTTTTTTCATTCATTTCCCTGCTGTGTTCCTTTGGCAAGATGGGATTTCCTGTCTCCAGGGCTTTTTGCAGGGCTGGGGTGACAGATCAGCTCTGTGAGGAGCTGGATGGAACTGGCAGGTGCTCAGAGCTTTTGGGACATGCTGGGGGCTCGGAGCATCCTGGTCTAAAGGGAAGTGTCCCTGGGTGGAACTGGGCGAGGTTTGAGGTTATTTTCCATCCAAAATAACCAAGGATTGTGTGCTTGGCATTGGATGGTCAGGGTGGGCAGCAAGGTGGGATTGGAGGCACAGAGAGAGCAAAGTGCTGGGAGCTGTCTGGTGTTTTGCATTTCCTTCCTTGAGCATGAGAGAGAGGGAGATGTTTGGGGTTGAAATCACAGATCTCAGGCAGGGTGGGTGGTCTTGGGGTGACACCAGGTCCCGTGTGGCCTGGCAGGGCAGTGGTGACAGGCTGGGAGCAGGGCCACTGTCCCCGTGTGAGCCCAGCCCTGCCCTGCCCTGGTTACTGGTGAAACTGGGAATGGGGCTGGAGGAAAAACCCTCAGCTCACCCCAGCAGGTGAAGGGTGGCACACGGTGACTCCTGGTGCTGCCGGGCAGGTGAGGAGGGTAAATCACACACGGAGCAGACACGGAGCAGTTCCTCCCTTCCAGAGATCCCTGAGCAGCTCCAAACCTCCCCTTGGCACTGTTTGCCACCAGGCAAACACTGATCCAGATCCCTTGGGTGGGAGAGATCCCATGAAAATCCTAAAGGGAACAGCACCTGTGGGAAGGGGGAAATGTGTCCTCCTGTCCTGGTGTTCCTAAAAATAGCTCCAGGGATTTTAAAATTTTTTTTTGGTGCAGAGATTTCCTCCTGTGTCTGGCTGAGTGTTTGCCCTCCTCTCCCTGAAACTCTGACTCAGTTGCTTTCATTTTCTTACGCTCCCCTTGGAACATCACAGACTGCAGCTCTCAGAAAGCAAAAGGGGAAATCTGGAGATTTGTTTGACAAACAAACACTTGTCTAGAAACATAAAACAACCCTTGGAAAAGTGACAGAAGCTGTCCTTTCAGCCCTGCTGGTGTGACCCGAGCAGGGCAGGTCCAGCCAGGACAGGGAGGTGGCAGCAGCTGGCAAAGCCTGTGAGGAGCAATTGGTGTGATTTGGGGTTTGGGGATGGGGTTTGTGGGGCAGCACTGCCAGCACAGCTCTGCCCTCACTTCCCAGCCCTGGGCAGGAAGTTCTCAGGATGGAAATGCAGGTTCTGGAGGGCTGCGTGGCCAGTCTGGATTTCTGGGATTTCTGGGATTCCTGGGATGGTGGGACGGGGTTTGGTGTTCCTGGTCCCTGTGGGGTCACTCAGTGGGGCTGTGGGAGCCACTGTCCCTCTCCAGGTGCTTCTGGAGAGGCTCAAACCAAGCTCTAATCCAGGACATCCCGTGGGGACTTTCCCTGGAGCTGTGGAATGCGTGTGATGAGGGATCTGTCACCGTGGGGCTGAAACACTCCCTGCTGCAGGGGGGCTGGTCCTGGCCGTGTCCCTGAGCAGTGTGGGGACAGGGACACCTGTGTGGGCCTGGAGAGGGTTCTGTGGGGACATGTGTGGGTCTGGAGAAGTTTGTGTGCATCTGGAGATGTTAATGTGGGCACAGGGACATGTGTGTGGGTCTGGAGAAGGTTCTGTGGGGACATGTGTGTGGGTCTGGAGAAGGTTCTGTGGGGACATGTGTGTGGGTCTGGAGAAGGTTCTGTGGGTTTGGAGATGTTTATGTGGACACAGGGACATGTGTGGGTCTGGAGAAGGTTCTGTGGGTGTAGGGACACTTACGTGGTTCTGGAGAGCGTTGTGTGGAGACAAGAACAAATGTGTGGGTCTGGAGATGGTTCTGTGGTGACATGTGTGGATCTGGAGAGGGTTCTGCAGGAATGGCCTCTTCCAAACGTGAGAACGGAGAGAGATGGGCTGATCCCTGTGCCTCTGGCCCTGCAGAAGGCCGCGTGGCAGAGGAGGCAGAGGAGGTGTTCCGCAGCTACGCCTTCTACCGCTACCAGCAGGAGCGCCAGGAGCGCGGCGCGGAGCTGCCGCCCGACCCCGAGATTGAGCAGATCCAGCAGGACCTGGAGAGGTAAATCCCTGCTGCTGCCCCTCCCCATGAGCCAGGCCGTGCTCCAGAGCCTGGCCTGACCCCCTCCTGTCCCCCTGCAGCACGGGCAGCCAGGTGGGGCAGCGCCTGGCCATCATCGGGGACGACATCTACCAGCGCTACGACTCCGAGTTCCGCACCATGCTGGAGTGCCTGCAGCCCACGTGGGACAACGCCTACGAGCACTTCACCAACATTGCCTCCAGGTAAAGCCTCAGAGCTCCTGGGGTGGGCTGGGGGTTCCCCCTGCAGGAGAAGGGAAGGGGAGGTCAGGTGTGGTCAGTGCTGTTGTTAAATCCACGCTCTGAGCTTCACCCTCCAGCCCTGCGAGCTTCCCGGGGTTATTCCTGTGTTTTCTGCCTGTCTGCACTGCTCCTGTCGTTGTCCCCTCCCAGGCCTCGCCCAGCTGCCTGGGGTCCCTCAGGGAGTGTCCCCCGTGCCTGTCCCAGCTCCCCCTCAGGGGCACAACCAGCTCCTGCTGTCCCCTGCTCCAGGCTGGGACATCCCAGGGAGCAACCCCAGCCACAGGCTTTAGAGGTGGGATGGACACAGAAATCATGGAATCATGGAATGGCTGGGTTGGAGGGACCTTGAAGAACATCTCAGTCCAACCCCTGCCATGGGCAGGATGCCACACACAAGATGAGGTGGCTCAGGGTCCCCACCCCACCTGGTCCTCATGGGCACATTGGTGTGGGGGCTGCTCCATGGGCTGGCAGAGCCTGCAGGTGACACTCAGAGCCTCCTGCAGGTGACACACAAAGCTTGTGACACCCAGAGCTTCCTGTAAGTGACACCCAGAGCCTGCAGGTGACACACAAAGCTTGCAGGTGACACCCAAAGTGTGCAGGTGACACCCAGAGCCTCCTGTAAGAGACACCCAGAGCCTGCAGGTGACACCCAGAGCCTCCTGCAGGTGACAGCCACCCAAGGCACAATGACAAGTGACGAGTGAGGGCACAGACCTGGAAAATTTCCTTCCAGGACTTCCCAGGGAAGCTTGGATTGAGGAGGCTCCAAGGGTTCTGTCTGCAGGGAAATGCCCACCCAGGTCAGGCAGGACGGGTCTCTGGGCTCCTGTCACTGCTCCAAACACCTCTGGCTGTGACAGCCCTGTCCCTGTGCCCTCTGCTCGGTGTTTGTGTCTAACTCCTTCTTTTCTCCAGTGTTTAACTCCTTCCTTTCTGTCCTTTTCCTGCTCCCCTGTCCGGGCAGCCACGCTGGCTGAGGCGGCAACGCAC
>JAWWLS010000122.1:4751634-4779369 GCA_035040975.1 Myioborus melanocephalus | reverse complement strand
CGGCCGGTCCCCGTCTCGCTTTCCCGCGGCCTTCCCCCTTGTCCATTCTCCCGTTGTTCCTTCCCCCATTTCCTTCCCGCCTTTCCCCCTTCCTTTCCCCTTTTGTTTCCCCTTTTCCCCTTCCCCTTTTCCCTCTCCCTCCTCTCACCCCACATCTCTCCCTGATTTCCCCGCCCGGATCTGTCCAAGCCCCTGTCCAGGTGCCAGCCAGGGTTTGTCACCTCCGTGCAGGTGACACAGCCGTGGCGCTGCAGGACTCGAATCCCCGTGCCTGGAGCTCTCCGTGCAGCAGCAGCAGGAGCTGCAGCCCCGCTGGGAGCTGTCATTAACTCCCACTTGGGCTGGAATTAATTGGGGAGGCAGCAGCTCCTGCCAAGGCTCCTCGAGTGCCAGGCTGGGCATGGGAGCCAGGAGGGCGTGGATGGAGGTGAGGCAGGAGCCCAGGTGAGAGCACACCTGGAGCACCTTGCAGCAGGATTTGGGCACTGCCCAGGTGGGACAGGAGCATTTCCAGCCCTCCCTGAAGCCCTTTTGGTGCTGAGGCAGTGTCAGAATCTCTGCTGCTCACAGTGACCCTGAGAGGTGTTAAAGTCTCTTTTCCCAGCCTGGCAGTCCAAGAAGGAGTCAGAGCTCTTCGGTTCTTGTTCTCGAGGTTGTTTATTGTTTCTTATCTATAAAATTCTTTCTCCCACCCGCCAAGGTCTGTCTGGCAGGTCGGGTTGAGGCACACTGGTGTTATTTTTTTATACTAAAAACTACCTGTACATTATTTACAATTATTTACAATTATTTACAATTACTTCCCAACACCTATCACCTAAGTTACACAGTGAGCTTCTACTCTAAACCAATCTAAAAATGCCAACATCACCCAGAAGATGGAGGCCAGGAAGAAGAAGGAAAAAGGACAAGGCACACCCAAGTTCCTCCATCTTGGGACCCCGAGCCCCCATTCTAAAAACCCAAAAAATCTGCTTTTCATCCTGTAATAAATTCACTATCATTCTACCTAAACTTTCATGACTTGTAATTCTTCATATAGAGGTTGCAAATTGTTTTTTCCATGGGTCAAAATCAAAGGCACATGGACCCCGAGCCCCCATTCTAAAAACCTCAAAAATTTATTTTTCACCCCATGACTAACTACTATTCTACTCAAACTTTGTTGACTTGTAATTCTACATATAAAGGTTGCAAATTATTTTTTTCCATGGGTCTAAATCAAAGGCACAGCACCCATTCTAAAATCCCCAAAAATCTATTTTTCACCCTGTGATAAATTCACTATCATTCTATTTAAACTCAACTTGTAATTCTTCATATAAAGGTTGCTAATTGTTTTTTCCATGGGTCAAAATCAAAGGCCAGGGACCCCAAGCCCCCATTCTAAAAACCCCAAAAATTTATTTTTCACCCCGTGACTAACTATTATTCTACTTAAACTTTCTTGACTTGTAATTCTACATATAAAGGTTGCACATTGTTTTTCCATGGGTCTAAATCAAAGGCACAGCACCCATTCTAAAATCCCCAAAAATCTATTTTTCACCCTGTGATAAATTCACTATCATTCTATTTAAACTCAACTTGTAATTCTTCATATAAAGGTTGCTAATTGTTTTTTCCAAGGGCTAAATCAAAGGCACAGGGGTCTTGGGAGCTGTGCCAAGGTCTCTGAGCACCCTGGGCAGGGGCTGGAGCCCTCCAGAGCATCCAGAGGAATTTCCTGGGTTCCAACAAGGCAGGAGGAGAGGGCCAAGGGAAGGCAGGCAGGAAGGGAAGCTGTCAGTGTTTATTTATTTATTTGTCCCGTGGTTACAGCTGGAAAAAGCAGGAGGGGGCTGGCTGGCAGACAGTGTCTCCAGGGAGACATTTGTTGGTGCCACCAGCTGTCCCTCGGCATGGAGAGCAGGGCTGAGCCGTGACTCACCCAGCCAGGCTCTCATTTCACTCTCCCCATCCATCCCAAAATGTTCCCCTGGCCCCACAATGCCATAAAAGCTCCCTGATCCTGGCAGGGCAGGCAGGTGTGGGTGATGGGGACAGCCAGGTTAACTGCAGGAATTGCTGCTGCAGGGACAGGGACAGCTGGCACTGTGGGACACGAAATGACACGGACACGCAGCTCTCTCAGGGGTAAAAAGAGAATATTTAATGGGAGTGGCCTCAGGCTGGGCTGGGGAGGCTCAGGTTGGACATCAGCAGGAATTTCCTCATGGAAAGGGCTGGAAGGGGCTGCCCAGGGGGGTTTGGAGTGCCCATCCCTGGAGGTGGCACCTGGAGGTGGCACTGAGTGCTCAGGTTGGACCCGATGATCCCAGAGGGGTTTTATGAACAAATTCAGAGCCAAGTGAGTAAAATATGAAATCAGTGGGGACAGGGACAGGTGGAGAGGAGCCTCAACACAAACTCTGCAATTTGGGGTCCCCCTGAGCCCCTGGGGACACATTTGGGGTCACAAGCAGCCCCCAGAGCCCTCACCCACCCCCAGCTCAGACACAGCAGCTCCGTGGTGCCCTTTTATATTTTTGGCTGCAGTGGGGGTTGGATCATGGCCGTTCCAAGCACTGCCCTAGAAGGAGCTGGGGAGCAGCTGGGAAAGGCTGGAGAGAGGGGGAGCCGTGGTGCCACATTCCCCAGATTAGATTAGAGCTCAGCCCTCGCAGGGGCCAGGCTAAAGCTGCAGCAAAACTGGGACCCCGGCCATGAAGAGCTTCCAAAAATAAAGCAGAGCGGGTCAGAGGGACTGCAGAGGGGCTGAGATGCTGCTTGAAAATATCAGGATTAGGAGGAAATGAGCTGTCAGTCATTGGGAGAGGATTCCCACCCTAAAAGCAGCCCCTGAAATGTCAGAGGTGACAGCAATTGGACAGGGGAGGTGGAATCTGAGCGTTGTCACCACACAGGAGGCAAAACACCATCCCTGCCCTGCAGGAAAGTATTCCAGGCTTAAAAAGAAATAAAATCCTGCACCGTGGAAGATATATGTTCCACGGATAGGATGTCTTGAAATTTGTCAAATCCTTGGTTGGGCTGTCACCACTGCCAGCTCTGTCACCTAAACAACATCACCCAAACAGCAACTCATCAAAGGGGTGCCCTGTCCCCAAAAACTGCATCCATGGTGGCACTGGGAAAAGCTCCAAAGGATATCCAGCCCAGCAAAGGCAGGGTGATGGCAAGGGGGCTGGGAAGAGCAGCCAGAATTAATTATCTGTGATAATTTGTTATTAATTTTCTCTGATAATAAATGACCTGCCTGGTGGTGTGGATTTATTTCACTTTGTGACGGTGCAGCCTCCTGCCAAGGCTCTAAAGAGCTGAATTTAACAGGATCACAAAGGCTGACTTGGCTCCAAAGCAGATATTCCCAGTGATTTGATTTTTATGGAATACCTCTTCTCCTCCTCAGACTAAGAGCAGGTTTTTCCACTAAAGCTGACTGAATATTCCATCAAATATAGCTGAATATTCCACATTTACACAAAGTTTGCAGCTGGTGGGTTCTGAGCAGAGCCCACAGGTTTGATTTCCAGTGTGCTCTGATTCCAAAATCCTGCCCAGCCACACTTTTCCCACCTCCTTTGCCCCATGGCATGGCCAGGATTGGTCCCTGGGAAAACCTCACCCAGGTTTTTAATTAAACTCGGCTCAGGCAGGATTGGTACAAACTGTAAATGATTGAAATTGAGAGTGAGATGCTGGGAGAGTTTAATATAATCCTGAAAGGAACAAAAAAGAGAGGGAAAAACCCTTCCAACCCAGACACAGCCAGTGCACTGGGAACTTCTGCAACACTCAGCAGGAAAATGCAGAACAATGGGAGAAGCAGCACAGCTGCCCACTGGGAATTCCAGCTGGAATTCCAAATATTTGGGGGAAGGTTCTGGCTTGGATTTATAGCTCCAACCAGGAAATTTCCAACTCAGAGTTCCTGCATGAGCAGCATGGGAGGAAACACAGGATGCTCCAGGAAGCCAAACCCACCAAAACCAGGGATTTTTCAGCAAATTGACCACAACATTCCCCCTCTTGCCTGAGCCAGGCCAGGCTGAGCTGGTCCCTCAAGGTCAGCCATGGAATCCAGTGGCAGAGCAGGGAGAGGGCTGTGAGAGCAGGGCCAGCCACCCGTCACCCCTCGGGATAAATACACACCAGAGCTTCCAGCATTTTCCATCAGGGAAAATGATGGGCTCATCCCACCCGCTGAGAAGTTGTCACTTGGTTTGAGATGAAAAGGGGAGCAAAAGGGGCTGCTGAAAGGAGCTGGAGAGAGCAGGGGAAGGAGGTGACACCTGAGAGCCCTGGGTCACCCAACCCTGTCCAGCCCCTGCCACCGGCGCCGCTTTGTTCCATATTTAGTTGCTGACAACTGTGCCTGGGGCAGGAACTCCCAGCTCTGTTTTCCCTCCTCCCTCGGCTCCCAGAGCTCTCAGAAATTGCTCTTTCTCCCTCCCAGTGGCCACAGCTCGGTGCCAGTGTCCTGGGGAAGATGGCAGAGAAGCAGGAGGAGCCCAGCAATGCCCAGAACGGGGAACCCGACAACGCCGAGGAGGGCGAGGGGAAGAAGAAGAAGGTGAAGAGGGAGGACCTGCCACCCTTTGAGATTGTCACAGGGTAAGAGAGTGGGATTTCAATAAGGAATTGGGGGCATTCAGTGAGCTCTGTCTCAGCTTTTAGGTCGGCCAACACAAGCAGCATCTTCTGCAGCGCGTTTCGGAAGAATCTGAAATGGTTTGGATTTATTGTGGGGTTTTGTTGTAAGTTTTGCTGACTTTTAGAGGATGGGCTCCCACCAGGCAGGCAGAGAAGTGCACTTATTTTATAGAGCAGCTCTGTTTCTGCAGTGCACTTGTTTTATAGAACAGCTCTGTTTCTGCAGTGCTGGATCCCCCCCAGCCCCACTGACAGGATGGGGATGGAGGTGTTGGCTTTGATGAGAGCTCAGTATTGATTTCTTGCTGTGATCAATGGCTCTTGTCTGAGAGTTTCTCCACCTGTGGATCAGGAAAAACACCCCTGCTATGGCTGATTGGCTTGATGGGCCTGAGGGACAGATTTTTCAAGAGACCTAAAGGTTCACATTTTCAAGAGCTCCACAGCCACAGCTGGAACCTGACTTTCATGAAGAAACCAAAAAGGCCCAACCTGCAGAAAAGCTCCAAAACAAGAGGCAGTTTTGAAGGCAGCAGGGCAGCAGGGAGCCTGGCCTTTGGAAAAGCAGAATATCACAGGGCTCTGGTGGAAGCTGAACTCAGCCATAATTGACAGCTGCAAGTAGGAAAAGCCCTGGGTGTCTGTCCCTTGGAGGAGCAGCAGGATGAGTCCTTCTCCCCTCATATTTCCCTTATCAGTCACCAAAGGAGTGTCCCAGCAAATAAACCAAACCCAGGATTTCTCCCAGCTCCTTAAAACTAAAACTTAAAACTCAAAACTTAAAACTCAGGCCTCCAAAATATCCCCTGGAATCCTCCTGGCTGTGCCACGGGCCCTGCAGGTGAAATTTGGCTGCTTGTTCCAACCAGGATGAGTGAGGCAGGACAGCAGCCCTGCCACAAAATTGGGTTCCATTCCTGCTCAGGGGAGGAAAAATCTCCATTCTCTTCTCAAAATGTGAAAAAAAATCCCTTCTTGGGGCAGTCTCTGTCACACATAATCACAGAAATAAATGATTAGCAGTGGCTTTTAAAGAAAGAACATCTCTCTGCTAGGAATGGAGCAAAATTGTGGATATAAACCACTGGGCCAAGTTCTGAATACTTAAGACATGTCCTAAAATGAATTTTAATGAGGAAATGGGGTTTTCTAGCCTTGGAGGACTCAGCCTGGAGCTGGAAATGCTGAGGGACTGAGCAGGATGTCCAAACTTCCCTGCTAAGCCCAAGGCTCTGGGCTAACCATGGCTGGAAAAGTCCCTTAGCACCACCCTGCAGTTAAATCCTTTCTTGGAATGCCATGGGTGGTCCAGGATTTGACAGAATTTTCTACCCTGCAGTGAGGAAATGAAACAAGAATCCTAAAGGAGCCCCAAAGAGGTAGAGAAACCCCAGGGAGTTTTTTAGTTTCATTTTAAGGAGGACACCAGGATACCAGGCCAGGCTTTGACCTGGGATCACCACCAGGGTTTTTCCAGTGATTTACAAATTCCCAGCCAATCAAGGCAGTTATGGGAGTGATGAGGAAACACAAGTGCAGCCAGGGAAGAAGCACTTAAACCCAATTAAATTGCATTTCAGCTTTAGCCCTCGGATTAGGGGCATCTCAGGACTCCCAGCCAAGTTCTCCTTCTGCTGCTCACAGCTCCAGGAGGAGTCTGGCTTCCAGGAATCCCTGGGAAGCCAATTACTCTCTTTAAGAATATTATCCCTTTTTTTTTTTGGCTGAACACAGCCTGTAATCCCAATATTGGGAGCATTTCCTGCCACATTTATTTCCACTTTCCCCAGGTGTAAATGAGGCTCCTTGTAGGAATAATTCCTTGTTACTCTTTTAGATAATCCACATTTTTATTTCCTCATTAGATGTTTTCCTTCTCTCCTGTGTGACAGTGCCAGGGTCACACTGGGCAGCTGCTCTTTGCTCCATTTCAGCAACTTCAATCCCAGACTGAAGATTCTGCCTCAAAATTCAAATTTCTTTTTGGTCTCAATATGATCTATCTCTTTGCTACCCAGGGAAAACTAATAAGTTAGGTTGGAACATGGGGAAATCCTTAAAAAACCTCCTTTAATGATGCTTTTCAGGGGAGGTTTCAATTTTGACCTTTCCTATCCTCAGGTGAGCTGTGCCACCCCAGCCTGGTGTCAGAGCAGGGATTTATAGTGAGAATATTGGGGAATTTAGTGTTTGTGAACAGTTTTAAAATTATTTCCATAAATATTTTCACTCTCCAGGAGGCAGCAGCCAGGTGAGGATCAACCTCTTCTCCCAGGATGAGGGGAAATGGCCTCAAATTGTGCAGGGGGGACATCAGGGGGAATTTCTTCATGTCAGGGGTTGCCAGGCACTGGAATAGACTCTGAGTGTTGTTTCTATTCCTTCTTGGAATGTTATTAACTGAACTAATGCAGGTTCCAAAGTGCTGGGAGCAGGATGGAGGTGAACATCCCAGCTAAGCCCAGGCACACGCCGAGATCAGCAAGAAAATCCATCAGGAAGGGCTGGCTAAATGCAGCTCCCAGTCAATCCAGCCTGAGTCAATCCATCCTGGAGCAGGCTGCTGCTGCTTCAGCTGTTCCATGAAAAGCCAGAGCCAACCTCGGCACTGCTGTGACCCCTTTGCTGTCAGGGAGTTAAATCAGGGATGAAATTCCCTGTGCCTCTGATGTATTTAAAAACCTGATGTTATTGGGAAACCACTCACTGCAGACGTCGCTCTGCAATGGGTGTCTCACGTCTGCCCTTCGAAAAATCATCAATTAAAGAATCCTGAGCCAAAGAAGCACTCATTATCCAGGATACCAAGCAGGAAATGTGCTATTCTTGGAAGCACATGCATTTTTTTCCCACTTTTCCATCCCTTTCCCTTCCCATCTCCAGAGCCATCCCATGAGATGTTCCACCACCAGGTGATCTTGCAGTCACAGAAGGGAAGATGTGGACAATAAATTAAAAAAGTAGGTGAAGTTTATCAGCAGGAACTCCAGCAAGAAATCCACATTTTCACAGCAAAGTTGGATTTGATCCTGGATATTTTATAACCTAAACTTTTGAACACAGAGAAATCAGGGGCAATGCAGTGATTTCCTCAGGGGATTTGGGTCATGGGTAGAGGTGACCCAAAAGTGTGACCCTCACCTGAATCTGCCTCTGAGCCTCCTCTCTCAGCCTGAACCTTGGAACACAGAAATCAGGGGTGATGCAGTGATTTGCCCATGGGATTTGGGTGATGGGTAGAGGTGACCCAAATGTGTGACCCTCACCTAAATCTCCCTCTGAGCCTCCTCTCTGCTCTTCTCTGCTCTCAGGGAACACCTCCCAGCCTGAACCTTGGAACACAGAGAAATCAGGGGCGATGCAGTGATTTGCCCATGGGATTTAGGTGATGGATAGAGGCGACCCAAAGGGTGACCCTTACCCAAATCTGTCTCTGAACCTCCTCTCTGCTCTCTCCTCTCCCAGGGAATGCCTCCCATCCTAAAACTTGGAACACAGAGAAATCAGGGGCAATGCAGCGATTTGCTCATGGGATTTGGGTCATGGGTAGAGGTGACCCAAAGTGTGACCTTTCCCCAAACCTCCCTCTGAGCCTCCTCTCTGCTCTCTCCCCTCTCCCAGGGAACGCCTCCCAGCCATCTTCTTCAAATTCCAGTTCAGGAACGTGGAGTACAGCTCGGGCAGGAACAAAACCTTCCTGTGCTACGTGGTGGAGACGCAGGGCAAGGAGCCGGTGACCAGCCGGGGGTACCTGGAGGACGAGCACGCGGCCGCCCACGCCGAGATGGCTTTCTTCAACACCATCCTGCCCACGTGCCAGCCCGGTGCCCGCCACGATGTCACCTGGTACGTGTCCTCCAGCCCCTGTGTCACCTGCGCCCAGAGGATCTGCGAGGCCCTGCGCAAGAACAAGGGGCTGCGCCTCACCATCATGGTGGGCAGGCTCTTCATGTGGGAGGAGCCCGAGATGCAGGCGGCCCTCAGGAGCATGAAGGAGGCGGGCTGCAAGCTGAGGATTATGAAGCCTCAAGACTTTGAGTATGTCTGGAAGAACTTTGTGGAGCAGGAGGAAGGGGAGGAGGCCAAGTCCTTTGTGCCCTGGGAGGATATTCAGGAGAATTTTCAGTACTACGAGGAGAAGCTGGCGGAGATCTTGCACTGAGGTTCAGGTGAGTGAGGGGGTCACTCATTAACTCTCCTCTCTTTAATTTGGGTTCAAATTTCTCTTATTGTCAGCTGAGTATTGCTAACAATGCCAGGTAGTGGCTTTCCCCTTCCAGGGGCTCCCCCACAGCACATTCCCAAGGGATTTCATGCTTTCCTGCCTTCTCCTCCAGGAATAAAGAATAAAAAGGTTCCAGGGTCACCAGAACACCCCCCTGTTCCCCACAGGGATGATGTTCAGGACAACAGGGAGAAGATGGAGACTGAAGGGGATTTTACTCACACCCCAAAGTCTAAAAAACACCAATAAAGGAAATCCCAGTGGTTGCAGAATTGCCTTTTCTATGGGGTACTGAAGAGTCCCCTCTGAGTCTCTGGGATGTCTCTTTTTCCTCCCCAGGATCAGAAAGGATCCATGAAGAGATGTGACAGACCTGGACACCTGGGACAGTCCTGCTTCCCAAAGCTTTGATTCCAGCAGGATGGAGAACCAGCCTGTGGGAGACAAGGCCCTGTGGGACTCCAAACACACACACACAACACAGACCTCTCGTGTTTGGGATTTTTTGGGTGTTTTTTGTTCCTCCCCCTCCCTGCCCCAACCAAACCCATGCTGTGGTGAAAGGGATGGCAGTGATCCACAGGCAGGCTGTGGGATCACATTCTGGGAATATTTCATGGGAAGAGACCTTAGAACAAAGCTGCTGGTTAGATAAATGCATTAGAAAGGGGAAAAGAAACAGATTCAAAGGTGAAAAATAAGTTTTCTCCCTCTGTTCTCCTCAATAGTCAGGGCTGTGATTTAATTCAGGGTCAACAGCTCTCTTCCAAATCATGATGGAGCTCAAGAATTTGATATCAAACAATGTTGTTTGGGATATAAACCTGGGAAAAGCAGAGTGAAATAAAATGGGAAGCCACTGCAAAAGCCAAAACACTGTTTATTCCTTCTCTACTTGCAAGAAGTCCTAAATTGAACCTGACAAGTCTGAGTTCAAGGACATCCCAGGACAGCCACACAGGGAATATTTTGTAGCTGGGAAGGGAGAACTAAATGCCAAAAAAATTTCCAGAGTACACACAACTGCTGGAGAGCAGGATCATTTTCCATGTAAAACAAAGCTCACGGGGATGCCATGAGAAAGGAACCAGAACAAAAACCCAGACACAAATGAGGGGAAAGACTGAATCCATGAGCAGCCTCAATGCCTGTTCTGGATCAGCCCATTGCTCCAAATTCCTCTGTTGTTTTTCCCAGCTACAGCAATTCCCCACCAAACATGTTTACAAAATATGGGCAAGGAACAAGGAGAGTAAGGATAAAGACAAACAGAACTGAGTAACCCAGTCCCTTCCCAAGGAACCCAATCAGGAACCCTGTTATGTTACAAAATTCCCAACTCTTATGTCCCATTTTTATATTTGAACACACCTGGCACTTCTCTGGGCATGCAGAATGACACAAGTCCAGAGGATTTGTTACTGTGGGAGGGTTTAAAAACCAAACATGAAGGGAAGGTCTGTGGCAGTTCCTCAGTTCTGGAACACTCTGCCAAATCAGGAGTTTTCCATGGATCTCAGAAGCAGGGGTGGTGCTGATTTGCTTTAGTTTTGGGTGATAAACACCAACCTTTGTGTAACACCTGGACTACAAGTGCAACAAAGAAATGTGAAAACTCCACCTTAAACCACATCCTGTGAGTTTTTAGAGCACATCAGCCTGTTTGGATCCTCACCAAACAGCTCTGCAGACCATAAATAATAGAGCTGCTGAATAAAACACACCCACCAGGTGTATTTACCCCCCTCCAGCATTCCCTGCAATCCCACAAGAGCCACAGGTACCAATCCAACAGCAGGGCAGTGTTTATTTCACATCACACCATGATCCTGAGTGAGCACGACCTCAGCAAACCCAATTTGTGGCAGGAAAGGAGAAATTAAACCGTTCCACGTGTGAGAAGAGGTGAGTGACCCCAGTGCCAGGCAGGGCACGGCAAACAGAACAAAGCAGAGGTGCCACGGCTGCCTGGGGCAGCACCAACCCCAACAGAAACCCCGAGTCCCCAACGGCAGCGGCTCCGTTTCCCTGCGTGGAGCCCCAGTGACACCTGGTGGCTGCAGGGACACACTGGGGGCTCCCGGAGGCTTTGCACAGCGCCGCTGCCTCCTGCTAATTAACAGCCCAAATGAACTTCCCTGGAGCTTGCTGTCACTGCCACACGAGTCAGTGACCCCCGAATGCAGAACGTGCTCCACACACGGGTCCCCCCTTGTCCGTTCACAAGTTCTGCTCCCAAAACTGGGGAAAATGGGGATCTTTGTTCTGCTCACAGGCTGTACACTGTGATCTTGATGTCAGTGTTCTCAAACACCTCCTCAAGGATGGCTGACACCTTTTCCCACTGCAGGCCATCGAGTCCACATCCAATCCTGGAAGAAAAAGCACCAAAAGAGCCTTGCTGGGCTTTGTGCTGTGCCCAACCAGCCCTGGAGCAGCTGCGGGTTGAGGTGGCCCTGCCACAGCTCCCCGTGAACCCACAGAACGTGGGGAGAACAAGGGAACAAACGCACAGGGAAATGCAAATTGAGCACAGGAGTTGGATAGAGATGGATGCCTGAATTCTTATTTCACAGCAGGGGATCATCCCTCACACATCCTTCTAGAAATCCACCTCCCAACACTGGCATCCAGGTGCTGAGCCCTCACCTGGGCATGGAGATGTCGGTGACTCCGTTGTTCAGGCAGTGAGCTCTCATGGCTTCCAAACTCTTCTGCATGCTCTCATAGGTGGGCTTGTGAGAAACCTTCTGCTTTGTGATCTACAGAAAACCAGAAAAGCTCAGCTGTGCCTTGGGCATCACCCCTGCAAACTTCTGTCTGTTACAAATACAAAACACACATTCCCTGATACCCCAAAGCTCCACACCCAGACTTGCCTCTGTGGAAAGACCTGAGCAAAGAACGTTTCACAGCTTAAAACACTCTAATTAGCAGCCAGCTCTGTCCATGTGAAGGTGAAATGCAGAAGCATGCAACAGCTTGGCTGCTCCTTACAGGCAGTGTGTGAGGACACATCTCTTATTGAGAGGAACATTCCAGAACCTCCCTTCCAGGGCCCAAAGGGAGCCAACAAGACACAGACTATTTATTTACAGGGGCCTGGAGTGACAGGACAACAGGAATGGCTTCACATTGCCAGAGGGCTGGGTTAGATGGGATATTGGGAAGGAATTGTTCCCTGTGAGGGTGGTGAAGCCCTGGCACAGGTGCCCAGAGCAGTTGTGGCTGTCTCATCCCTGGAGGTGTCCAAAGCCAGGCTGGACAGGGATTGGAACACCCTGGGATACAGGAAATGTGTCCCTGCTCACGATGAGATTTCAGGTCCCCTCCCACCCCAACCATTCTGTGAATCCCTGATTCCACAAACACAACCAACCCCCCCCCAGCTATTAATGTGACAGTTTAGCTCCAGGGAGGTGCCCCAGTGCCACCCCAGCCCTTACCAGGTAGTAAATGTAGCGGTCATCCCTCTGCAGAACCGCCACCTCCCCGGTCTTCTTCTCTAAAGCACAAAAATCAAGGTGTTTTTACAACATCCACGCTCCATAACCCCAAACAGCCCCAACACCCTCCCTGCTGGAAATCAGGAGCTCCTTCAGGCACCACTCACTTTGATCCAGGAGCTCCTGGACGCCTCCAAACTTCTTCTTGAAGAGCACGGCGATGCCGGCGCCCATGCGGCAATCCTCGCTGATGCAGTGAGCCAGGGCGTCCGTGCCCGGGCACGAGAACAGGTCCCCCTTGACACACCTGATCTGCAGGGCAGGGCAACAACACCTCCTCAGAGAGCACACAGGGCTCTGGTGACCAGGGAATGGGCAGCAAGAGGGGCAGGGTTTGAGTTTGCTGCGCAGGGTTTAAGTGTTTGAGCTGGCACGGGCTACAAAACCAAGGGAGGGAATTACAAACCCCACGTGTGGAATTATAAACTCCATGGACAGAAATACAAACCAAATTCACAGCATTACAAGCCCAACTCAGAGAATAACAAACCCAATATAGAGAATTACAAACCAAATACAGAGAGTTACAAAGCCACTACAGAGAACTGCACACCCCGTACACAGAATTACAAACCCACTACACCTCCTCAACAAGATCATTTATGAGCATCATGTGCCAGCTCAGCAGGTAATCTTACAAAAATCAAAGCTTAAAAGAGTAATTATGTGACAGGGAGCACAGCTAGATTAGTGAAACTCCTCCAGCAGCACCGAGGTGCTCAGGCAGGCAGGTGAGCTCTGTGCTGCTGCACAACACCTGCCCCACTGACATTACACACAAAAAGCACACAGATTTCAGCACTGGCAGCTCTCAGAAGCTGCAGGATGCAGCCAGTGCCGCGCTGTCAGGGTTGTAATGAGAGGAAAGCCTCTTTGCACAGACAATAATATCCCATTTCCTACGCACTCTCTCCTGATCCTTGGAGAAGTGGGTGGCCATGGTAACGTGGGGTATGGAGAAGGCTCCTGCGGCTGGAAAGATGAGAGAAAAACAAGTATTAGGAACCTCAAGCTCGGCAGTAAGAGTGTGTTAGAGGGGGCGAGGCTGAGCCTAATGGTATCTGTGACAGCGGGACAACTACGACAGATGCCGGTGCCCCTGACCCGGTCCTGCCGCGCCTACAGCTCCGGCCCGGGAGGAGGCCCCAGCCCTGGGTCACCGCACAATGAGCACCCCCAGGCTGCCGCCGCCCTCCTCCTCATCACCATCATCACCCTCCTCCTCCTTCTCCTTCCCCTCCCACCCCTCAGCGCCACTCCGCCGCCGCACCCGCGGGGCGCACAGCGATCAACCGGGCCGAGCCTACGGCCTGCGCCACGCCGAGCCTGCCCAGCGCCGCCCACATCACTCCGGCCGAGCCGCAAGGGCGGCCCCGCCTCACGGCCACAGCGCCCCGCCTCAGCCGGCATGGCGGCTCCGCCTCAGGGGGATATTGGCGGTACCGCCTCAGCCTCGGCGGCTCCGCCTCGCGGCGAAATGGCGGATACGCCTCGCAGGGGAGTTGGCGGATCGTCCTCAGCCCACACGGCGGTACGGCCGCACACAACACGGGGGTATGGCCGCACACAACACGGCGTCAGCACCTCACACAACGCGGGGGTATTGCCTCACAGCATGGGGGTATTGCCGCACACAACATGGCGGCCCCGCCCCACACAACATGGCGGCGGCGCGCGCAGGCGGACCCTCTCCATGGTCCCGGCCCAGAACATTCCGGGCAGGAGGCGGAGCTTAGAGCTGGGCGGGGCCGCCCCGCGCGCGCGCGCCACGGCCCCCACGCAGGCGCAGCGGCGGCGGGCAGGGCGAGGCGCGCGGTTGGGCGGCCGCGGCCGGTCGGGGCTCCGCCCCTCGCCCCCTTTGTCCGCGGTTGGGCGCCATTTTGCGCGGCGGGCGAGTGCGGGCGCTGATTGGGCTTCGGGGCCCCGCGGCGGAGCCAATCAGCGCGGGGCGCGGACCGGGCAGCGCGGCACGGTGAGCGCGAGCGGCCAATATGGAGCCCCCGCGCGCCGGGATTGGCGGGGCCGCGGCCACTCAGGGGCTGAGGGGGGAACCGGGGCCGGGCTCGGTTCGGCCGCGCCGGGGCCGCGGGGCGAGCGGGGCCGCGAGCAGCGGGGTCGGGTACACCGCGGCCGGGCTGGGGGCGCGGGGCCCAGCGCCGCAGCGGGGCTCGGCCTGTTCCCCCGGCGCGCTCCGCCCCGGGAGCCTCCCCCGTCCGGTGCCGGTGTGCGCGGTGCTGCTGCTGCTGCTGCCGCCCTGATGTGTCCGGCGGCAGGGCCGGGGGCTCGAGCACACCGGGAGACCCCCGGGCTGGGGCTTCCCGTAGTGCCACAACAGCCCCGGTTCGTGCCTGGCTTCCACAGCCCGGGCTCCACATGTGCTCAGCCCGCCCCCGTGTTAAATCCTAACTCCCGCTCCGGTGTGGGCGTGCGGTGTCCCGGGAGCCGTGGATCCCGCGGAACGGAGCTCGGGGACACGGTTCGAGCGATGCTCCGGAGCTCTCGGGCTGTTCGTGGCACTGGTTTGCTCTTGGTGTGGGTTGGTTGTTGAGGAAACTGCTCCTGGTGCAGCTAGATTTGTGTAAATATAAATTATGTGTGTTTTATATGCATATGTATAAATATTTGTATGTATTTCTGGAGCTATCCTGTGCAGGGGCAGGAGTTTGATCCTAATGAGTCCCATACAACTCAGTACATATGTGTATGTATATATACATATATATATATATATATACACATATACATATATACACGCATATATGTATATATATTAGATATATAAAAATATATATTTATATATAATAGATATTACATACATAAATATGTATTTATATATAAGATATTTTATGTATAATTATATATATTTGTGTATATATATATATTTATATATATATAATCTGCTGCTGTGACTGCAACACTCCCTGGTTCCCAGAGCATTCCCGGTGAGGAGGAGCTGCCCATGAGCTCACTGGGGGAGGAGCTGCCATCCTCTGCCATTGATTGATCCCTGATCATTAATATTTAACTTGGCTGCTCATATTTAACAAATGGGATGAGATAATCCCTTGGATGGTGAGGATTCAAAACCTCGTCCAGAACTTCAGGCAGCTGCTGCAGGGTGTTGGGATTACAGAGCTGTTAATGTTTTAATTAAAATTTTTAATTTAAGGCAGAAATGAAGTATCCAGTGTGAAACTGAAGTGGGAACCTGACAGCAGCATTTTCAGAAAGAATATTTATCTTCTTTTATTCTGGCTGTGAAAAAGTCTCAGGAAATGGGCAAAGGATGGGACTCAAACAGCAGCAGTAACCACAGCAACGGGTACAGAGAGTCTGGGACTTAATCCTGTCAGCATTCCTTGAAAAATGGAGGGAGCCAGAGGTTTTGTTGCTTTAGACTTGGAAAATTAAAGTTCCAGGCTGTGGTTTCATTCAGCAGTGTAGCAGGAACTTGTTCAGTCGTGGCATAAATCAAACACCTCACTAAAGCAGGAATTCTGCTGCTGTTGGGCCAGTGGCAGGGAAAAGCAGTTTTTATTTCAGCACAGTGGTGGTGGTGTGTGCAGGGAAAGGGCCAAGGAATGAGGGACAGCAAGAGGATGGAGGTGCTGGGAAATCTGCTTCCCAAAATCCATGAAGGCTGTATTTAAGTATAGAAATATTTCTTTAGAGAAGAAATTCCTCCCTGTCAGGGTGAGGATTATGAGCTGTGGCTGCCCCTGGATCCCTGGAAATGTCCAAGGCCAGGCTGGGATGGTGGAGGATGTCCCTGCCCGCATCAAGGGGTGGCACTGGGTGATCCTTAATGTCCCTTCCCACCCAAACCATGCCATGAGAGTAGGAGGAGAGGGGAGAAAAACGAGGAGAGAAACCTTCACACCTGAAGGTTCAATTTCACACCTGGAGGTTTTGCATTTCCTGAGCTTTCCCAGCAGTGCCACTCCCCTGTGTGGGCACCGGGCTGTGCAGACTCACAGAACTGGTGAAATCCCTGAAATCTGGGCCAGAATTGAAGTGGTTTTGCTGCTCCCTCAGGTTGGATGTGCCTGAAGTGTTTCCTGTGTTTATTGCTGAGATGGAGCAGCAGAAAAACCCTGGGGCAGCTCCTGGTTTGCTTGGCTTGGCAAACCTGGGGACAGTGGGGATTGCCAGGCCTGGGGACAGTGGGGATTGCCAACCTGGGGACAGTGGGCACTGCCAGGCCTGGGGACAGTGGGGATTGCAAACCTGGGGACAGTGGGGAATGCCAAACCTGGGGACAGTGGGGAATGCCAAACCTGGGGACAGTGGGGATTGCAAACCTGGGGACAGTGGGCACTGCCAGGCCTGGGGACAGTGGGCACTGCCAGGCCTGGGGCCAGCAGATCACCTGATTTTTGTTTTTCTTGCAGGGCTGAGGCAGCATGGAGCAGTACACGGCCAACAGCAGCAGCTCCACGGAGCAGATCGTGGTGCAGGCAGGGCAGATCCAGCAGCAGGTATGGAATGGGCAATGGGGGAGTCCTGTGCACCCCTCAGAGGGAACAGTTGGGATAAACCCCAAAGATTTCCTGTAATTCCAAGGAAATGAGGGATCTGAGCTCCTCCCTGAGGGGAGGTGGTGCCAGAGCTGAGCTTGGACAGTGGAACCTTCTCAGCTGTGGCTGAAAGGGCACCTGGGGACAGCATTGGCCTCTGTGGCACTGAGAGATCCAATTTCTTATTTACCTGTGAATAACCCAGGAGCCACGTGGATCCAAACAGCAAATACATCCCAGTTTGGAAAGAACTTGGTTTCAGTAGCACAATCCTGATCCTCCTGGGTACCTGCTCACCTGACTTCTGTCACCTGGGCACTGATGGCACCTGCCTGGAAGTCAGAGTAAATGTGGTTTTTAGAATACACTTAATATATTTTTAAAATTAAATACAATTTATAAAATTTTATTTAAATACAAAAATTTATATAAAATCAAAATGAAAATGCAGGTGTACATGTTACCAAATTTCAGTGTAGTAAGGAGTTTGTAAAATGGTAGTGACATGGGGAAATTAAAATATAAAGGCATATAAAAAATATATTAACACATCTCTGAAAATGGTGGAAACAGAATATTAACAGAAACAATCAGCTGCCCACAAGAAAAATTCCCCCAAAGTTGAAATGGATTTTGTTCAAGCCCACAGAGGTTTCCTCCAGCTTTATCAAATGAACATTTATAGAGATTATTTGTTTCAGAACAACAGGTGGATCAAAACAAACACAGAACAGGAATTCAACCAACCAAGGAGCTTTGGATGAACTCATCCATCCCACAGAGAAATTCACATTTCAGCGTGCAAAACACCAGGGCTGAGTTTAGAGAGTTTACTGATTTTGGCTGCTCAGCTTTCCATATCCAGATGTGGGGATGTTTTTCCAGCTGCTGCTGAATTTTTGTTGCATCTTCTGCTCTAGTGTGAGGAGCCTTGGTGGTTGCCATGCAAAGGGCATGGATGATTTCAGGGAGCTCTGCTTTGCTTTGGCCTCAGCAGGGACCAAATCCTTCCACTGGGTTTAGCTGGAGTTCATTTTTCCAGCCAGAACAAGATTGCACTTGAGATTAAAACATTTTATATTAAGGATTATCTGATATACCTGTTTGCAGCAGATAACCAAAGATGTAGTTGGTTTATTGACATTTTTTAGGTGAAAAGGAGATAAAATCAACTCTAGGCTTTCATTTTCAGTACAACTTCCTAAAGCCTGTGTCTGATGTGAAACACTTTGCTAAAATAAGTTGTTTTACCAGGCTGTTGCTGCACTTGGGAGGGAGCTGTCCTTCATCTCCCCATGCTAACACAGTTACTGGGAGTATTTTGGGACTCTTAGCAAAGAAGCTAAAGATAGAAAAGGATTTAGCTCTGACTGCTCCTGCAGCCTCTCCAGACTGTCCCTCAGGGTCACTGATGGGACAGTCACCAACACAGGAGGGGCAGAGATGAGCTCAGACTGTGCTGCAGGAAGGCACAAACCAGTGTGCCCAAAATCTGGAACCCTTCACTGTGCCAAAACCTGGGCAGTGAGCAGCCTGAAACCCTGAAACTGAGCTTGAAATCCTGCAAAATGACCTGCCCTGTTACCTGTGAGTTGGAATATTTAAACCTGAAACTTTAAAACTAAACCCCTGAAACTGAGCTTGAAATCCTGCAAAATCACCTGCCCAAAATCACCTATTCCTGTGTTTTGGAATATTGAAACCTGAAACTTTAAAACCCTGAAACTGAGCTTGAAATCCTGCAAAAATCACCTATCCTGTTCCCTGTGTTTTGGAATATTGAAATCTGAAACTTCAAAACTAAAACCCTGAAACTGAGCTTGAGATCCTGCAAAATGACCCATCCTGTTCCCTGTGAAGTGGAATATTGAAACCTGAAACTTCAGAATTAAACCCCTGACATTGAGCTTGAAATCCTGCAAAAATCACCTGCCCTGTTCCCTGTGAGTTGGAACATTTAAACCTGAAACTTTAAACCCCTGAAACTGAGCTTGAAATCCTGCAAAATGACCTGCCCAAAATCACCTATTCCTGTGAGTTGGAACATTAAAGCCTGAAACATTAAAACTGAAACTGAGCTTGAAATCCTGCAAAATCACCTGTCCTGTTCCCTGTGAGTTGGAATATTGAAACCTGAAACTTTAAAACTAAAATCCTGAAACTGAGCTTGCAGTCCTGCAAAATCACCTGCCCAAAATTACCTGTTCCTGTGAGTTGGAATATTTAAACCTGAAACCTCAAAACTAAACCCCTGAAACTGAGCTTGAAATCCTGCAAAATGCCCTGCCCTGTTCCCTGTGAGGTGGAATATTGAACTCTGGCAGTGCAGTCCCGGGGAACTCCATCCTGAGTTTTGCTAAATCTCCCATCCCTCGTGTTCCTGGAGCAGTGTGTGTGACCCCCACCCCTGTCCCAGCAGTGTGTTGTGCATTTCCATGTTTCAAGCTCTCCCTGTTCCTGTTCCCAGCAGCAGGGAGGTGTCACAGCTGTCCAGCTGCAGACTGAGGCCCAGGTGGCATCGGCCTCAGGCCAGCAAGTCCAGACCCTCCAGGTAGTGGTGACCTCTCTGATTGTGTTTTCTGAGCACTGCATGACCCTCCCCAGCAGCACATATCTAATGCTGTGTTTTCCCAGGGTTTCCAGGAGGAGCAGGGGGATGTGGAGCAGGAATTCCTGCTGGGTGCTGCCTCTGGGGTTTGCTCTTCCCATTGGTGCATGGCAGGAGTTCTGGGAGGGAATAAAGTTCAGGGAGATTTTAAAGTTATGAACAGCAAAATGAGGAAGGAGCAGTTGGGATAAAGGCCAAAGATTTCCTGTAATTTCAAGGAAATGAGGGCTCTGCCTTCACCACACAGAGGTGGACACTGGAACCTTCTCAGCTGTGGCTGAAAGGGCACCTGGGGACAGCATTGGCCTCTGTGGCACTGAGAGATCCAATTTCTTATTTACCTGTGAATAACCCAGGAGCCACGTGGATCCAAACAGCAAATACATCCCAGTTTGGAAAGAACTTGTTTTCAGTGTGAAGAGTTTCCTGTCTTGCAGCCTCCATTTCCTTAACTCACCCAGGCTTTCCAGGAGCCCTTTGTAGAGCAGCTGACAGACCCTGGGCAGCTTTGGCAGTTTTGCACTCAGGATTTTGGTTTTGTTTGGTTTGTAATTCTTCAGAGCAGGGTGGTTCCAAGGGGCTGGGATGGCAGCTGCAGAATGAACACAGCATTTTTTATGTTCAGAGTCCAACTCTCAGATGCTGCCTCACTTGGATTGCTGGGTTCACTGGGGTCTCTGGTTGTTATGTTCTCTCCACCATTTTTTTTCCTCTCCTAGTTTGCCTTGCTGTGATTCATTAACAAAAATCCTGGAATGTCTCTTTGTTTTCCTTTCTGCTTCTTGGGTATTGTGCTGCTGCCTGTGCTTCTCTGTGCTGACCTGAGCATGCTCCTCCCTGTATGACCCAGCCCAGGGGCTGAGGGCTTTGGATGGGACAGGGACAGGCTGAGGGGCAGAGTGGGCACCTGCAAACTCCAATTCCCAGGGCAGGATTTCTCTCCTCACCCTCTGGGGTGTGAAACCCACATGGTGATGTTCTTGCTCCTAAACAAATCAGATTTTGTGGTCCCCAAGTTCATGAGACTCATTTTGTATTTAGGCTGTGGAGGTAGAGTATTTTTCAAGATGTGTTTGGGCAGTTTGGGGGCTTGGCAGGGGAGGGGATTCAAACAGAGAGGTTTTCCCCTTGTTTTTGTTTTCTTGGGCATTTTTCCCAGTGACCAGAGAGATACCAGGTCCAAGAGTCCAGAGATTCTCAGGCCAAAGTTACCAGAGAATCCCAGACTGGTTTGGGTGGGACAGGACCTTAAAGCTCACCCAGTTCCCACCCCAACACCTTCCCCTATCCCAGGCTGCTCCAAGCCCTGTCCAGCCTGGCCTTGGACACTTCCAGGGATCCAGGGGCAGCCATAGCTTCTCTGAGCAGCCAGGGCCTCCTCACCCTCATTATTTTTATTTATATTTACATTTTTAGTTATATTTACATTTATAGTTATATTTACATTTATTTATATTTATATATTTATATTATCTATCCAATCTAAATCTTTTTGGGCGCAGAAGTGGCTGCTGCTCATCCACTTTGACTTTTCCTCCCTGAACTCCATTTCGTGTTGCCCCAGTTACAATTTCCCTCTAGAACCATGAAGAGTTTCTTCTCCAGCACATCCCATGCTCCATCCATGGCAGTTTGGAAATGGGAATGTTGTAGGCATGAAATTGGAGAGAGCCTGAAGCCACCTCAGAACCTTTCTGTCAGAACAGAGTTCTCTCAGTAGGAACCTCAACTAAAATATCTCAATAGGAACCTCAGCTAAGAATCAGTAATTGTGAGGTGAATAATAGTCTTTTATCCCACTTTGCTCTTGGGCTGTGCATGAAAAATGTGACTGAAAAATGGGATTTTCATGCTTTATAACAACTAGACTGCAAGAGAAGCAGATAACTCACTAAATCCCTAGCACTGGAAGGCAGAGCTGGTTTGAAGCAGCTCAGTGCCCGTTCCCCACAGACAGGGTGGGCAGGGGTGGGCTCTGGGGTTGCTCTGGTGGGGTTTTCATTGTTGTTTTGTTGTTGCAGGTGCAGGGGCAGCCTCTGATGGTGCAGGTGAGCGGGGGGCAGCTCATCACCTCCACGGGCCAGCCCATCATGGTGCAGGCCGTGCCCGGGGGCCAGGGCCAGACCATCATGCAGGTGCCCGTGTCTGGCACACAGGGGCTGCAGCAGGTGAGACACCCTGGGGGCACTGCACAGCTCTGGGATGCTGCCACTGCCACACAGGGCTCTGCTCAGCACCCCAAAACCAGCCTGAGCTGCTGCTGGCAATGAGTAAAGTCCTTTATGAACTGGTTTTTAATGGCCTGGTGCAAAGGTTTTAGTGCTAAAACACAGCTGGGTTGGTTTGGGTTTTTCATCTTGGAGTGGGTTGGATGAAACCTTAAAGCTCATGCAGTTGCACCTTCCTGCCATAGGCAGAAATACTTTCCTATGGGGTTTTTCATCTTGGAATGATTTCGGTTGGATGAAACCTTAAAGCTCATGCAGTTGCACCTTCCTGGCATAGGCAGAGATACTTTCCTATGGGGTTTTTCATCTTGGAATCGGTTGGATGAAACCTTAAAGCTCATGCAGTTGCACCTTCCTGCCAGAGGTAGGGATACCTTTCTATGGGGTTTTTCATCATGGAATGATTTGGGTTGGATGAGACCTTAAAGCTCATCCAATTGCACCTTCCTGACATAGGCAGAAATACTTTCCTATGGGATTTTTCATCATGGATTGATTTGGGTTGGATGAAACCTTAAAGCTCATCCAGTTGCACCTTGCTGGCATAGGCAGGGTTACCTTGCTGTGGGAATATGGATAGCAGTCATGTGGGATACCTTCCCACAGAGCAGGATATTTGTTTGTTGAGCAAAAGCAGGCTTGAGGTGGTGCTTGGTAGCTCTGGCACAGTGGGAATGAGTGAAAGTCCTTTATGAGCTCAGTTTTTATGGTTTATGGCCTGGTGCAAGGCTTTTAGTGCTAAAACACAGCTGGGTTGGTTTGGGGTTTTTCATAGAATGATTTAGGTTGGATGAGATCTTAAAGCTCATCCAGTTGCACCTTCCTGCCAGAGGTAGGGATACCTTTCTGTGGGAGTTTTTCATCATGGAGTGATTTGGGTTGGATGAAACCTTAAAGCTCATCCAGTTGCACCTTGCTGGCACAGGCAGGGTTACCTTGCTGTGGGAATAGGGATAGCTGTCATGTGGGATACCTTCCCACAGAGCAGGATTTTTGTCTCTTGGGATATTTTATCTGGCCCTTGCAATCTAGTTGGGGATGTGGTGCTTGTTCAATTTATGGCTCAGAGAGAGGATTTAAAAAAAAACTTTATTTAAGAAAGCTTCTTGCAAGTAATTTGTGCTTGAGCCCCTCTAATGTGATGGCTGAAGGGGGATTTAACATCCCTGTTGCACAGGAGGCAGTAGTGAAGGAGGTACAGAAAATGGATTTTTTTGGAAGTAATTACTTGTTTAAAAGACAGTTGGTAAATTTAAGGAGGTGGTTGAAGTGTTGCTGAAAAGCAAAGGGAAGAACTGTAACCATGGCATAATGGAAGTGTCCTGATGATTTAGGGTGGGATTTAGGAACCCAGCACAGTCCAGGAAGGCAAATGATGGCTTGGTGTTTTGAGAGGTTTATTTAACATTTCCTTTGTTGCAAAGCACTGTAATTTGTATGAGGTTCTTCTCAGTCTGGTTGGTGGAGGAAAATCCATAACTGTGTTTTTAAACACAAACTTCAAACCATATCCCAGCTCTTCTTTAATCTAAGAATGTTCCACAGCAGTGGAAAGACTGCAAAGCTGAGGACAACTTTATAAATCCCAGAAATACTTTCTGAGTGCTGGATAATTAACACCCCTCAGATATCTTAAATCTTAGTCCTCCTCTTCCACCTGCCTGTTTGTTCCCAGTGGATGTGAATAATTGATTTCTCCTGGGTGATTTATTGTGTAAGCAGTGCAGAGCTGCTGGAGCACAGTGCCACAGCACTCTGCTCCCTGTGTGGCTGTGTCACAGGAGCCACCTCCTGTGTCACAGGAGCAATCCATTCCAACTCCTCATTCTCAATGGAAAAAGAGAAGACTCCCTGCTTCCTTTTTCTGTGCAACACTAAATCACCCTCAGAGATGACTTGGTCATGCTGAGGCTGAGGAGGGAGAAATCAGAGGCATAGTTAATGTTCCTTTCTGACTCTTTCTTCCACAGATTCAGTTGGTCCAGCCAGGTCAGATTCAGATTCAAGGTGGGCAGGCTGTGCAGGTACAGGGGCAGCAGGGCCAGACCCAGCAGATCATTATACAGCAGCCCCAGACTGCAGTTACTGCTGGCCAGACACAGGTAACTGCACCAGCATGAAAGGCTTTTCTGCAGAGGAACAGGAAGAGAAACTTTTAAAGATGTGGTTGAGTAAAAAAAAAAAAAAAAAAAATTATTAATATTGAGGAGAACTTGAGATAAGTGTCATGTTTTTGTAGTGTTTCATACATGACTCTGGGGCAGAAAAATCAGATTGCATGTTTTTCTCCATCGTGTTTCTGTATTTTATTGGTTCGTGGTTGTTTTTGTCTCTTTGTTGAATTTTGAAAACATGAAGCATTGCTAATTCCATTCTTGGGCCATTGTGTGCACTAGTCCAGTCACACCTGGGGTTTCTGCTGATGCTTTTTGGTTAGGGGCCAAAATTAAATTTTGGAGCAGAACAGTTCTTCCTTTCACATCTTCATAGTGAGACAGGAAACTTAGAATTTGGGGGTTTTTTCATTATTGAACTGTTGGAAAATGCATCTTACATGTGCTTCAGGTGTTTGATCTCCAGGTATTTGCTCTGCGCTCCAGCCTATTTCTTACTGCTGCTAATGAGGCAGCAGAAATAGACACCTGGAACACCTCAAGCACCATGTGTTCATTCAGGAATTGTAAATACTGTGAAAAAGGGGCAATTTGTAAGGTTTTTGTGCTCTTTGTTTTGTTCAGACCCAGCAGCAGATTGCAGTGCAAGGCCAGCAGGTTGCCCAGGCTGCTGAGGGCCAGACCATCGTGTACCAGCCTGTGAATGCTGATGGCACCATCCTGCAGCAAGGTAGGAGGGCTGGGAGGAGCCAGGGCACCTCTTGGAGAGGCTTTTTATTTATTGAGGTGTTTGTGTGCTCTGCAGGAACTCACTCCAGAAAATAGAAATTCTCCTTGTCTCTGGCAAGGCTTGGTAGAATAAAACCCCTGAATTTTGCTTTTCCACCTCAAGAGTACATGGTTACTCACAGTGAGGTTACAAATGCAAAACCCAGGAATTCTGATGGAATTTAATCCCTCACTGTAGCACTTTCCTGACTCTCTGCATGTTTTGGAAGGATGAATGAGTAAAACACAGAAGTGGGACTAATGCTGTTCCCTTCTTTTTGTGTGCGTGTTTCTGTTTCTTTTTTTCTTTCTCTCTCTCTCTCTCTTTTTTTTTTCCTTTGTGTTTTTTCTTTTTTTTTTTTTCTTTCCTTTTATGTTCTACTTCCTTAAAGTTACAGTCCCTGTTACAGGCATGATCACCATTCCTGCAGCCAGCCTGGCTGGAGCCCAGATTGTCCAAACAGGAGCCAACACCAACACCACCAGCAGTGGCCAGGGGACGGTGACAGTGACACTGCCAGTGGCTGGCAACGTGGTCAATTCAGGGGGAATGGTCATGGTAGGTGTGAAATCCCCACTGCTGCCTCTGCAGGCTGAGCTTTGAGGTGTTTTGTACTCAAATATTTTTAAGTGGAAGGAGGAGGGCAGGGTTGGGTGGGATATTGGGGAGGAATTTCTCCTTGAGGATGGGGAGGCCCTGGCACAGGGACCCCAGAGGAGCTGTGGCTGCTCCATCCCTGCCTGGAGCACCCTGGGGTAGTGGAAGGTGTCCCTGAAGTTTGGGATTGGGAGATCCTAAAGTTCCTTCCACCCCAAACCATCCTGTGATTCCAAAAAACTCACTTCCTCTCAAACTGTGACACTTGGTTCTCTGATAAACTCTTGTCTGACACTGATACCATGGTCACTCCTCTCTGTAAGTTCCATTAGTTTAAAGTTTAAACAACACAAATTTCCAGCTCCAAAGGCCTGGATCCTGCTGTGATCTTTGCTCTGCACTTTGTCCCACAGCAGCTCAGAAATGTAGAAACTGAAATCCAAACGGAGCTGATGAGCAAAGGTTTAAATATATTTATTCACTTCTGATTTTCTTGAGGGTCCCTTAGGATTTGTTTCCATCATTTATAGAGGTTTTTCCTGGCAATTCCTGTTTCTTTGTAGTGTGAACTTCTTGAATGTTGCTGGTCTCCACTAGATGTCAGCAGCTTTGCAGTGATGCTCTGAAATGAAATAATTGAAATAAAAGATAACCCAGAAGAAAGGGAAGCACCAACCATGTCCTGTTTGTTTAATTGTCCAAGAAGCAGCAACACAAGGAATTGTATTGCAATGTTGCCTTTATTGTCACAGACATATTTTATGAAAAATCCTTTTGCTAGGATTTTTTCTCCTGAGAAGCTGAGAGGCCTCAGAAATTAAATGTTAAGCAATAATTATCTGCTGCTGTGGAATGCAACAGGTGGGTCTGTGATTGGGCTCAGGTGGTTGTTTTTAATTATTGGTCAATCACAGCCCAGCTGTCTTGGACTCTCTGGTCAGTCACAAGATTTTATTATCATTCCATTCCTTTCCTTTCAAACCTTCTGATGAAATCCTTTCTTCTATTCTTTTAGTATAGTTTTGATATAATACATATATGATAAAATAATAAATCAGCCTTCTGAAACATGGAGTCAGATCCTCATCTCTTCCCTCACCTGGGAGCCCTGTGAACACCACCACACTTTATCAGGAAAACCCAGCAGGACTGATGAGAAATTAATTTGTTTAGATTGGTTTTGCATAGGTTTAGATTGATTTTGCATGGGTTTTTAGATTGGTTTTGCAGTTTGAGAGCAGCTCCATTTCTCCTTTTCATTTAAGCAGCTGCATTACCCGAGCGACACCCACTTTCTATTTCAATATTGGACTTTTTAATGCCATTTTTGTGTTGAGTTTTTGTGCTGAGCTGCCAGCACTAACCCCCCCTGTGTGTACAGATGGTGCCTGGAGCTGGCTCAGTCCCAGCCATCCAGAGGATCCCCTTGCCTGGAGCAGAGATGCTGGAGGAGGAGCCCCTGTACGTCAATGCCAAGCAGTACCACCGCATCCTCAAGAGGAGACAGGCACGGGCCAAGCTGGAAGCAGAGGGAAAAATCCCCAAAGAGAGAAGGGTGAGGATAAAACTCAGATTTAACACAAGGTTGCTCTGTGATAAAGGCACAGAATCCCACCCGGGCTGGAAGATGAGGGTTGGAATCTTGGTGCTCCTCAGGTTTACAGCGGTTTTGTTGTTGTTGATGAGCTGCATCAGAGGAAATTTTTTAAGTACTTTGAGGATAATCCTGCTCATTTTGGGTGGTTTGGGGAGTGTTTGGAGCTGTGTGTGAGCAGGTACTTAGTGTCAGCACGGAGTCTGTGGGACAGAGGATGGATGGGCACTGGGAATTTTCTCTGGGAAAGCAGTGACTGGGAATATGTGGGGCAGAGGATGGATGAAGAATGGGAATTTCCCCTGGGGAGGCAGGGACTGGGAATTTCTTCTGGGAAAGCAGACTGGGAATTTCATCTGGGGAAAGCAGTAACTGGGAGTCTTGTAGGGCACAGGATGAATGGGGACTGGAAATTTCCTCTGGGAAGGCAGGGACTTGGAATCTGTGGGGTAGGGGATGGATGGGCACTGGGAATTTCCTCTGGGAAAGCGGTGATTGGGAATCTATGGGGCAGAGGATGGATGGGCACTGGGAATTTCTGCTGGACAGGCAGTGACTGGGAATTTCCCCTGGGAAAGCAGTGACTAGGAGTTTGTGGGGCAGAGGATGAATGGATGGATGGATGGATGGATGGATGGATGGATGGATGGATGGATGGATGGGTGGGGACTGGGAAAGCAGTGACTAGGAGTTTGTGGGGTAGAGGATGGATGGGGACTGGAATTTCTTCTGGAAAAGCAGTGACTGGGAATTTCCCCTGGGAAGGCAGGGACTGGGAGGGTTGTGGGGCAGAGGATGATGGATGGATGGATGGATGGATGGATGGGTGGGTGGATGGGTGGATGGATGGGTGGATGGATGGGTGGGTGGATGGATGGGTGGATGGATGGGCGGATGGGTGGGTGGACGGATGGGTGGACG
>JAWWLS010000122.1:4736792-4751534 GCA_035040975.1 Myioborus melanocephalus | reverse complement strand
GGATGGGTGGATGGATGGGGGGATGGATGGGTGGATGGATGGGTGGGTGGATGGATGGATGGGTGGACGGACACTGTGAATTTCCCCTGGGAAGGCAGGGACAGGCAGGAGTGGCTGCTCCCTGAGCTGCTCTCCCTCCCTCCCTCCCTGCAGAAATACCTGCACGAGTCGCGGCACCGGCACGCCATGGCGCGGAAGCGGGGAGAGGGCGGGCGCTTCTTCTCCCCCAAGGAAAAGGACAGCCCTCACATGCAGGTGAGTGGGGCTGGGGGCAGATCCCCTCCCAGCCCTTCAGGAAAAGGACAGCCCTCACATGCAGGTGAGTGGGGCTGGGGGCAGATCCCCTCCCAGCCCTTCAGGACACACACCAGAGCTGTCTCTGCTGCTTTGTTTGGGTGTTTGGGCTTGGCTGCTCGTCCCTCCCTGCCTCTGAGTTTTTCATCTGCGGCCGCTTGGCCCTGCCTGTCTTTAGATTTATTCCAAGCATAAAATAAGTAAAACCTGGGAATAAAAGCTCCTGTCACTGCTTGTGGAGAGCAAGGGATGTTTGCTCTGAGGAATTAAATGACAATAATGTGGGTAGAAGCGTGTTCACTTTGTAGTTCTTAGGATAAATGCACACAAACATTCTGTGCTTGTAAAACAGCCTTTCTGGCTGGGGACTGGGCTGTTCTTTCAGGACAGCAATTAAAGGTAAAAACTCCTTATATCTTTATATCTGATGGAAAATTAAAAAATGAGAATATCTGATTCTTAGCTGCATCTTTGCATAAAAGGTGCAAGGCATTTTTCAAAGGAAGAGACATCGTGGAGTGGAGTGAACAGGTTCTGTGGTTGCTCAGTGCTTTAGAGCAGTCCTGTGCCTTTAAGGAGTGTTTCTTATTTTGAACCAAAATTATTCCTAAATACTGGTCCTAAATACCAGAAACAACAAATTCCTGGCAGATATTTAGGATTTTTGTGGCCTGTAAAACTCAGGAAAAACAAAACAGTTTTGGGGATCAAGGGAAGTGCAGGAGTGTCTCCTCCTGATGGTTGTGTGTGGGTCTCTCTGCTTCATGGAAAAATGTAAAATTTCCACCCTTTTGTGTCTGCAGGATCCATCTCAAAGCAACGAGGAAGCAATGACACAGATGATCAGGGTCTCCTAACCCCTGCTTCCAGGGAAAAGCACCTGAAGGGAATTCCCATCCCTCCTGCCAGCCTGTCCTGCCTGCCCAGAGTGCCCAGTGACCCCTGGAGTGGGACAACCTCCATGTCACAGCCTGTCCTTTCCCACAGAGCAAGCACCACGTGTTGAGGACGTGCTTGAGGTTTCAGCTCTTCAAACAGAACCTTGCAGACCTCCTTGGTGCCCTCTCCTGATCCAGCACAGGGAATTCACAGTCCGAGTGCTCATCTCTGGTTTTTCCTTCATGTTCCCACCTCAGTCCCCGTGGCTGGTGCAGCTCAGCCCTGTCCAGGGACAGATTCCAGCTCCTCCAGCCAGCACTGAGTGGCTGCAGCCCAGGGCTGGGGCTGAGATTTGTTATTCCATCCATCCTCACCCCTCTGGACTTGGTTTTCCCTGAGCTGGGCATTGCTGTTGCACTTCTGGCCCTGGCAGAAACTGAAGGGGATTCTTTTCAATTCCACCCTGTAAATGTGTAAAGAAGCTCTTCTCTGGGAAAGGTTCAGCCATCCAATCAATGCTAGAAATAGTCAAGATTCCTGCAGGACTTGATGTGTTGTGTCTCTGTTGCAAGTGGGGTGGGAGAGGGAGATGTGGGGGGGATTGGGGCAGTAAATCAGTCTCTGGCTGGGTTTGGATGTTCATTGCCAGTATTTGTTGCTTTGGAAGAAAACTGGATGTGAGTATAGAAAGGATTGGAACTTTTCAGTGACTCTCTTCCAAAGGATTTAATTTTGGTTTTTTTAAATCTTTTTTTTCTCACCTGCCATTGAGAAGTCCATGGTTCCTCCAAGAGATGTGGAACCCTCAGTGTCACAGAGGTGGCACTTGGCCATGGCTGGGATGGAGTTTCTGAAGCCTAAATCATTTCTGAGTGAGGGATGGATGATTCAGGACAGCAGCAGCTGGGGCAGCTCAGCCTGAGCTCCCCAAAGGACTCAGCAGATTCTGATGAACCTTTCATGCTTTTTATAATTAAGGCTCTTAAAAACAAAACAGAAGTGGCACTTAGCAAAGGAGCAATACTTACATTATTAAAAAATAGGATTTTCCCATGACCTACAGCTGGCTTTGTCTGAGCATCTCCACAGAAGAGAGTTTTAATTTAGATTCTAAGCCTGCTCTATTATAATTTGAATTTTGGTGATGGGAGCAGTAGTTAAAAGCATTTAACAGGTGATTTCTCACCATTGCACTGCTCACCTTGATGAGTTACACAGCTGCTCTGCTGGAGTCCCAGAATTTCCAGTTTTTTGTGTCCTGTAGCTCAATCTGGATCACAACAGTGAAATTTGGGGTTGGGAATGTGCTGGGTGAATGTGAACCTGGCCAGGTGAGGCTGGAGAGTGAGGAAATGCTGCCAAGGATGGGTGAGATTCAATCCAGTGAATGCTGAATTCAGGTGACAAGGAAATGCAGCTTGGAAATTATAATTCCTCCCTCCCATCTTTTCCCATTTACTGGAACTTATGGCTGAAATAAAAGTGGAGGACAAATCAAGAGGATACAGAAGAGCAGAGCCTGGAAAATTCTATTTCCTCTGGATGGAATAAAAATACTCAACCTGAGAGGGAGCAGGAATGTTGGATCCTTGGAGCAGGCAATCCTGGAGGAGGAGGGAGCCTGTGGAGGTGGGAGGACGAGGAGGAGCTGCAGAGTTTGGATCTCAGAGCAGCTCAGCTCCCGTCCCTGCCCACAGCTGGAAGGACCCTCAGGGACACTCCGAGCAGGAGGAGCTGCCCTGGCTCCTGGCAGGCAAATAAATCTCCTTTCTTTCAGCTTTTGTCCCAAGTTAGATGAGTAACCTGACACTCTGCTCACAGCTCTTAATTAGGATTTATTTCCAATAATTCCAAGGGTTTTTAACGTGGATGGCATCCTCAGGGTCTCTGGTTGCTTCTGCCTTAAATCCTTGTCCAGTTCCAGCACTGGTTGTGCTCAGCTGGCACCTGAAACTCACCCAGCATTTCCAGGAATGTGCAGCTCTCCTTGAGGGATTTTAGTTGAATTTGCAGCATTACTGTAAATATTTTGGTTTTGGAGCATCTGTACATTTTGTTGGTGGAATATTTGTGTGCTGGAGTAAAACCCCCTCCATGATATTTTTTTGCTCTTCAGTTGATGCTAAATCTCTGTCCTGAAACACCTTTTTGAGAGCTGGAAATTCAGGAAGCAAGATTATTGCTCTGACATAGATTTTGTTTCGTTTTTTAAATAAATAATTTACTTTTCTTAAAGAACTTGTAAACTTTTTTCCCAATATCCCTTCATGTCTAGGTTCTCTGATCTGCTGTTGTAGGTTGTGTGTAAAGAAATACGAATTTGTGTTCTAGAAAGTCTTACTGTTAATACTTTAAATAGTGATGTGAAAGCCCAAGTGCTCCTATTATTTTTTTATTTGTTTTGTGTTCTGTGTATCACTGCTGAAAGTTGTGTTTATTTGGTGAGGTTGGAGCCAGCAGTCAACACCACGGTACCAAAAAATCTGCTTTATTTTCCAGGCAAATCTGTGAAAACTGGAGACATGTCCAGTTCAAAACCTCCCTAGGAATTAAATTAAAATTCTTCGTAGATTGGCTACACTTGAGTAAAAACTTCACTTTAGGAGTGAGTTTAATGTTCTAAATTCACTTTAGGGGTGAGGATGAGAGAAGAGGTTTGGGGGGAAATGTGTTTGATTGACCCAGAGCAGTGAAGCATCAAACCCATCAAAACCCAGATTTATAGGAGTGTAAAGATCAAGATTTGGAAGAAAATGGTCCTCAAGTGATGCTAAATGCATGTTGAAAAAAGAGGGGAAAAATAAACTTTTCTTTGTGAAGGGGCATGGGAGGGTCCTGAGCTTAACGTAACGTCAGGCCAAGTTTGTACATAGTTCAAAGTTTTTAATTTTTTTTATATGATGCATTTTTTCAAGTGTATTTTGGTCTTTAATAGATGCAATTGTAAGTACTGTGTACACTCTCCAGCTAATAAAATTTATAAACTGAGAACTTTTGCTCTTTGTTGGGAATTTTGTGATGGGCCATGGGAGGGCAGCACAAACTCCACTCCAACATTTCATCATCTCAAAACCCCAGAGCACAAAGCTGGCAGTCATGAATTCTGTCCAGAATTGGTCAACACAGTGATGATCACACACAAAAAATAACCCTCATGCAAACAAACAAACAGAAAAAGAAGGAAATGACAGCGGGTGAGATCAGAGAATGGGAAGCTGGGCAGGAAATGAGGAGAACAATCATGCAAGCCTCTTTAGGAAGTCAGAAATCAGTTTCTTTAGCTATTATGTAATTTTCTAGCTTCTTTTTTTTCAGACAATTTGCTGTAGAATAATAAAATCATCTCGGATATAATGGTAAAAAAAACTTGGTATTGTGTAGCCACACCAAAGCAGTCAACAGAATTTATTTTCTCTCTCACCGTCACTTTCAGAACTGCAGGATCACTCAGCAGATTTTATCCAATCCAGGATGTGTTCCCTGCTTTTCCACCTTCCTTCCCTCCCCTGCCACCCACTATCCAGGCTGGAGTCTTCCTGCAATCTTGATATCCAAAAATTAAACCCATTTTTGTGCCCTGTTCAGCATCCTTGGTCTGTAGCTCACGGAATTAAGAGGAAAATCTCAGCTGAATTTGGGGATTTATCCATAATCCCTGAGGGATGTTTGCTCATATCCCCACCATCACAGGATTCTGCAGTTGGGTCAACAGGGGTGTAATTTGTAATAAAGTCAAGCTGGATTTACTGTGTGTTAATAAACAACAAACAGGGAAATACAGAGTTATTTCTCTGTAAAACAAATCCCTACACTGGAGTGTAAATTCCACCCCAGGAGCTCAAGCTGATGACAATTGATAACTATAAAGTAGATAAATATTTTCCAAGAAGCCCCTTGTTTATTAGAACATGTCAACTGCCTTACTTGTCTCTCTGAAGCCCAGGAAAAACCTCATAGGTTTAAAATAAAGCAGATCTTTTACCACTTTGCTGAATCTCATCAGAATGGGCAGTAATTGATCCTTTTTTTGGTGATATTTAGGTCCAGAGGAAGGAGCTCACTTGGCCTGGCTGTGGTGCTGTATCAGCTGCTGCAGACACCAGCAGTTTCCTGTATTTGGGTTTAGAGCTCCCTGCTATTTAAAAAAATAGAGTAATTTGAAAAAGGAAATGCACCCCAGCTTTCCTCTGGGTTTTCCCACCTGTGCTGTTAGAAAAGTTTTATTTTCCAGAATTCTGCATCCAGGTCTTTTCTTTTCCCTCACCCCCTCACCCTGAGCAGCTGAGTACAAACCAAGCTGGGTGCTTTTAACTGAAGTGGTTTTGGTTTCTGGACATCAGCCTTGCTTCATCTACAGCTGCAAATATTTCCTCCTTGCCTCATGAAATTGGGGAGGAGCAGAGGGGATGTGTGGGGAAAGGGAATGTGAGCTCTAATGGGGCTTTGATCAGAGTTACCTTGAATTTGGGGCAGCGTTTTGCACCAAACAGGGCTGGAGTTTCCTGTTGGCTCTCACAGGATGGGAGCACTGAGGGACAGGGAGTTCCTTTTTTTTTGTTTGTTTGTTTTTTTTTGCAAACAGCCCCAAAAGTTCTGATGAACCTCGAGGTGTGATTCATTGAGGGGGAAGAGAGGAAAAAACAACCCCAGAGATTGTGCAGGTCACAGAGCCAACGTCAGCACAGAGGGAACAGGGGAAGGGAAGGACAGAAGCAGCCCCAGAAATGTTTCTGCCATTTGCTTTTGATTAATACAATCCTACCAAATCACATTCATTGGTTTTGATGGTAATCAGCAAGGTATTGATTAATTTCTTTTTATTTCCTTGGAGATATTTCTATTTCAGATGGCAAATTTCTCTCTGTGGATGCAGTCATACAACAAGTCACTGTCTAGACAGAAGACAGCAACCAACACAGAATTTTTTCCTCAAAAGTTGCTGATTTAAAACTGAGAACCTCACAGTGGTGGGAGGGAAAGACCTCAGAAGGACAAAGGTTGCCAGATGTCCCACCATGAATTTCAATTTCTGGACAAAACACAGAGCTGCTCTAAAAACGAGAACCCAAAGTGTAATTAAAATAAGCAAATTTCAGCCATTGCTTCTGTGGGCAATGAGAGGTTGGGCTCTGAGCTGCTGCTCCTGCTGCCTCTGCATGTTCCAGCCTGTCCTGCAGGCTGTGAGTGTTCCTGGATGTTCTGAACACTCCAGGGTGTCCCAAGCATCACCTCTGCTCTGGGACACGACTGTCACCTGCTGTCCTGCAGGAATCCACACCAAGCCAGAGAATCAGCTGGATTTTATTCAGATTTGCAGGGAAAAAGAAACGTGAGTGCCCATGGGTTTGGAGCCAGGGAGAAAACACAGGGAGAACAACGGAGAGACAGTTCCTGTGTTAACAAAGTCCCTTCAGAGAGAAGAAGCTGGCTCAGGGATGCAGGGGGACCCCATCCCTGTCCTGGTGTGTCCTGCAGTTCCTCACACCTTTCCACAGGGATTTTCTCCAAGCATCCCCACTGTCCAAAGCAGATTTTGGGAGCTGCTCTTCCCCACCTTGGAAAGACAGAATCTGTCAGCTGAGGTGACAGGGAGCTGATGGGTGTCAGTTCAGACTGTGAGGGGATGGTCCTGGGAATGAGGTCTGGAATAACTGCCTGGGGATGAGACACCAAGGGGAAGAGGTGATGAAGAAGATGGGGACACTCCCTCTCCAGAGTGACAGATTCTTCCAGACCTGTGTTTAGTAGTGATCCTTTTCCTATGGCAGGTGGCCTTTTCCATGGATTTGCCTTTCCCATGGATTTGCCTTTCCCATGGATTTGCCTTTCCCATGGATTCCCTTGGCTTGGCTCACGCAGAGCCCTCCCAGGAGAGGCCGATTCCATCACGTCCAAGGTCAGCAGGGAGTGGGAGCTCCTGCTGCTCACCCAGCTCTGGGTTCTGCCCTCTCTCCCTGCTCTTCCTGCTGAGGGCAACAGCCCCAGCCAGCACAGCCACCGTGAGCTTGGCCACCAGGAATCCAGCCAGGATGTAGAAAACAGTGAAATCCACGTCAGGAGGGGACCTGTGGGGAACCAGAAACACAACCATGAAGAGGATGGTCCAACCTTGAAAAAATCTCTTGTGGTGCTGTCTCAGTCCTAGGAAGATGAGAGATCTCAGCACGAGGAGTTTTGGGCTCACCTGGAGATGCTCTGCACAGCTCTGGGCTCCTCTGGCACGTGGGTCACCAGGTCAGCTGCTGATGGAAACACAACAGTTTAGTCTGCAGATGTTTCTGGGTGATGTTCAGCTGGGCAGGGAACCCAGGGGCACTGGGAGCAATAAGGAGGTGGCGTGTCAGACACTCTCTAACAGTGAGGTCATGCTGCTGAAAACTGGCAATAAGGAGAGGCAATAAAACACAGAACCTCCTTAGAGTGAGACAAAAGTAGATGTTGACTCAAGTGGGCCCTTGGCAGCTGCAGACACCCATGAAATACCAATAGGAACCTGTGAAATTCCAGCAGGAACCTCAGAAATTCCATTAGGAACCCATGAAATTCCAGTAAGAACTCGTGAAATTCCAATAGGAACCCGTGAAATTCCAATAGGAACCTCAGAAATTCCATGAGGAACCTGTGAAATTCCAAAAGGAACATATGAAATTCCACGAGGAAGCTGTGAAATTTCAATAGGAACCTATGAAATTCCAACAGGAACATGTGAAATTCCAGTAGGGACATGTAAAATTCAAACAGGAATCTATGAAATTCCATTAGGAACATGTGAAATTCCAGTAGGAACCTGTGAAATTTCAATAGGAACCCATGAAATTCTTTGAGGAACCCATGAAATTCCAATAGGAACCCCTGAAATTCTTTGAGGAACCCATGAAATTTCTTGAGGAACCCATGAAATTTCTTGAGGAACCCCTGAAATTCCATGAGGAACCCATGAAATTCCAATAGGAACGCATGAAATTCTTTGAGGAACCCCTGAAATTCTTTGAGGAACCCATGAAATTCTTTGAGGAATTTCATGGGTTCCTGTTGGAATTTCATGGGTTCCTATTGGGATTTCACATGTCCCTTTTGGAATTTCATGTGTCCCTACTGGAATTTTATGGGTTCCTGATGGAATTTCACAGGTTCCTATATGAATTTAACAGGTTCCTACTGGAATTTCACGGGTTCCTACTGGAATTTCATAGATTCCTATTTGAATTTTACATGTCCCTACTGGAATTTCACATCTTCCTATTGGAATTTCATAGGTTCTTATTGGAATTTTACATATCCCTACTGGAATTTGAGGGACCCATGAAATTCCTTGAGGAACCCCTGAAATTCTTTGAGGAACCCATGAAATTCCTTGAGGAACCCCTGAAATTCTTTGAGGAACCCCCGAAATTCTTTGAGGAACCCCCGAAATTCCACGAGGAGCCCCCCAAACTCGCATCCCCCAGCACGTACCTGCCAGCACCTCCACCTGCACCCTCCTGAGGCTCTGCGTGTGGCCCAGGAACTCCGTCCGGCACTGGTAGAGCCCCGCGTCCTCGCGGCGCAGGCCCCGCATGGTGACGGTGAGGAGCCCGGCGCGGGCGTTGTCCCTGATGGAGGTGCCAGCCCGGCTGCTGGGCCTGGGCAGGGGCAGCCAGGCGGGCGGCGCGCTCGCCACGGGCCGGCAGCGCCCCGGCCCCAGCTGCCGGCACCAGCTCTTCTCCCGCCACCACTGCCGCGCGTCGTACGAGCAGTTGACGGAGATGGTGTCACCCTCCACGGCCACCACGGTGACGTTCTCGGCAGCGCAGGACGCTACGGGACAGAGAGATGGAGGGACGGAGGGATGGAGGGAGGGAGGGATGGAGGGACAGAGGGACGGAGGGATGGAGGGATGGAGGGATGGATGGATGGATGGATGGATGGATGGATGGATGGATGGAGGGAGGGACACAGGGACGGAGGGAGGGGTGAGCCAAGGCTCTTCCATGTCTGTCCCTTGTTGCGGGGATGATGAACGTCATTTTCATCCTCTAGTGATGTCACCTGTAGGGCTGCCACCTGTACAACTATGTCATCCTATAGGGATGTCACCTGTAGGGATGTCACCTATGGGGCTGTCACCTGTAGGACTGTCACCCATAGGAATATCACCTGTATGGCTGTCACCTATGGGTATGTCAACCGTAGGGCTGTCACCTGAAGGACTGTCTGTCACCCACAGTGCTATCACCTGTAGAGGGCTGTCACCCTCAGGGTTGTCACCTGTAGGATGTCACCTGTCCCCTTTCCCCATGACCAACCCACTGTGCTCAGATCTTGGCTCAGATATTCTGGAATTTGTCCCGGTGACACCCCCAAACCAGTGCCCTGCTCACTGGCTCCGTCTTAATCCCAGTTATCAAATCCAGTTTAACTTTTTTTTCCACCCTATTTTTTAATACCTTACTAATTTTAACTATGTTGACAACTGGTCTTTGTCTATTTGGCTTTTTTTTTTTTTTTTAATTGTCTTGGTTCCTTATTTCTAATTTCCATTCCTCTTTGTGACAGGCAGAGGGGACAGTCTGAGCTATTAATACTTCCAGAGAGACGTGCAGCGTGGTATTTGTGGAAATCTCTATTTCTAGTGAAAAAAAGTAACAGGCAAATGCTTCTGTGAGATCATAAGTAAGGATAAAACAGAAGTAAATTTAAAAATAGGCTCTTGTGAGGACTTTGTGCTGGCTGAGCCTTTTATTAACACTTCTTACAATCATTTCAACAATTGTAAGTGAATTGTAAACTAAAAACTATGAAGTTCTTTCAGCTTGACTGGAAGAAGACCTAAAATGGATCTGTGCTCTGCAATCCAACACCTACAGGGCTTTATCCTGATGTGTTGCTCCAGTCAGAGTTTACCTCATGGAATATCCAGCCCAGTCCTGTTCAATCCCTCCAAAACTCTTAAACTGCTTCTCCCATTCCCCTTCCCTCCTCCAGCTCTGCCCCTTCAGCCCCAGAATTCCCACAGAACTGCAAAACATCTCTCAAACAGGATCATTGACAGATTCCCTGATGTCCCCCTGGAAAATCTGTCATTTTCTTTTCAACCAATTGTGCAGACAGATCATAAACTATTGATGCTCCTCCTGTCCTCTTGGGTGCAAAGCACAGTGAACTTTCCCCAAACTCATCCCAGTTTTTGGGACAGGTTCTCGTGCTCCCACAGCCCGAGTCTGTTGCCTTTCCCTGCTCTGCTGTGAGGATCCGGGACCCCCAAAGTGCTGCAGAGGGTCCTGCACCTCATTTCGGATGGACATTCCTTTCCAAACTGGAAATGGACATTCCTTTCAGATGGACATTCCTTTCCAAACTGGAAATGGACATTCCTTTCAGATGGATATTCCTTTCCAAGCTGGAAACCCCAAGTGTGTGGGATTTCAGAGCTGTGCCCTTCACTGGCTTTCATTTCCCTGCCCCTGAGCCCCACCTGTGATCATTTGCATCTATGTAAATCCCATTTGCTAATGCAAACAACCCAGAATTTTGCAATTTCACGTTGCACACAGGACTTCTCTCACCAGTGGTTCCTGTTCTGACTCAGAAGGATCCCTGTGAGGAAACCTGGGAGCTCTGGGATCACCCTTTGATGGGTGGTTTGCTAAATAAAGGGAAAACTGAGGATGGAACCTTCAGACAGAGCCAAAGCTTTGCCCCAATCCTTCCCCCTTTACCTGACCCCAAAACCATGTGTGGATCTTACCTGAGAGGAGGAGCAAGGTGAGGTTCAGGAGCTTCTCCATGGGGTTGAGCAGAGAAGGAGCAGGAGAGGAGCAGAGAGGAGCAGAGAGGAGCGAGCTGGCTCAGCCCAGGGGCAGCTCCTCTCCCCCTGCTCGCTGTGACGGAAGGAAGGAGCACAGGAACTTGGCATCTCCTTCATCCTGCACATTGAGCAATGCTCCAGGGACAGGCCTTGCCCTCGTGGGCTGAAAATCCAGGCATCAGCACTGCCCAGCTGGGGCAGCCTGGGAGGGAGCAGCACGTGGTGGGCTGGAGCCACAGGCTGGGTGTCTGCTCCCATCAGAGCAGGATTTCATGGAATCACGGAATGGTTTGGGTTGGAGGGACCTAAAAGCTCATCCAGCTCCACCCCTGCCATGGTCAGGGACAGCTTTCACTGTCCCAGGGTGCTCCAAGCCCTGTCCAACCTGGCCTTGGACACTTCCAGGGATCCAGAGCCTGCCCACCCTCACAGGGAAAAATTCCTTCCCAAAATCCCTGTGGTGGTGGGAATCCATCCCCTTGTGCCAGCACTCCAAGCACGATGGTGATAAATCATAAATTATAAATAAATTATTTACAGGAGCTGTGAATGGGAGGAATTTCTGGAAAGATTAAAGGGAGGATCTCGTGGTTGCTCTATCAGCATCCTGGGGGTGAAGAGGGACAAGGACATCATCCCCTGGGTTTCCAGGAGAAAGAAGAACCTGTGGGAGCATCCTTAAGTGAAATCCAACCACACAGAGCAGGGCAGGGCACAGGAGCCACAGGAGAAGCTGTGGGTGCTTCAAACAAAGCCAGCACCCACCTGAGTTCTGTACCTGGCACAAGGGGATCTGGGGATTCTGAGCCAGCCAATGCCACAGTGCCAGAGGGGCTCAGGAATGCAGCCAAGGACCCCCAGAATATCAGCAGGCTGATGGGGGTGGGCTGCTGGATTTTAATTTTTGAGGTTTTTAAATTTTGATTTATTTACTTGGAGATCTTCCATGAAAGCACAAATAGACCCTGGCTTTGAAACTGGTGTGGTGCTAAAGCTGCAGGCCTGGCCATTCCTAAACGTGCCTTTCCTTGAGTTAGTGCTTAAGAAAATGTGACCAGAAATTCTCTGTCAGGTGACTGATTGCAGCTTTTGTTCCTTCTCATTCCAGTCAGCACAAATCTGGATTCTCCTCAAGAATCTTCCCAAAAAATGCCTCTCTTCCACTCCACTGTTTTTGGCTATTACTCTTCCACAGCTTGACCCATGAAGAGCAAATTGTTGGGGGAATGTTGGGCTGAATGAACATTTCCAGAATAATTTTCTTTTTTTTTTTTTTCTGTCAAGTCAACTCTGAAAAATCTCAAAAATTTTCCATCAGCCTCCCTGCTGCAGGCCTGGCAAGAGGAGCCTGTTGGATGTGAATGAGGGCTGGGTCAGGCCCTTTGGTCTGTCACCTCCAGCAGGGCTTGGGGCAGGGAAATCAGGAGTGGCATTTGTGGAAATCTCTATTTCTAGTGGAAAAAAAGTCACAGGCAAATGCCTCTGTGAGATCCTAAGTAATGATAAAACAGAAGTGAATTTAAAAATAGGCTCTTGTGAGGACTTTGTGCTGGCTGAGCCTTTTAATAACACTTCTTACAATCATTTCAACAACTCTAAGTGAATTGTAAACTAAAAACTATGAAGTTCTTTCAGCTTGACGAGAAGAAGAGCTAAAATGGATCTGTGCAATCCAAAAACTGAGCCCCAAAAACTCATTTCACGTTGCTGCCCACATGCCTGTTAAATCAAATGCGTCATTTGGGGCGTTTCCAGCACAGACAGGGAAGTGCAGGAGCTGGTTCTGCTTTTCTTGGAATCCAGCACTCACACCCCCAGCCCATTCCATGGAAATGAACCCAGCCACAGCAAGGTTTGAACCCTGCAGCCCTGGAAATGAGTTTGCTTGGCCACAGAAGCTGAATTCTTGGGACTGGGGCAGGGTTTGGGGTGGATATCCCACCCAGCCATGTCCACACTGCCCCTGCTCACACCTGCCTCTCCAAGGGTCTGCACTTTAATGGAATTGGAAAAGCAGATGTACAAGAGATCCTGGGAATGCCCCCACAGCTCTGCCTGACCTGAGGCATCTGCCACAAGTGTGGCAAAACCTCTTCCTAAAACAGCAGGGAGGGCTGAAAATGCTCAGGGAACACCACACACACAGCAGCCAAACTCAGCTTGTCCATCCACACACCTCCCATCCTCATTCCCACTGTGTATTCCAGTTCCTTCCTCCCCTTCCTGGCTCGTTTGGGATTCTGGGCTTCATTCCTTGCTGCTCCTTGGGGGCTGGTTGAAGGCAATGATGGCATACTCCACGTGCTGGGGGTTCCTGGGAGCCTGGCTCAGTTCCACGTTGCAGTAAAGGGGATCCTCAGGGCTGGGATGGGATTGCACATCCAGGTTGATGTATGCTGGCCCTTTGCTGTTATCCTGAGAACTTTCCCTCCTCCCAGTGCTGCCAGGCTGGGAAAAAAAAAAAGGGAAAACACTCGTTGGCATGAGTCAGTGCCAGGGCACAGCTGCTGCCAGGAGAAGGAGATTTTCCCACAAGGAAAAGAAACTGTGTCAAATTTTACATCTGATTTTCCTTCCCAAGGAAAGGGAAAAGCTGTGTCAAATTTTACCTCTGGTTTTCTCTGATTTTCCTTCCCAAGGAAAGGAGAAGCTGTGTCAATATTTTACCTCTAATTTTTCCTTCCCAAGGAAAGGAGAAGCTGTGTCCAATTTTATCTCTATTTTTCCTTCCCAAGGAATGGAGAAGTTGCATCAAATTCTACCTCTGATTTTCTCTGGTTTTCCTTCCCAAGGAAAGGAGAAGCTATGTCCAATTTTACCTCTGATTTTCCTTCCCAAGGAAAAGCTGTGTCAAGTTTTACCTCTGAGTTTCCTTCCCAAGTGAAGGAGAAGCTGTGTCCAAATTTTCCTTTGATTTTCCTTCCCAAGGAAAGGAGAAGCTGTGTCCAATTTTACCTCTGTTTTTCTCTGATTTTCCTTCCCAAGAAAAAGAGAAACTGTGCCGAATTTTACCTCTGGTTTTCCTTCCCAAGGAAAGGAGAAGCTGTGTCCAATTTTGCCTCTGGTAAAAGAGAACTCTTTTCTTCCCCACCTCTCCTGGATTCAGGTGGAGCCTCATGCTCTGACCCTGCTTGCTACACCTTGAGTCTCTTCTCAAGAGTTACCAGAATTTGCTCCACTGGGTTTGTTCCTGCTGCAGTTTCCTTGCATTAATCACTCCCCTTTCTCTCCAGCTATGAATATTCCTCTCTCTGCTGCCATTCAATGCAATTTCCCTCCTGTTTATAACCAAACTGAGCTCCAAGCTCCTCACCAGGCGGGTCTGACAGTTCCTCCCAGGCTGCTGGTCAGGGGTTTGGCACCATGTGGGAAATGTTTCATTTTCCTTACCTGTGCTGTGCCCTCTGCTCTGCCACTGGGGTCCTCTGCTTCTCTGTTACCTTTGAAATGAAGCAAAATCAGAGGGTTCAGATGAGGAAAAATCCATGGAAAGCTCTGCCTGAGGAGGTTTGGGAGGGCCCAGTGCTGGGATGAGCCTCTGCCCTGGGCCTGGGGAACACTTTTTGCTCTCTTTACTCCTCCTCGAAGGTGTTTGCACCTCTGGAGGAACCCAGGTTTGATTTATTCAGAGGGGAGGCAGGGAGGAGCCTGCCTTGAGACCTCCAACCTGACTGTGGAAGATTGCAATGCAAGATGTTTTCAATCACCATCTGTATGGCAGATTACCTTTGTCAAGTGGGCAGTTTGCCTTATCTCTCTCTTTGAGTGACCACAATCACACC
>JAWWLS010000122.1:4708105-4734363 GCA_035040975.1 Myioborus melanocephalus | reverse complement strand
AAGAAAAAGAAGAAAAAGAAGAAAAAGAAGAAAAAGAAGAAAAAGAAGAAAAAGAAGAAAAAGAAGAAAAAGAAGAAAAAGAAGAAGAAAAAGAGAGGCACCTGCAGAAGGTTCTGACACGATTTTACCAATCTGCCTCTTTGGAATTAGGGTTAGGACAGGAGCTGGAGGAGGAGAGGCCACCTTTGGTGAGGATCCTGTCATATCCAGTTCCTCTAAGGCAAGAGGCAGAGTGCCCAGGGCCTGCCTGCTCCAGGTGTACAACACGAGTAACTTGTGAGTGCTCAGGCTCAGAGATTCATTTAGGCCTTACCTGTCACCCAGAAAAGTTTCTTGACTTTGGTTTTCGGAGCCTGGAAAATCTCCTCGAAGCAAGGCTGCAATGACAGACATGAGGAGAGGAATGGTCACAGTGGGGCTGCTCTGCATTCAGCACTGAAACACCACAGTGCCACTGTTTGGCTCAGCAGCAAGGGCCAGACAAGCTCAGGCACGTCCTGTCCAGCCAGATTGGTAAAAATACCAACACTCACCCTTGGAAATGTTGAGTGTGACCTCCTCCATGCGGAGCAGCCCTGATCCATTCTGCAGTGCACACCAGTACACGCCCGAGTCCTGCAGCTGCAGCTGCTCCATGGTGATGGTCACAATGCCCTGCTGGGTGTCATCCTGGATCCTGACACCTTTCTGAGCTGTGCTGTTTGCTGCTGGGGACTCTGGCCTGGTGGTGACCAGCACGTTGCACGTCTTCCCCTCTTCTCTTTTGCACCAGGCTTTGCTGACAGCGCTGTAGTCTGAGATCTTGTAGTGACACTGGACAGTGATGTTGTCTGACTCCTTGGCTCTGAGCTTCTGGGTCCCTGCAAAACAGCCAGGGTGTGTGCTGAGACCCCAAAGTGGGGTCCCACAGCAGCACCCCCTCCCCAGCACTGCAATAACTCTGGGTCCCTGCAAAACAGAGACCCAGAACATGGCAGGTACTCACTCTGGGACACAGAGAACATGGCAGGTACTCACAGGGACACGGAGAACATGGCAGGTACTCACAGGGACACAGAGAACATGGCAGGTACTCACTCTGGGACACAGAGAACATGGCAGGTAGTCACAGGGACACAGAGAACATGGCAGGTACTCACAGGGACACAGAGAACATGGCAGGTACCCACAGAGAACATGGCAGGTACTCACTCTTGAGCACAGAGAGCACGACCTCCATTTTTCGGGCGTGCCCAGGGTCCAGTGCACACCAGTACACACCAGAGTCCTGGATCTGCAGGTTCCTCATGGTGACAAGAGCCCCTTGAGCATTATGATGTACTGACACTCTGTCCTGCAGGGATTTCATTTCACTCTGTTTTGAAGATGTCTGTCCCTTCCCCAGGGCTGTGCATGTGGGCCCAGCTTGGCACCAGGCATTACTCCACGTTGGGCACTGCACTGTCAGGGTGTTCAGCTCCCACTGGAGCAGCTCTGTGAAACACCAAAATGGCACTGCCCAGTCAGTGCTGGGCACAGAGGGATGGGGGACAGACCATGCCCTGGGGCAACCCCCTCAAGGCAGGGGGAGGTGGGAGCCAGCAGGACCAGGCAGAGCTGGGGGCTCCTCCTCTCCCTGGGTGGGAGGGAAAGCAGGGAATGAGGGTGGGGGGATCAGGGGAAGCTGCTCAGCTGTGGGGGACAGGGGGGTAGAGCAGGGGAAGGAGTGATGTTGCTTCCTGACAAGGTTTGGCTTTGGGTGGGGTACAGGTACTCACCCCTGAAAACAATCAGTGAGATCGTCCTTAGTGGTAGATATTTATTATAATATTTGTAAATAGCACAGAAATATGTGCCTGAGTCCTCTGCCTTGAGGCCAGTCATGGTGACAGAAACAGTCTTAGTAGTGGTGTCATCATTTATTTGAATTCTCCCAGCTTGGGATGGTTTCCAGTATGTGCTCACTAATTCTTTACATGGTCCATTTTCCTGGAGGCACCAGTATTTTATCTCAGAGACAGCAGTCCACGCTGCATAAGGACACTGGAAGTACAGAGTGTCCCCTTCCCGTCGTCTCTGGGCTCCTGGGGCTTGGCCTTGGAGACCTGGAAGGATCAGATGTGCTGAGGGAGAGGGCAGCTGATCACAGCACCACAGAATCACAGCACGACAGAATCACAGAATCAACAGGGCTGGAAAAGACCTTTGAGATCACCAAGCTCAACCCATGTCCTCACACCACCCTGTCACCCAGACCATGGGTGCCACATCCAGTCTGTTCTTGAACACCTGCAGGGATGGTGACAAACCCCACGAATGGGTTTGTCTGTATTCGAGGCAGAATTAATCCAAACTGTCTTCCCTACCAAACCTCTGACACTCCCTGGGCAGCCCTTTCCCTTCCCCATCACCCTTTCTGTGAAGGTGTAGAGCAACCCCACAGGGCACACAGGGAAACTCTGCCTCCAGCCTTCCCCCCTGGACCCTGCTGGCTGGAAGGACTCCAGAACCCCAAACCCCTTCCCCATGCTGAATTCACCTGCTTGGAAATGGGAAGGGCAGCGTTGAGATTTGAGCTGGGGATTAAATCTCACAGGGTGCTCGAGGTGCTGAGCCTTCACACCACGTGTGGCACAGTGGCTGCAGCTGTCCCCTCGTCCCTGCAGCCAAATGGGGACCAGGGGCCAGGGGCTCTGTGTGGGATGGTGGAAGCAGGCAGGGCAGGGAAGCAGCTCCCTCCTGCCACATGCCCAGCCATGCCAGGGCTGGGAGGCTGTGCTGGCTCTGGGTGCTCCCTGTGCCCTCTGCTGAGGGACTGGCATTGCCCTGGACACTGCCCTGTGTCACAGACAGGTTTTCTGAAAAATCCTTTCCTTCACAGTATGGTAATGTAGTGATTTTTATAGGCTGTATGGAAATGCTATAGGATTTGTATCTTGTACTAAATTAGTTAGTGAGAATTAGAATATTCAACACAGAGGATGATTTGTTGTATTGTAACGGGAACTTTGCCTTTTTAGCTCTTGCCTCTCCTACTCTCTCACCCTCTCATCCTCTCTCCCCCTCTCTTCTCTTAGTCCTGCTCCAGCTGTGCCTGGCAGCTCCCAGCAGGGCCCTGCACCCAGGCCCTTTGCAATAAACCCCATATTCTAAGCCCAGAAGAGGATTCATTGTATTGTAATGGGAACCTTGCCCTCTGATCCTCTCTTTTACTCTCCCATTCTCTCTTTACCACACTCTTGCCTTCTCTCCCTTTCCCTCTCTCTCTTTGGGGCTGCTCTGAGCTGTGCCTGGCAGCTCCCAGCAGGGCCCTGCACTTGACCCTTTGCAATAAACCCCAAGTTCCAAGCCCAGAAGAAGATTTATGGTATTGTAACAGGAACCTTGTGCTCTTACCCTCTCATCCCCTCTCTCTCTCTCATCCTCTCTCCCCCTCTCTTCTCTCAGTCCTGCTCCAGCTGTGCCTGGCAGCTCCCAGCAGGGCCCTGCTGGGATAAGGGGCCTGACCCTTTGCAATAAACCCCAATTTCCACGACCTGGCTGCAGAGATCTCTCCTCTCCATCCATGCCAACCATCCCACCCCTGATGCTCCTACAGCCAGGGAACTGGGGCTGCCCTTCCCTGCCACCCACTGCCCAGCCCAGAGCCTGGTGCTGGCACTGGAGGAGCTGCCAGGGTGGCAGGAAGGAGGGGGGGAAGGTTCTCCCTGTCCCCAGGGACACCCCCAGCCCTTCTCCTACCTGGGAAGCAGAGTGGCAGCAGGAACAGGGCTCTCAGCTCCATGGCCACGCTCAGGCCCAGGCAAGGGGCATCACTGGGGGGTGCCCAGCGTGTGCTGTGCCAGCCTGGGTGCCCCCAGCCTCTCCTGCCCGGCAGTGACACAGCTCGGGGGGAAGTGCTGAGTTCTCACTCTTGCCTCAAGCGGAAACACCTCCCCATGTTTTGTTACAAAATTAATATGACAGCAATCTCGGGGTGCTTTGGGGAAGTGGCTGAGGCCAGCACACAGCCTCTGCTGCAGCGCTCCCCTGGTTGGTGGCATTGCTGTTGGCACCCTCCTGTCCCCCCAGCCTGTGGTGAGGTCGACCCACCTGGCTCCTCTTCCTCCCTGGCTGGTGGGAGAGAAATGTTCCAGGGTTTGAAATTTGAAATTCCAAACTTGGAGTTTGGTGTCACATGGATTTCCTGCTGATTGTGCACCCAGGTGCTTTGCAGGGCTAACAGGGGGAATGGGGAATGGCTTCTTTCCCTCCTTTCCCCCAGCCCCTCTGAGGAACTCTGCAAACCCGCACAAAGCTCCTGAGCAGCCCTCCAGGTGAGTGCTGGAGCTGCTGTGTGTGCATCCCACCACCACAGCCCCCTCTGGGGGCTCCCTCATCATCCCCCACAGCTGGTTCTGTCCCAAACAGCTGCTTGGGGAAGCAGGAGCAGTGACAGGGCTTATCTGCCTCGAGGCCAAGCTTCCCTGGCTGTAGGAGTGTCAGGGGTGGGATGGTGGGGATGGATGGAGAGGAGAGAACTCTGAAGCCAAGGCTTGGAACTTGGGGTTTATTGCAAAGGGTCAAGTGCAGGGCCCTGCTGGGAGCTGCCAGGCACAGCTTGGAGCAGCCCCAAAGAGAGAGAGGGAAAGAGAGAGAAGGTGAGAGTGTGGTAAAGAGAGAATGGGAGAGTAAAAGAGAGGATCAGAGGGCAAGGTTCCCATTACAATACAATGAATCCTCTTCTGGGCTTAGAATATGGGGTTCATTGCAAAGGGCCTGGGTGCAGGGCCCTGCTGGGAGCTGCCAGGCACAGCTGGAGCAGCCCCAAAGAGGGAAAGAGAGGTAAAGAGGATGAGAGAGAGAGAATGAGAGGATAAGAGTGTAAGAGAGTGAGGTTCCCGTTACAATACCATAAATCTTCATCTGTGTTCAATATTCTAATTCTCACTAACCAATCTAGTACAAGATACTAGATCCTATAGCAAATCCTATAGCATTTCCATACAGCCTATAAGAATCATTACATTACCATACTGTGTTACATTTTAAACCCTAAAACTCTTCTTTGGGCCCTCCTGCCAAGCCTAAAAACTACACTTTGGAAACCCTAAAACCTACACTTTGGAAACCCTAAAAACTACTCTTTGGAAACCCTAAAAACTCCTCTCTGGCCCTTCTGCCAAGCTGTAGGGTCTGCTCTGACCCTTGGGCCTGTCTGCAAGCAGAGGGTGTTGTTCCATCAAAAGGGACACACCATTGTTTTCCAGTTGTTCAGTAACTGAGGTGTCTCAAAGCTTGCTTTCATTTCAATCTCACTTATAGTTTCTATATTCTCAACATCTTTTTCCAGACAATCACATTTATAAGGCTTTCCTGTTTCATCTTCCCCAGCACCTGCCCTTTCTCTCTCTGGGTGCTGTAAGGAGAAGGTCTGTGCTTTTCCCTGCTCCCAGACACGCCCTGCTTCCACACTGGGAATTGTGTCCCTCATCAGCAGGGCTTGGCTGAGCCTTTCTGCCTCTCCTTCCCCTCCCTGTGTCCTTCCCTGCCCTTGAAGGAGGAGCAGGAGCTGCTGTGCCAGCACAGCATCCCCAGGGCCAGTACCTGCCCCGCTCCAGCAGAGCAGCACACTCAGCCTCCACTGACACCCCAGCTGCAAAGAATTTCCAATTAGATGAATAAGCAGCTTATTAACAATACATTCTGGCTAATCATTCTGTGCTAGATATCTCTGCATTGTCTTGTCCCCAAATCCCTCTCTCATCAGGCACTTGATGCTCGGTAACGAGAAGGGGGAACACGCTCGGGCTCTGCTGAACAAATCCCAGGAGGCTGCAATTAGTTCAGTTCCTGCAACTGGTTGCCTCCAAACTGAGCCAAGAGCTGCTCCTCAGCCCTTCCCACGGTGTTTGCTGCATCCATGGGAGGTTCTGCCCCAGGGGAGAGGCTCTGTGGGGCAGGACAGGTTGTGAGGAGATGCCCATCCAGGGCCTGGCATCCTGGAGCAGCAGGAATGTGATGAAGTTGGGCCTTTTGCTGCATCTCTGGCAGAGGATCAGTGTGGTTTTAATTATAGAATCCCAGGGAGGAAGATGAATGTTGTCTCAGGAGGTCACTTCAGCCAGCTCCGTGACACAGCAGGATCAGGCCTGCCCATGGCATTTCTAAAGATCTCTTTAAGCAGTTGAGGTTGCAGCATTTTCCTGTTCCAGTGAGGCACCAGCCCCATCTGAACACTCCTCCCAGCTCTGCCTCTCCCTGTCTTTGATGCCTTGTTCCACTTTAATGCCTTTGTACCCACTGTGACCTCAGAGATCAGATCATTCCCATTCCCATTCTCCATTCTCCCCTCAGTCCTTCCCCTCCAGACTGCCTCCAGACAGCTGCATCCCAAATATTTTGATTTTTCCTCCTCAGCTGTGTTCCTGACAACTCGGACCATTTTCTCCTCCTTTCTCTGAACTCTGTTACCAATCCACCTCTTCCCTGTCTTCTTGGATTCCCCAAAGCTCCTTTGGAACTTAAGGATGGAGCCATCCCCTCTCTGCTGCCTTCCAGCAAACCCTGGAACTGCAGCTGATTGACTCTGGCTGCTGTCACACCCACAGAAGCTCCCCCGGGGTTTGACTTTTCTGGAAATATCGGGGATTTGGGGGTTTTGGGGTTGTTTTGGAGTTTTTGGGGCTGTTTTGGGTTTTTGGGGTTGTTTGGGGGTTTTGGGGCTGTTTTGGGGTTTTGGAGCAGAGGGGGCTGCAGTGGCGGAGCGGGGCCGCCAGGGGGCGGGGGAGGCTCAGGAATGAGACCCCCGAGTGCCCCCGGACGGGGACGGCACCGAGACCCCGGGGCCACCCTGGGACCCCTGAAATAGCCCCCAGTGCCACCCTGGACTCCTGACACTGCCCCCAGTGCCACCCTGCGACCCCTGACACAGCCCCCAGTGCCACCCTGGGACGGCACCGAGACCCCGGGGCCACCCTGGGACCCCTGAAATAGCCCCCAGTGCCACCCTGGGACCCCCGACACTGCCCCCGGTGCCAGCCAGGGATCACATCGAGACCCCGGTGCCACCCTGGACTCCTGACACTGCCCCCGGTGCCACCCTGCCATGGCAGGGACACCTCCCAGAGCCCCCAGTACCACCCTGGGACCACATCGAGACCCCAGTGCCACCCCGGGACCCTTCTCACAGCCCCCAGTGCCACCCCCAGTGCCACTGTGGGACCACACCCGTGTCACCGTGGGACCCCGTGTCACCCTGGGACCCCGACACAGCCCCCAGTGCCACCCTGGGACGACAGTGAGCCCCCAGTGCCACCCTAGGACCCCTGCCACAGCCCCCAGTGCCACCTGGGACCCCTGTCACAGCCCCCAGTGCCACCTGGGACCCCTGCCACAGCCCCCAGTGCCACCCTGCCATGGCAGGGACCCTCCCACAGCCCAGGTGGCTCCAAACTCTGTCCAGCATGGTCTGGGACACCCCCAGGGATCCAGGCATCCCTGTCACACAGTGTCTGTGGCACTGGGTGATCTTTCACATCCCCTCCAACCCAAACCATTCCTCAATTCAAAGATATTCCTGCCTCACCTGCAGTGAGTTTTACAAAACGCTTCTCCCCCAAACTCTGAGCCGATTGCACACTCAACACCGGAGTGCTGAGCTGGGGGAGCCCACCAGGCCCTCCCTGGGACACAACCACGAGCTGCATCAACACAGAGCAGCCCCTCACCCTCACCCAGCTCTGCAGGGGCTGGGGGAATCGACCCCAAACAATCCTGGGGAAGGGGGATAATGGGATGAGGGAAACTCCCAGAATAAAAGTGCTGCAAGATGGCTCAGGAAGGAGCAGAGGCAGCGAGAGGGGGAGCTGGGACCCCCAGGCTGGGTGTGGAGGGGGAGCTGGGACCCCCAGGCTGGGTGTGGAGAGGCTGCTGGACCCTGGTCAGGGCTCCTGAGGAGGAGGAGAGGCCCCACAGCAGCAGCTTAGTGAGGGGCCTGGTGTTTGGTCTGTTCCACATCAATGGGGCGTCCAGCTGTGGCTGAGGATGAAAGCAACAGAGAGAGAGAGAGAGGATTAAAGGCTCCCAGGGTCTCCTCTAACCCGCCTCAGACTCACCAAGAGGGCAGTGTGAGGCTTCAGGAAGGCTTCTTCATATGGAAAATATTATGGGAGGGAGAGAAAGAGGAGGGGGAAGGGAGCAGGGAGAGAGGGAGACTCTGTCCAGAGAGTGCTGGGGGAGCACTGACCACTGAAAGGCTTTTGGAGCCACAGGAGAAAGTGCTGAGCTCTGCTGATGGGGCACAGGTGAGATGAGGTTGAGAGAGCCATGCAAGGGGAAAAGAAAGGGATGAAAGGAAAGTGGAGAATGGGAGCAGAAGGGAGGAGAGAGGGGAGAGGTGGTGAAAGGTGGGCTGGGGGCTGGCAGGGGATGACAGGCAGCTGGGGGGGCCAGGTGGGAGCTTCTGCCTCCTGCTCAGCTTCCAGGAATGTTCCAGGGATGGAGAAGGAATTTCTACCACCAGGCAGCTCTGTGCTCTCTGCTGGAGGGGCAAGGTGGGAGCTTCTACCTCCTGCTTAGCTTCCAGGAATGTTCCAGGGATGGAGAAGGAATCTGTACCAGGCAGCTCCGTGTTCCCTGCTGGTGGGGCAAGGTGGGAGCCCCCTGTGCTGCTCTGCTCCCAGGAACATTCCAGGGATGGAGAATGAATTTCTCCCAGCACTGAGACATTCTGCACCGAGTTTCCAGCTCAGGTTTTCCTGTCTGGAGCTCTCCTGCCCCTGGGACAGGATAATCCCGAGATGTTCCAGGGATGGGGAATGAATTTCTACCAGGCAGCTCTGTGCTCCCTGCTATGGGGGCAAGGTGGGAGCCCCCTGTGCTGCTCTGCTCCCAGGAACGTTCCAGGGATGGAGAATGAATTTCTCCCAGCACTCAGACATCCTGCACCCAGCACCAGCAGTTTCCAGAGCAGGGTTTCCTGTCTGGAGCCCTCTAGGACAGGATAATCCTGGGATGTTCCAGGGATGCAGAATGAATTTCTAACCAGGCAGCTCTGTGCTCCCTGCTGGAGGAGCCAGGTGGGAGCCCCCTGTGCTGCTCTGCTCCCAGGAACGTTCCAGGGATGGGGAATGAATTTCTCCCAGCACTGAGACATCCTGCACCGAGTTTCCAGCTCGGGGTTTCCTGTCTGCAGCTCTCCTGCCTCCGGGGCAGGATAATCCCGGGAGTTAACACCCAGCCCTGCTTATGGCCAGGCTGAGGGACCTTTGCTGCCTCCTGTTCTGGCTGCCACCGTTTCCCTGCTCCCGTTCCTGGGATTTTCTGCTCCCCCACGTGTGGCATTCCCGTTCTCTCCTCCTCCATCACCTGCCACTGCTGAGAGCTCCCTGGCTCCCACTCCACTTCCCTCCTTGGTTTATCCTGAATGACCTTCCTCACCCTCATTTCCAGCACTCAGGGCACTGGGGGAGGGCAGTTTGTCTCACACCAGGGTGGGGGTCCAGCACCCAAATCTGCAGCACCCTGCACACCAGGGGCAGGGATATTGAAAGATTTGGGCTGAAAAACACAGTATTTCCACTTCCACATCCCAGGCTGCTCCTTGGACACTTCCAGGGATCCAGGGGCAGCCACAGCTTATCTGGGCATCCTGTGCCTCACCAGCCTCACAAAGGGAAATGTCCAACCTGGCCTGGGTTGCTGCATTCTTGGCCATCCCTGCAGAAGATGAAGGCATTCCAGACAGTCCAGAAATTCAAAATGCAGAGCTGGGAGATGTGCCCTGACCCCCAGTATGGACACACCTGCCAGGTGAGGGGATTCCTATCACCATGAATGTCCTGGTGCCTCGTGACTCCTCACAAGTGGATTTTACCAGCACAGAGATCACTTCTCCCTCCTCCCTAGAAAACCTCCTCAGTCTCTGCTCCAGGCTCTGAGGAATTTCAGATGAAAATCTCAAGTCAAGATCTCAAAATCTCAAGTTTCAGATGAAAATCTCAAGGTCTGAGGTGTCAGAGGAGCAGCCACCCCAAAGGTGCTGCTGGGTTTGGGGACAGCAGCTCAGCTCTGATCCCTTTGGGCACTCAGCTGGACCTCACCCCTGCTCCCCTGAATCTCTTCCACACTTCTACAGAGCTGGCAAAGCTTTTTGCCCCCTTCCCTGGCCCAGCAGGGCACAAATCCCTTTGCCCCCAGTGTGGAAATGTGCCTTCCTGTCCCTCCCTTCCCTGCCTTCCTGGGCAGCCAGCGTGGATGCTGCGCTGCCTGTCTGAGCTGCTTTAGTTAAGAATAATAAACAAATTCCTAAATGGAAGGATATTCTTTAAACCTGCCTTGTGCTGCCTGCCAGGGAATGCAGAGCCCACCTCCTGTCCCCCTGCAGCTCCAGGCTCTCCTGAAACCTGAGCTGCTTCTCTGTGGAGCTGCTCCGTGGCCTCTGCGTGCACCTTCCCCCCTGACCCCGTCTGGATTCTCCTGTCCTTTTCCTGACACGCTCCTGGTGAGCTCCTGGCTCACTGTGCCTGCCCCACAGCTGGGCACGGTGTGGCTTTACACCATGGAATCGTGGAATGGTGGAATGGTTTGGGTTGGGGGGACCTCAAAGATCACCCAGTGCCACCCCCAGCCATGGCAGAGACACCTCCACCGTCCCAGGGTGCTCCAAACCTTGGATATTTCCAAGGATGGGGCAGCTGCAGTTCTCTGGGAATTCTGTGCCAGGGCATGCCCACCCTCACAGGGAACAATCCCTTCCCATTGTCCCATTGTCCCATTGTCCCATTGTCCTTTTCCCCAGCAGGAATCCCTCTGCAGCACAGCCCTGATCTCACCTGTTCTCCTTCCCCTCTGCAGCTCCTCTGCCACAGGGCTGCCTTTCCCTTCCTTTTCCCTCCCTGCCCACGTCGCTCCTGCACGTTTTGCTGAGATCTTTTCCCACCTTGTCCTGCTGGTTCCCCCCTCCCAGCTCTCCCATTTCCCCCCTTTCCTTCTCGGTGGCCCATTTTCCTCAGCCAGCACTCCCAGCCCTCAGGAAGCCGATGTCAGTTGGAGGCTGAGCAGTCCCTGGGACCCTCTGGCCCTGCCACACTTTTCAACCCACTTCTCATTTTTCTTCTTCTCCTCCTGTAATTTATTGTTTTCGGCTCTCCTCCTCCTCCTCAGCTCCTGCTGAAGGGAGCTCATCCCCTGCCTCTTCCCTGCGTTTTCATCTGGAGAAACAGGGAAAAACCCATTTTGCTCTTTCCCCAGCTCCAATTCCCCTTCCACCCCCACACCCTCCCACCTCCCCTCCCAGCCCTGGAACCTTTCCCTGGTAGTGCTGCTGTAACTGTTCAATTAAAGGAGCAATTACAAAATCAATCAAACCAAACCAGAGCTGAGCATTGAGGGGAGCCCAGCTGGGGACAGGGATGGTGCCAGAGCCCTGCCCAGCCTGGGGGCAGCTCCACTCAGTGTTGGGGACACCCAGGACAGGGTGGCACTGCCACCACCAGCCTCACACCCCCTGCAGAATTCCCCTCCTGAGAAAACCTTGGAAAAGCTGCTGGTGCTCCCCATGGCTTGGATCAGCCATTCTGTGTTTTTAACAGGATAAATCCACACCTGGATGGGTTTAGCTGAGGTTTCTTGGGGTTTCTCCTGCTGATTCCCTTTCCCCTTTGGATGGGCGCTCCTGGAATCCCTGTGTTCCCTTTGTCACCAGGTGACACTCACAGTGTCTCACTCCCCACTGTCCCTGTCTCCTTGGGGCTACATCCATGATTTTCACTGGAATTCCCTCCCAACACCTGCAGCCCTCTTGGTGCTGTCACAGCCAAGCCTGTCCCTGGCAGAGAGGGACAAATCCTTCCAAACTCATCCCAAACAAGGCAAGACGAGCTGGAAAATGGGTTGGATTAAGAGGAAGTTGTACAAAGCAGATGAGTTTGGGTTCATCTGGCAGCTTTCCACAAGGAATTCAGCATTGGCACAAGGATTTTTCCAAGGAGACCCAGATCCTGCTCCTGGTGGCATGAGGGAAAGCCCCATCAGCACCTGGAAAGGCTGATTTCTTTGATTTCTTCTTGGGAAGACATCCAGGAGAGGAAGAGCTCCTGGGAGCCTTGGGATGAGCCATCAGGAGCACACCTTGGTGTCACTGCTGGGCCAGCTCCTCAGGGATGACCCCTCTGATGGAAGGGGGCTGCTTTCCACAAGGAATTTAGGAGCTTTCCACAAGGAATTCAGCTTTGGAACAAGGATTTTTCCAAGGAGATTCAGGTCCTGCTCCTGGTGGCACCAGGGAAAGCCCCATCACCACCTGGAAAGGCTGAAGCAAACCAAGGAGAATTTGGGATGGAAAGGATGGGAAAGGCTTTGTTGTCTTCTTGGGAAGACAACCATGAAAGGAAGAGCTCCTGGGAGCCTTGGGATGATCCAACAGGAGCACACCTTGGTGTCACTGCTTGGTTCTGGGCCAGCTCCTCAGGGACGACCCCTGTGATGGAAGGGGGCTGCTTTCCACAAGGAATTTAGGAGCTTTCCACAAGAAATTCAGCTTTGGCACAAGGATTTTTCCAAGCAGACCTAGATCCTGCTCGTGGTGGCACCAGGGAAAGCCCCATCACCACCCCATCCTTTCCATCCCAAATTCTCCTCAGCTGAGGCAGACTGAGGAGAATTTGGGATGGAAAGGATGGGAAAGGCTTTGTTGCTTTCTTGGGAAGAATCCATGAGAGGAAGAGCTCCTGGGAGCCTTGGGATGAGCCATCAGGAGCACACCTTGGTGTCACTGCTGGGTCCTGGGAAGACCCCTCTGATGGAAGGGAAGCAGGACTGGACCATTTAAGGAGGAGCTGTGATCCCAGACTCACCCCTGGTTGTGCACAGTCAGAGAAGCAGCATCCCAAAGGTTTATCATTCCTTTCAGAGCAGGAATCTGGCAGCATTCCTGGGGCAGGAGTCCAGTTTGGCTCTCGTTCTCAGTGAGCAATCCCAAAAGCCCTGTCACCCTGCAGGTCCCAGGCAATCAGGGCTGTGACACTTCCCAAATCCATTTGCCAGGATGCTTTAAGGAGGTCCCCATCCCTGTTTTCTTGGTTTTTCTTTCAGTTTGGTCACCCCCAGCTCAGAGGTTGATATCTATTAAATATTGAAGATAAGCACACAACTTCCCTCCGTTCCCAAGTTCCATATCTGACATTTTTGCTGCTGCAAAACTCCTCGATTTCCCCACCCACCTGGAAACACAGGATGAGGAGGGCTGGAAAGGCAGGGATTTGGCACAGGGGTGGGTTGATTTTCCTGCCCCTTATCAGCCTGGTGCCAGGTTATCTTGGATTGTGCTGATACCATTCAGGGTGGATTTACTGGGTGTGCCCACGGCCTTGGTGTTTGGATAAATCCAAGGGAATCAGGGGCTGTTTCCAAGCTTTTTGAAGCCTGAAACATCAGCCCAGCTGTGCAGGTGATGCAAGTCTGCAGGTGCTGCTGGATTGGGACTATTTGATCATCAATAATTTGGGAAAATCCCCAAGGTTTTGTCCTTTGGCTCTCAGTCCAAAATAGATTTTAATTTGTGACTTTCGCACAGCCTTTGGTTGGAAGGGTCAGCTGAGACCCTGGATGAGATTCCCATTTTTTCCTGGTGGTTTTGGGGGCCTGGGAGAGGAACCACGATGGGAATGACCTCCAGTGCCAGGTGGGACAAGGAGAGATGTTATTTCACAAGCCTTTTGTCCCAAAGCCACCAACCTGTCACCCATCCATCAAGGCATGGCTGGCAAGGAGCAGATCCCAGTTCAGGAGGGAGGAAAACCCACCTGGCTCCTTGGACAAGGAGCAAATAAAGACTCCAAAAACTCTGCTGGGCTGAGAGATCCCAGCTCCAATTCCCAGTTTTTTGGAGTGGGATGGAGGTGGATAATGGACCACTTGGTTTCTGTCAGGTGGGAAATCACAGTCCCGTGGGAATCCACTCCTGATTTGTGGGGCTCTCACTCCTGACCTGCAGCAGGATGAATAATGGGAATTTTTTGACAGTGAGGAATTTTTTTACAGTTTTTTACAGCCTGGCACAGGTTGTCCATGGAAGCTGTGGCTGCCCCTGGATCCCTGGAAGTGCCCAAGGCCAGGCTGGAGCACCCTGGGATGGTGGAAGTGTCCCTGCCCATGGCAGAGGGGGGGATAAAATGATTATTAACCCAACCCAACCCATCTTGTGACCCCACAAACACCCAAATCTGTGCTCCCAAATGCCAGCCTGGCATTCCTGCAGCTCCCAGGCTCTGCTCCCAGCCCCTGTGTCCCTGTGGAGTGACAGGGTGTGTGGTGGCACCACGGACCAGCCTCTGGCCATGTCCAGCTGCTCTCTCCATCTATATTTGGTCAAAAAATGACTGGGAATTGTTTGTTTGTGGCTCCTTGGAAACCCCCCCCGTGGAAATGGCTCCTTTTGTTTGGTTACTTGGGAAAAAATATTTTCCTCTCCTTCTTTCCCTATTTTGAAAGACGAAGAAAGCCAAGCTTTAAAAAGCCCAGGAATATCCTGGAGTGTCAGCAGGCTCCAGCTCTGCCCGTGGCTCCATCTCTCCCTGACACTCTGCTCCACCTTCCTGCACATCTTGACAATGGAAACACCATTTAAATGTCCTCCAAGTTTCTCTTCCCATTGAAAGAGGGGATTTATTCTCTTTTTTTCTTCTTTCTTTTTTTTTCTATATCAGAATTAATGTGATTCTAATGTGTTCCTTTTGATCTTCAGGGGATTTTTTACACTGATGATCCCTAATTTCAAATTTTTTTTTCTCCCTCTCCCTTTTTTTTTTTTTTTTGGTTTTAATTGTTTTAAAAAGCTTCAGTGAAAAGGGGGAGAAGAAAAAAAAAATCCATCCTCCTTCTTTGGCACATCTTTAACCTTTAAGTACCTCTGGAAAAAAATGTTTAAAATATATTATACATTTTTAAAGAGGGTGCGTTTGACAGGTCAGTCTCAAACCTCTCTCTCTTTCCTTGTGCTGTGTTGGAATAAGACAATTTTGCAGCTTGGATTTTTTTGACAGTTAAATTGCAATGTAGGCAGAGGGTGGAATAGGGATCCTGTCTCTTTAACTCTCGAACTAGACAAAGACTTTTCCCCTCTGAGAGCTGAGCCCGGGATCAGAACTGTCAGATGATCTCGTAGCACTTGGGAGAGTTTGCAAAGTCATAATTATATCTTTTAACCTGTCTTGCTCTTTGCAAAAGAAAGGTCCTATTATATTGAAATGAGATTATTAGCCATCAAATACTTTCTTTCTTGGGATTCTTCTTTCCTTAAAAAAAAATATATCTGTATATATATATATATACATATATATGTATAAAATTCAAATACCTTAACTACTTTGCAATTGAATTTTTAAAAAATTTACTTTTCGTTAAATAAATGTTCGAGAGCAGCTGGGGCTTTTCTTGAAAGTGTTTTTAAGAGGGTGTTTTCAATATGCAGATGCAAAACAAAAAAAAATCAGACTAAATGTCTGAAATGTCACCTGGATAATTAAAGGAAGGTAAAGTTTCAGAGCTCAGTTCAGGTTTTTTCTCTAACCCTGGTGCTTTTCCTCATTTCAATGCCAAAAAAAATATATTTTGCCCTGAAACCCAATCATTTTCAACCTTCCATTTTCTCTTTATTATTTCTTTTTCTGTCTTTTCTTCCTGTGAAAATGAAAATGAAACCCCAAATAACTGGGGGTTTTTTTACCCCCCACAATTAAAATCCCCACACTGCTGTGTCAGTGTGGGCTGGAACAAAAGGGGACAAGTGCTTTAAAGGAATTAAAGTGTCACCAAAATCACAGGAAAATCCCATCCCAAAGTCAAGGAAAAAACCTCTTCAAGGAGCTCATCCAGTACCCAGTTGGCACAACAGTTACACCCAGGCAAAATTTGGAATTTGGGATTAGGAAATGGCAGATATTTAGCATATTTTAAAATATCTGGCTGAGTAAGGATTGTAAGGATATAAAATAGTTGAAATCCATAGAAAATCTGGACCTGATCCCAAAATCTCTGAAGTCAGTGAGGATCCCTCCACCTGCCCAGTGGCTCCAGCAGCCTTTGCTGGGAGGGACTGGTGGCTTTAATGGGGTGATTAAAGTGCTGCCATTCATGGCCTTATAATTCAGATTGTCCTTTATAAACTCCCTTTTCAGGGCTGGCCACAAAATTCCATCCTGAGAATAAATTCAGATTTAACAAAGGGTGCAAACCCCTGTCCCAGGCTGACAGGAGCTCACCACTGGTTTATGGGGCTTTTAAAGTCATTAAAAAATTAATTTTTTAACAATAATTTTTAGAATGCTCTGTAGGGTCCTGCAGGAGTCTCCATCACTTCACCAGTGTGAAGTTTAATACAAGGGGAATTGTTACCATGAGTAAAGTTACTCCCAGTTTAAGTCTGGTGAGTGTTTGGTGCACACCTCAGCTTCTATTTTCTTTTTCTGCGGACCAAATTCTGCTTTTTTCTAATTCCAAAGTCCATTCTTTAACCCCTGATTAACCACAGAGATGTCTCCTCATACAAAACCCAGGTGACAACCCCGTGTCACACCAGCCCCTGATTCAGAACCAAACCACCCCAGGAAAGGTTTTTTTGATAGAAATAACATTTTTCAGGACAGGACAGTTCAGGATTCACTGGGCTGCACATCAGCACCTGCTGAATATTCCAGAAATCCAGGCACCTGCTCAGGGGTTGTGTATCTCCAGAGCTCCCTTGTGCTCCTTTGCTGCTGAAACCTCTCCCTGCCTTACCTGCTTTTAATACCCACAAACTAAACCTACTTGAAGCTGTTTCAAACCAAAACCACATATTTCCCCCTGATTTATAGAAGAAAACATTGAAGGAAATCACTGGACACTCTCAGCAGGTGTTCTGTGTCCCTCCAGCTTTTGCTTTTCCTGCTGAAGCTGCAGCTCAGAGTTCAAGGCAGGAGCAAATGTCTGCTTTCACTCCTGCATTTCTGCCCTTCTATTTCTTTTCCAAGGGGATGACTTCAGAGCAGAGAGTGGCAGAGATTCATGGAGTGCCTGCCTGAGCTGCCTTTAATTGTCCCTGCGTGCTGGGGAGCCAGGAGATAAGAGCAGAGAGCCACTTCAACCTGTGTGAATTGGCAGTGGCCCCCTGACTCGCTGGAGCAGCCTCAGTTTACACCACCAAGGATCTGACTTGGAATTTCAAGGCTTTCCAGTTGCTATCATAAATATCTCTTCTTTTTCTTGGCAATGAAGTCATCTAGAGAGTGGTTCCAAAAAATTAAAAGAAGCTGTTGGCAGATGTGTCTATTAGTTTGAGCTGGAGGGGTTTGGCTTTTTTGGAGGCTTGAGCTCAGACGTGGTGTAGCCTGGAGGCTTCTGGACGTCCACAGTAGCTTTACCTTTGGCTGGGCTGTTGTTCCTGGAGGAATGTGCTTTGTTGAGGTATAGGAGAGGTTTAAATGAGAGATCAGGGAAAAATGGGGAACGGGAAGAATTCCAAAGCTGCCCCTTGCCTCAGAGTGAATCCCCGAGTCCCAGGGATGAATGTGTGCTAGGCCATGTGAGGTGATATCCAACTTTTCCTGTTTAAAACACAAAACTAGCACCTTTCCCAAGGGCAGACTCCTTTTTTTCCCCTGTAAAAATCTCTCCCAGCCTCCTGGGAGCAGAATTCCTCAGCAGGGCTGTGCTGGGGAAGCCCGGCCCAGCCAGGCCTGCCATGGCCGGGGCGCGGGGCTGGCGCCGCTCTGGGTGTGGGTGTAAACACGAGCCAGGAATGCCAAAACCAGCCAGGTGTGCCAAGCCCAGCGTGCCCCGGGTGTGCCAAGCCCAGCGTGCCCCGGGTGTGCCAAGCCCAGCGTGCCCTGGCTGTGCTGGGCTGGGTTCTCTGCAGCCTCTCCGGAGCCGTCCATGCCCCGCTCCCAGCTCCAGGGGATGTGGAAGTTGCTGTGTTTGCTCTCTTTTGGCAGCCCCTGGAGGCCCTGAGGGCTTCCTTGAAGTTGAGGGTGGCTTTGCAGAGTAGGGCTGGGAAAAAAATGAAGCTGTGTTTTGGAGAAAAGAGGTTTTGGTTGGTGCAGTTCACCCCAGAGGGACCCACACGTGTCCTGCTGGTCCTGTCTGCGGCCTGTGCTCACACCACCTACACAAATCAAGGTGAAACTCTCTATAAATTCCCAGCTGGAGCTGAAATTGCCTGGATTTTATAATTCAGCCCTGGGACTCACTCAGAAAAAGCATCAAAGCTCCAGCACTGAGTTAAACTGGCTTTGGGGGTCTGCTGCCCACACTCACTGGAGAGCAGAGCAGCGCATGAATGGCCACATGCTGCTCTCCCGGGCTCTACCAGCCAGGAACCAAAGCCACCAGGAGCTGAAATCCCATTTCTCTGTGTGGTGTCACCCTTCCTGACAGGAATCACTCATCAGCAAGGGTGATAATCAGCAGCAGCTCCCAGGAGGGAAGGAAGGACTTGCTGTGGGCATCATTCACCTTGGCAGCTCTCTTGGGAGTTTGGTGTGAGCCCAGAGAGCAGCATGGGCAGGATTTGTGTTGGTGTAGCCTTCTTGGGCAATACCAGCTCCCCAAACTTTGCTAAGTGGAGCATTTTTCCTAAAGCAGCTCTGCTTCTTGCTGCCAAGACAGTCCTATCACCTCCAGATACTCAGCACTTTCCAGGCTGGATCAATGGGCAATTGTTCCAGAAACACATGGAACTCCCCAGCCTGCCTCTCTCCTTCTGTTGTCTTGTGTTTTCATTGGGGTTTTTTTTGTTGTTTTTTTTTTTTGAAAATTTTATTTCAACCTTTAACAAAACCCCCAGAGATCCGAGCAAAAAATAGCACGAATAAGAAAACAAATTCTATCATAATTTTTCTCCAGGCCAGGGAAATAATTGCCCGGCGTGCTCTGCTCCTCCTTCCCCAGCCCCAGGAAGGTTTTATGAGCTGGAGCAGCCGCTCTCTCAGGAGGTGCTAGAGAGGAAAAGGAGCCCACAAAGCCAGGGCCGTGTTTTCCATCTGCTGTTTCCCCAAGGAAGCCAGGCCCAGCAGTGACAAACCCCTCAGATCCTTGTCAGGGAGCTGAGCTGACACCTGGCCCCGGTGCAGTGACCATTCCAGGGCACTGGACTCAGCTCAATCCCACATTTTGGGTTTTCAGGCCCCTCACAATAATCACCTCTTAACTCCCCCTCCCTCCTCGGCTCTGGGCTCTGAGCAACAGCAGACGGGAGATTTCATGTGCCATAAATATTTAGATTGTGCCTGTGTGTTTATAACACTTGCTCGGGGTGGGACTGGAGCTGCTCACACTCACACCTGATGCTGGGGAAAGTTTTCCATCACCTCACGGGGACCACGGAGCAGTTTTGAGCCAGCCCTGCTTGGGATCAGGGTCTGGGTTGTCCTTCCCTGTCCTCCTGCTGGAAAACAGCCTCAGGAACAACGTGAGGGGGATTTCATGGAGCTGCTGCTCCAGAGGATCCAGGGGGAAAAAAAAAGAGTTGTGGTTGGGATGCAATGGGAAATTTTTGCAGTGTTACCAGGGGAAACAGGTCCCCTGTGTGCCACAGAGGTTCCAACACAGAATCCCAGCCTGGTTTGGGTTGGAATGGACTTTAAATCCCATCTCATTGCACCCCCTGCCATGGACAGGGACACCATCCACCATCCCAGCCTGCCAGGGGAAACAGGTCCCCTGTGTGCCCCAGAGGTTCCAGGCTTCTCCATCACAGAATCCCAGCCTGATTTGGGTTGGAAAGGACCTTAAATCCCATCTCATTGCACCCCCTGCCATGGCCAGGGACACATTCCACCATCCCAGCCTGCTCCAAGCCCTGTCCCCATGGCATGCTTCCCCTGGAAAAGCTGGAATAACTAAAGCAGAGGATTTCAGAGCAGGTTAGACCACAGGAAGGGCATTAAAGGGGATTTTTGGAGTGCAGGAACAGCCCAGCTGAGGCTCTAGGCCCTCTTCCACAAGGATGAGGCCAAGCTGTGCTGTGCTGGTGGCCATGGCTGGCTTGGACTGGGCAGACTGGGAGGCCCTGCAGGGCAGGCCCCGTGCTCAGCCCAGCACTCTCCAGAGCACCGGGGCTCTGAAGAGTTATGGAATTTTTGGGGCTTTAATAAACGTGTTTTTACGAATGTTTCTTTAGAGGAAAATATTTTTCTTTTGTTTCTCTGCGTAGCCTCTTTAGGACTTGCTGTGGAAGTGCAGCCAATACTTTGAGCTCTGGCTCTTTTTATCCCTGTCCTGTGCTTTTTTTTCCTCTCTTTTTGTTTGGGGTTTTTTCTTTTTTTTTTGGAGAAGGAATAAATCTCAGGTTTTAGTCCCTTCCCTTGCTCCTATTCCATCTACCTGCTGGGTTCTGTTATGTGGATTTAGAAACAGGAAAAATGACTCCATGGCAAACTTGGGAAGGGTTTTCCTCCCTGGGCAGGAGGTTTGATATTTGTCTTGGCTCCAACCTTTTTTTCTGGAGCCTTTAATGCTTATCATGGTCAGAGATAAAGCATCACCAAAGATGAATAATAAAGGATGCCCAGTTTGGAGATTGTTGGTTCCTCTCTAAATTTTGAGTTTGATGCAGTGAGGACTGAAGAAGGAAAAAAAAAAAAAAACAGAGAAAAAGAGTGAGAAAACCCTTCCTCATCTTGTTTTAGAATCAGCAGATGGAAAGGAAACATAAACTCAATTTTATGTGGATTATAAGGCACCTATAAAGAGTCATATGAACTGAGACACTTGGCTCTGGTACCCTAATGATACCTATGGAACAATATGTGAAACCTATTACACTCTCCTGGCTGTATGTGTGTGTATATATTTATATATATGGACAGAGAATGAGCGAGGGGGACGAAATATGGGGCCTTTATTTTTATTGGCTTCTGCGAAGAATAAATTACACAGCAAGGGCAAGGTTAAATTATTGTAAATGTCTGTATGAAAGGCATCACTTAATTATTAACAGTCTGCTACAAATAAAAGGTACAGATGCTAAAATGGCCTGACCTGCTGGACTGGGGGGTTGTTTAAAGTTGGGGCTGAGGCCCACAGCTGACTTGTTCTGTCAGACAGGCTGGAAAAAGAGGCAGGGTAAGGTTTCATTGCAGGGTGGCTTCGAGCCCTCTTTCCCAGATGGCAAGGGAAGGCTTGGAAAATGGGGCAGGGGAAGGTGGGAGCATTCTGAAATCAAGGGGATTTGATTTCCACTGCCAGGAGAGACGATGCTTAGAACCACCTGGATGGAGAAAAGATGGAAACTCCAAGAGTTTCACTCCCTGTAAATTTTGTCTCGCAGTCTCTCTCCCTCATGCCTTGTCCACAAAGGGCAAACCCACAGTGGATGTTTCTTGAAGTGGGATTTGGAAACTCACCCCTGTCCCAGGTAGGAAAAGGTCAGAACCCCTTAAAAAAGGGGGCTGCACCTGGGCAGTCTGCAAAAGGTAACTCACAGACAAAACCACCCCAGCATGGAATTTTCACAGGGAAACTTGGAGGCTGCACCAAGTTGGGAGAAAAAAAAAATGAAAAAAATCTGAAACTCCACGAGTCTATAGGAATGAAAGAACTCTGTGAAAAGCTGTCCTTTGCACTCACTCACCAAATGAAAGCTGCTTTTGGCAGGGAAGGGGCCGTGTCTGTGATTCCATGCTCAGCCTCGGGGCAGATGGAATCCCCTGGAGCAGCTGGGCTCACCCCTGCCCACTCCCACCCTCTCCTGCACGCTCCAGGCACTCCCTGCTGGAGCCACAGCATTGTACCCTAGGGACAGACATCCAGCCTTGATTTAAGATCCCAAAATCCCTGAGAATTTGCTGCCTCCCCTTCTCTAAGCCCTTCCAAAGGCTCCATGTGCCAACACCACCATTCGCTCACGTGGAAAAACAGGATGGTGGAGGAAATGTTTGGTGTGAGCTTGGTCCTGGTGGATTTTAAAGCAGTCAGACACCTGAGGGGATGGGACAAAGAGAAGGAACCCAGATAATCACCTTCCAGTGCTCCCTACACCCATGTTTAGGTGCAGAGCATCCCCAGCCCTGTCTTTGACACAGAGTTGTGTAAAGCCACACATCATGTTATTGCCCTGAGCTTTCACTTCCTGATTTCCATAGCATAAACCAAAACAAAACATGCCAATTTCATCTCCCATGTCACTGAAATTCCCATCAGGGGTTGTGTCTCTGCTTCCTCTTCATTCCCTTGGCTCTGGCTGCTCCCTGCAGGAGCAGGGGGCTCCTCAGAGGGAGTGGGATGCACTTGTTCCAAGGCTCAGGTTTGTGGAGAAGGTGCTGAAGAAATTACCCCAAAAAAAAAAGGAATTTTGGTGTGGTTTCCCACCCCCTCAGACGTCTGCATGAAGGTTGGGAAATATGAGCCTCGAGCTGGGGAAATTTGAAGTCCAGGTGGAGACTGGTTGGATGGAATTAGTGACAGGTAAATTCTCTGCTCCACAGGATTCCTCCCATCTCTGTGTTTCACCTTTGTGGGAGCCTGATGTTTTCCTACAAAGCCCTCGATGACAGCAGAGCAGGAAAACACTTAACCCACTGCTTCTTTGAGTTCTGCTGCTGCAGGGAAGAGGAGCAGAGGCTTTTCCCTGCTCCTGGCAGCCAGGGATGGAATCCCTGCCGGGGAAAAGCTGCCTCCACAGGAGGTACATCTCGGAACAAGGGGGAGCGTGTCGTGACCAGGCTCCAACAGTAGCACAGCCTGCTCCAGACCCCATGGGCTGCTGAGAATCCTGATCCCTCACATCTCATGGACTGCCTTGGCCCCTCTCCAAAGGCCCTTGGCAGCCGTTCAAGGCCTTGCAAGGTGCTGAACACGCCGACGTTCCTTTTGTCTCTGGTGTGTGTTTGTGTGTGTGTGTGTGTAGGGATGGATTACCCCAGCTTCCCTCTGGAATGGGGCTGGGATTTGGCTGGAATAGTCGGGCACAGCTGCAGGTGAAGGGTTTGTCAGGTGGCTTCACCTTGTGTGGGGGCTCCAGCTGGTTCTGCAGAGGGTTTCTGATGGGGGATCTTGGTTCCACAACCCTCAGAGGGCTGTGGGTAAAGCTTTGGCAAAGCATCAGATGAGATCAATCCAGAGCAGGACAGGGATGGATTACCCCAGTTTCCCTGCTGGAATGGGGCTGGGATTTGGCTGGAATAGTCAGGCAGAGCTATAGGTGAAGGTGGCTTCACCTTGCATGGGAGCTCCAGCAAGGGGGGGGGATCTCAGTTCCACTCGTGGCTGTGGGCAAAGCTTTGGCAAAGCACCAGGAACGTTGATGAGATCAATCCAGAGCAGGACAGGGATGGATTATCCCAGTTTCCCTGCTGGAATGGGGCTGGGATTTGGCTGGAATAGTCAGGCAGAGCTGCAGGTGAAGGCTTTGTAAGGTGGCTTCACCTTGCATGGGAGCTCCAGCTGGTTCTCCAGAGGTTTCTGGTGAGGGATCTTGGTTCCAGCTGTGGGTAAAGCTTTGGCAAAGCATCAGGAACGTTGATAAAATCAATCCAGAGCAGGACAGGGATGGAGATGGTGTTGGAAGCCCCTTTTTAGCAGCTGCTGAGTAGGAAGTGTGGTGGTCACTGCTTGGGGCTCCTCTTTCCCTTTTGGGGCTGTTTGAGCAGGTTTTGTCTCTCCCTTTCGAGGCTTTTTGAGACATCTTCCTCTCTCCCTTTTGGGGCTGTTTGAGCAGGTTTTTTCTCTCCCTTTTGAGGGTTTTTTGACCCAGGTTCCTCTCTCCCTTTTGGGGCTGTTTGAGCAGGTTTTGTCTCTCCCTTTTGAGGGTTTTTTGAGCCAGGTTCCTCTCTCCCTTTTTCAGCTGTTTGTAGCTGCAAAGGGCTCCATGGTGGTTAGTTGAATGAGGTGGGGGAATTTTTGTTTTGAGGATTCAGTGGGAAGGGTCGGGAAGAGCAGAACTGCCACCAGGAGCTGGGGCTGGGATGGGAAGGAAATTCAGAGCTTTCTGAAGGTGCAGGAGCAGGGCAGGAACAGGGCCAGGTGTGTGGGGAAGGGGCTGCTCCACCAATGTCCCATTCCCACACCCCCTTCTCCCACCCAGCCCTGAGCTGTGGCTGGGGGTGAAACTCCAGAGGCTGGAAAATCCACCCGGGATCTCCACGAAAGGGAAAAAGTGACAGGGGGAAAATCAGGGCCGGCCCCACCTCGCAGGGTCCGGCTGGAATGTGTTTGCTCTGGGGGGGGAGCGGTGCCGGTGTTGGGTTTGTAACGTGAACCCTCTGCAAATACCTCCGGGGCAGACAGGTCCCTTTCGGGCTGTGTTTATTTAATAAAGAGCCAGTGAAGTAACTGCAATTTCATTGTCAATTTACTAATGCGTTACAGTTATGTTTCTGAACCTCATTGTTTGGGCTCAGGAGCTCGCAGTGCCTGGCCAAAACTTTCCTTTTTTCTCCCCCTTATTCCTCCCCTCAAGTGTAAAACACGTTTTATTATGACTAGAATGTCTTCTATTTATCAAAAACTGGGATTAAAACCCTTGACTCCCCCCTTCCATGCACATATCCAACTTGGCAGCAGGTCAGTGATTAACCTCCTGAAAGCCTCACTTGCTCACTCTTTTTTAAAGTCTTTTTTTATTATTTTTAAGAGAGGTAAAACCACGCACGTTTGCGCACACACTGACACATAACACACACACATTTTAAAAGTTCATCTGGGAAGAATACAATGGAAACTCTGGCTGGAAAAGCCACGGAGCTGTGCGTCTTTGTGGTCTGGGAAGTCTGACTACGGCCTCCTACTCTTTTGGATGGAAATCTGGGCTTTGAAACACGATTGTACATTCTCAATGATAATAATAATAATAACAATAAAACCCCAAGAACCACCCAGCCCTCCCCAACAGAGAGTGAAAAAGAGAAATGAGGTTTTTGGATGAAGAAGGGGAGAAGGTGGCAGAGCAGCTGCTGAGTTGTTTTGGGTTGGAGCCTCAGCAGGTCCTTCCTGCTGTGCAAAGGGGTGGAGAGCAGTGCTTTGGTGGATCCCCTGTTCCACACTGGTTTGTTTTCACCAAGAATCCTTGTAGAAGAGGAGTTTCCTCTTCCCAAAGCTGTGGAAGAGCCTTGGCTGCAGCAAGTTTGATTTCAGGGCTGCTGTGGTGGGAGCAGGGTGGGACATTTGGCTCCAGACAGGACACAGGGACCTTTCCAGGTTTGTCTGTCCCTTTTGGGGCAGTTTTAGCAGGGTTTGTCTGTCCCATTTGGGGCAGTTTTAGCAGGGTTGTTTGCTCCCTTTTGGGGCAGTTTGAACCTTGGTTTGTCTCTTCCTCTAGGGGCTGTTTCACCTGGGTCTGTCTCTGCCTTTTGAGGCTGTTTTAGCAGTTTTCGTCCCTCCCTTTTGGGGCCATTTCACCCAGGTTCCTCTTTCCCTCTCAGGGCTGTTTGAGCAGGTTTTCTCTCTTCCTCTCAGGGCTGTTTGAGCAGGTTTAGTCTCTCCCTTTTGAGGCTTTTTGAGCCAAGTTCCTCTCTCCCTTTTGGGGCCGTTTGAGCCGGGTCTGTCTCTGCTTTTTGAGGCTGTTTGAGCAGGTTTTGTCTCTCCCTTTTGGGGCTGCTTGAGCAAGTTCCTCTCTCCCTTTTGGGGCTGTCTGAGCCCAGTTTCTCTCTCCCTTTTGGGTCTATCTGAGCCCAGTTTCTCCCTTCCTTTTGGGTCTGTCTGAGCCCAGTTTCTCTCTCCATTTTGGGGCTGTTTTACCAGGTTCCTCTCTCCCTTTCGGGTCTATTTTACCAGGTTCCTCTCTCCCTTTCGGGTCTGTCTGAGCCCAGTTTCTCCCTCCCCGCTGTCACCCCCACGGGCTCCCGGCTCTTTCCCCTCAGCCCCTCCGGGCCTGCCCGGCTCCGGCAGCTGCAGCCCAGCCCTGCCCGAGGCCGTGACCCCTCAGCGGCTCCGGCTCTGCCCTCAGAGGCTCCCATCAGCTCCCGGGGCCCTCCACGACACAGTCGTGACAAATTACATGGGGTGGCTTCAGCGGGGACCCCTCGGCCTTTGAAGCCGCCCTTGAAGCCCGGCCCGGGCCTGAGCTCCGGGAGCAGCCCCGGAGCGGCTCGCTCGGTAATGAGAGGGAAGATTTCTGTTAATCTCCTCCTAAATGAGGGGCTAATTCCTCCCGCAGAAACTTGTCAGCTGCTTGTTAACAGCCTCTTGGACCCGCGCTCACGTGGCCTTCATTATTTTTAGGAGCTATTTTTTTTTTCCTTTTTAAAAAAAAATTTCCTTTTTTCCTTTTTTTTTTTTCTTTTTTTCCCCTTTTCTTCCTTTTTTTTTTTCCTCCCCCCCCCCAT
>JAWWLS010000122.1:4675630-4693740 GCA_035040975.1 Myioborus melanocephalus | reverse complement strand
GATCCCCTGGTGGGACATTCCTGCTCAGGATGGGGGTGCTGGGATCCCCTGGTGGGACATTCCTGCTCAGGATGGGGCTGCTGAGATCCCCTGGTGGGACATTCCTGCTCAGGATGGGGGTGCTGGGATCCCCTGGTGGGACATTCCTGCTCAGGATGGGGGTGCTGAGATCCCCTGGTGGGACATTCCTGCTCCTTCCAAAGGGTAAAACACTGGAGAGCAGGATGGAAATGCCCAGAGAGCAGCTGGTGCTGAACCCCAGGGGCTGGGAGATGGAGAACAAGGACAGGACACTGGGATATGGAGCAGGGCAGGAGCTGCCTGGTGATTGCTGTGTCCTTGTGGGACACAAAGGTGGGGAGAAGAAAGGGGAGGAACGGGCCTGGATTTCCCCCAGATGTGTGGCGGGCCCGGATGATTGATGGCGTCTGTCTCTCGCTTTATTAAACTTGTGCAGCCCCGCTCAGCCGGGGATTTGCAAGAGGCTTAATGAGCATTAGGGAGGAATCTCCTGGCAGGACAGGCAGATTTCAGGGGTTTGCTGAGCCACTGGCAGGAAATGTCCTGCAGGACAGGGCCGGGCACCCCCCGAGCTCGGGGCTGTGCCCGCAGGGTGCGGGGCTGGCGGTGTCACCTCACCCTGGGGACACTGGGGTGGCAGCAGGGCAGGGCTGGTGTGGGGTGAGCAGAACACACCTCTGTGCACTGCCAGGCTGGGGGTTTGGCAGGAATGGCTGTCAGCATGTGCTGCCTGCAGCCTGTGCCAGGCTCAGAGCTCCGATGGGAACATCCTGAGTGACAGATCACCGGCGTGCTCGGGGACAAGTGTGACAGTCCCTTTCTGTGGGGACCAAAGGGTTTTCGAGAGACAACCCAGAACCCTGGGTCCGTCCTGGCCTCTCCTGTGCAGCCTTTTCCTCCCCTTCTCCTCTTGGATAAGGAATTTCAGGATGCCAAGGCCCGTGTCAGACCCCTGCTAGGCCTACAAAGTGTGACAAATACAATCCTAAATATCCAATATTTACAATAATATTTATATAAACGTATTTATTTATATAAACATAAACATTTATAATAATACAAAATTAATTTCAATAAAATAAAAATAATTTCAAATATATCTGGTATTTCTGCGTGTCTGGGACAGACTGGGGCAGGCTGACACACAACTTTTCACCAAATATTTGCAAATTCTGATGAAACAGAAAAGTTTCTGAGCTACAGAAGAGCACGGTGCCTTCTCTCCCTGTGAGCCCTGGCCCATGAAAACAGGATATTCCCAAGTGGGTTGTGCTTGGGAGGGCCCAGGTGAAGGGAAAGGCAGGGAAAGGTTCCCTTTCCTCTGGCAGTGCCTCGCTCCTCCCAGCCCTGCAGGTCACACTCCCATCATCCAGAGCCTTCCCTGCATCACTTCAAAGCCTTTTTGTGATGGAAGACACCCCTGGATGAGCCACAGGAAGCAAATCTGCCTTTCCCTCTGCCAATCTCTCCTCTAATCCCTCACCTACGTCACTGCAGCTCCATCCAGCCTGGGCACGTCACCATCACAAGTCCCTGCACAAACTCCGGCCTCTGACGCACCAGCAGCACTTTCAGATGGGAGCACTTGGCTTTCTTTGCATCCAAATCCTGATTTTTCACTTCGTGGGGTTTGGGGTTGTTGTTTTTTTAAACCCTTTGCCATGCCAGCTCAAGGCCTTGGTTTGTGTTTTAAAAGCGAGGCTGTTAAAGGTGCTGCTGCCACAGGGATCAGGATAAAGGGTTCCCTGGCAGCTCAAAAATGATAAAGAAAGGGGATTTGGGCAGAAAGGGGATCCCTGTGAGTCCTGGCTGTGCCCAGGGAGGTGATTCCCTCCAAACCCTGCAGTTCAGCCCAGCCCCACTCAGAACCTGCCCTGTGGCCTCCCATCCCTCCTTCCTCCTGCAGCCTCACTCTCCCTCCTTCCCCCTCCTCTGCTTGTTTTTCTTATTTTAATTTTTTCCCTTTTTTTTTTTTTTTTTTTTTTGGCAGGGGATTTTTTTTTCTCTTTTTTTTCTTTTTTTTTTTTTTTTTTTCGGTGCCTCTCTTTTGTCAGAATTAGTCAGGGCTGAACTGCCTGCGCTCCCCAAGGAGACCCCATTTCACCCTGCCTAAAGTTCACCGCCTTGTCAAACCGAGCTAATCTCCTGCCGGGGAAGGAAAAAGGCTCATTTCAAACTGCTGCACACTCGGGGAGAGCCTGGGGGGAGGGAGGAGGTCTTCCTGGCTCCAGCCTGAAAAGACCCCGGACAATAATACCCCTTTTGTTCTAGGACAGTGGGAGGGGGCTCGGCGGTAGGAATGAAAGATGGGGGATATTAAAGGAGCAGGTGAAAGACATGAGTCTTCAACAGGCCCAGATAAGAGCCGACCCCCTTCTAATCTGGCTGGGAGCTTATTATCTCCCTGCCACAGTCATTACCATTAATATTAAATATGAAAAAAAAAAAAAAAAAAGAAAAAAGAAAGAAAACTGCACGCCAGACAACAACCCCAAAGAGGAGGCTTTGAGGCAGTGGTGGTGGAGGGACTGCCAGAGATTCAGCCAAACCCCAGCCAGGCTCAGGAGGGGAGGCCTGGGATCCTCAGGGATGCTCCAGCCTGCTCTGCCTCTGAGTGTCCCTTTGGGCAGCAGCGTTTGATGCCAAAAGTGGCTGAGCCAGAAGCTCTTCTTGCTCTTTTTTGAGTAAAAAACAGCGAAATTGGGGGTTCTAGGCAAATGCAGAGTCTGAACAGCCCAGCCCAGTGAGGAAAGGGGAAAGCTGGCCCAGGGAAACACTCACTCCCTGTCCCCTGTCTGTCCCCAAGCCCAGTCCCCGCTGTGTCACCTCCTGTCCATGGCAAGGTGTCCCCGAGCCCACCGTGCATCACCTGGGCTCAGTCTCTGAGCGTCCCCCAGCTCTGTCCCCGCCACAGGTGGCCGTGGGGAGAGCCCTTTGGTGGCTCTTTGTCCCCTCGGTGTGCCTGTGCGGGTTTCCTTTGTTCCGGGAGCTCTCGGGGCGGGGATGCTCGGAGCTGTTTGCTCAGCGCTCGCCCCAGCAGCCCCTCGGCCTCGGTAAATACCAGCGGGCCCCGCTGCCTGCAGCAGTCCTGCCGGAGCAGCAGAGGCACAAATTCCCTTCCCAGCACCCAGAGAGGAGCTTCCAGCCCAGCACAGCGCCTGGCTCTGCTGGACACCCACAGACCCCCTTTCTGATGTGTTTTGTCCATGCAGAAGGGGTGGAATTGAGATTTGGGGGTTCCTTTGTGCGCCAGCACATGGAGTGATGCTCCCATACATCTCAGGGGCTGAGCTCCTCTCAGGCAGTGCCAAATTCCCTTCCCAGTACCAAGAGAGAAGTTTCCAGCTCAGCACAGCGCCTGGCTCTGCTGGACACCCACAGACCCCGTTTCTGATGTGTTTTGTCCATGCAGAAGGGGTGGATTTGAGATTTGGGGGTTCCTTTATGCACCAGCACACAGAGTGATGCTCCCAAACTTCCTCAGGGGCTGAGTTCCTCTCAGGCAGTGCCCAATTCCCTTCCCAGCACCAAGAGAGAAGTTTCCAGCTCAGCACAGTGCCTGGCTCTGCTGGACACCCACAGACCCATTTCTGATGTGTTTTGTCCATGCAGAAGGGGTGGATTTGGGATTTGGGCGTTCCCTTGCACATGGAGTGATGCTCCCATACATCTCAGGGACTGAGCTCCTCTCAGGCAGTGCCAAATACCCTTCCCAAATCCCCCAAGGGCTTCCAGAAGGGGCTCTCTGTGGCTGTGCTGGGATATTTGCTGTCCCTGTGACATCTCCGGCCACCTCCCACCCTCCCTGGCAGGGATGGGGATGGGAATGGGAATGGGAATGGGAATGGGAATGGGAATGGGAATGGGAACGGGAACGGGATGGGAATGGGAATGGGAAAGGGGATGAGTACAGGAATGGGAATGGGAATAGGAATGGGAATGAGAAGGGGAATGGAAATGGGGATGGAATGGGGATGGGAATGGGAATGAGATGGGGATGTGATGGAATGGGAATGGGAACAGGAACGGGAATGGAGATGGGGATGGGAGCAGGAATGGGAATGGAAATAGGGATGAGGATGGGAACAGGAACAGGAACAGGAAATAGAGATGGGAACAGGAATGGGAATGGAGGAATCACCCATCCTGGCAACTTCCCCCTCCCATTTTTCCAAACTCCATCTGCTCTGGATTAGATTAGGCAAGATTAGATAAACAGCTCCTTATCTAATCTGGGATCGATGAGTGTGCCAGGCAAGGAATGTGGCATTCCAGGAGAAACCAGGAATCCTCTGGGCATCTCCCTCCTCAAAGGACTTTTTTTTTTCCTCTGCTGATCTCAAAGCTCTCAGCTCATTATTCAATTAATTCTCTTTAAAAAACCAGTTTTAAGTCTTGAGACAAGCCTTTGACACACACACACACTCACACACAAGAAACCACATCAAGTGCAGGGAACCAGACAGCCCCAAAAATAACCCCAATTCCCAGGGCTGCTTCCACGTCCAGGCAGTTCCGGAGATGTTGCTTATTCTGGTCTTAACAAATATTAATTAAACCTCCGAGGAGGGAATGTTTGTTGTCTCTTTTGCTCTTGACACAACAAAAATAAGCTGAAGGAGCAGCAGAGAATTGTGTTTGCTCAATATGGGTGAATTCCCTGCTCCAGATGGGTTTTCTGGGAGGTTTTCCTCTCCTCTCCTATCACGGCAGTGGAAATTTCAACAGAAAATGGGGGTTTGCACCTTAATTTTAAATAAAATCAGGCTGGGACAACCCACCCTTCTCATGGGAGCCCCAAATTCCTCAATTTTTTGGGGTGAAATGGCTCCAGAGGTCAAAATTTTGCAGTTTGGGCTGATGGATCCTGGAGCTCCTGGGGGATGGATGAGCTGTGGTCGTGGCTGTGCTTGGGATTATCATCACCAGCCCCAAAACAGGGTTGGTGGGCAGGAAGAGCCTTGCCCAAGGACAGGGAAATCTGGAATTCACTGTGGGAATTCCAGGAGAACACATTTGCACCCAATAAGGGAAGAAATGGGGGTTTCTCTGCTGGAAATGGGAGTTTTTCTCCAGGGAAAATGAGGCATCAGCACCAGGGATCCTCCAAAATGTGCAGATCATCCCTGGATTTCCCATTTTTTTGGAAGTGAAGGGCGTCCCCAGCCCTGCTGTAGTTTGGTTTTCCATGGAAAATTGAATTATTGCTGGTGAAAAAGGCACGGGGATGTGTGGGGAGGAAGAGAAGGGATGTAAATCCCACCAGCACTGGAGCTTTTGTCGATTTGGGGCAGGTTGGGTGAAAATTGGGAAAGAATTCAGGGGGTTTCCCGTGTGGTTGTGGGCACCCATGGGTGCTGGGCCAGATTTTTCCAAAATGAAAAGGAAAAAAGAAAAGGAAAAAAGAAAAGGAAAAAGGAAAAGGAAAAAAGAAAAGGGAAAAAAGAGAGAAAAGGGGGTGGAAATCAGGAGGGGGAGGGAAAATGAAATTAATAAAAGAACAGGATTAAAACAAAAAAAAAAGAAATAAAAGAGAAGAAACTTTCCTAAAACAGAGCAAAAGGAGAAGGAGTTTCACAAAGTGACACTTAATTCCAAGCTTTTCCTTTGCCTTTTCCACCTCGGAAGCATGAAAGCAGCTAAATTAGCAAAACAGAAGTAAACTGTTGACTGCTTCATTGCAGGATTAAGTGTGATAAATGGAGGTTTTGTTCAGCCTCTGTCCAGATGTTGTGTCTACACTGGGTGTTTTTTCTTCCTTTTTTTTCCTTCTTCTCCTCCTTTTTTTTTAATTTTTTTTTTTTTTTACATTCTTGGCCCCAATCCCATATATATTTTGGATACTGCAGGGAGTATATAATATCATTGGAAAATGATGTGGTCTGGTAACCTTTTAAATAACATTTCCTCCCTCCTCTCTTTTCTAATAGTTTGTTTTTCTTTCCATGTTTGCCTTTTATTGGGGGGAAATTTTGCTTGGAAATTAACGAGGCCAAGGTTGGAAAACAAACCAAACAAACAACCCCCCCAAAAAGCAAGAAATACCCCAAACCTCACTATTTCCCCTCTCCATTTAGGGGGGGAAAAAGAGTTAAGGGACTTGTAAGGGCACAGGCCAAGGATGTGTTTGGGACTTTTTTTTTCCTCTGTCTAGAAAACCTTCCTGATTATTTTTTAACATTCCCAGTGCACTCAGCCCAGGAGCCAGGCTGGGCTTGGGGCAGCACTTTCAGTTCCTTGCTCTGTTTGTGTTGTCAGAGCCCCCAACCCCAAAAGCAGAATTTTTTGGCTTGTTTTTTTCCATGGATCAGAAGTACCTGTTGCTCCTGGAAGTGCTGGATTGGCCTTTCCTGAATTTTTCCAGCATCCAGACCCCCAGTTTTGGGCATTCTGGGGGTGACAGTGGCAAGGACGGATCCCAGGTGAGGTGTCCAACCCCTTCCCCACAGCCAGGCACCATTCCCAGCGATTTTATCATTTTATGATTTTATCACCCCCTCCAAAAATAGAAAAACTCTTTTATTTTTAACATCCCAAATGTTTTGGAAATGGCCAGGGGCTGCCAGCAGCGGGTTCAGGGCTCCAGCTCTGTGCTTCCCTCATCCTTCCCGTGCTCCCTGTGGGGTTTTGGGTTTTTTTTCCAGAGTCTACCTTAAAATCCCATCCTGCTGCTGGCTGAGCCTCCCTTGGCTCAGGAGCTGCTGGGAGAGGAGCCCAGCCCAGGCTAAAATTGCTCTGTTGAGTCACCAAGGGCTGGCAGGGCCAGGGCAGGCACCCCTGGCAGGGCAGGGGCTGCAGAATTTGGGGTCTGCCCCACTGGTAGGGTGAGAAAAGGAGAATTTGGGATCTCGTTCCATGGCAGAGTGAGGAGGGCAGAATTTGGGCTCTGACCCACCAGTAGGGTGGGGAGAGGAGATTTTGGGATCTCACCCACTGGTAGGGTGAGGAAAGGAGAATTTGGGGGTCTCACTCCACAGCTGGGTGAGGAGAAGCAAATTTGGAGGGGAGAGGAGTATTTGGGGTTTTACCCCACGGTGGAGTGAGGAAAGGAGAATTTGGGGTCTCACCCCACAGCAGACTGGGGAGAGGAGAATTTGGGGTCTTACTCACAGCTGGGTGAGGAAAGGATTGGGGAATATCCTTATGGAAATGCCATGGAAATGGCCAGCATGGATGGGGAATATCCTTGTGGAAATGCCATGGAAATGGCCAGCATGGAAAGGAAATAGGCTTGTAGGAATGCCATGGGAATGGCCAGGATGGATGGGGAATATCCCTATGGAAATGCCAGGGGAATGGCCAGCATGGATGGGGAATATCCATGTGGAAATGCCAGGGGAACAGGCAGCATGAGTAGGGAATATGCCTATGGAAATACCACGGGAATGGCCAGCATGGATGAGGAACATCCCTGTGGAAATGCCAGGGGAATGACCAGCATGGAAAGGAAATAGGCCTGTAGGAATGCCATGGGAATGGCCAGCATGGATGGGGAATATCCTATGGGAATTCCAGGGGAATGGCCAGCATGGATGGGGAATATCCTATGGGAATTCCATGGGACTGGCCAGCATGGATGGGGAATATCCTATGGGAATTCCAGGGGAATGGCCAGCATGGAAACTCTCCATGGATGCTGCCCCTGTTTGAGGAGCAGAGCCCCCATTGCCACCGGACACTGCTCACCCTGGGCTGCAAATCCCCACCCCATGTCCTGAGTGCTCTGTTTTTTCCACAGGGACACAAAACAAACCCCCAGAGAAATCCAGAAGAAACCCAGGTGAGAATTCCAGCAGATAAAGCCGCGGCCGCTCCCGGCCGTAAACACCTCGGAGAGCCGCTCGCAATTTTTCTCCCCACCATCACCTCCCTGCCTCCCCTCCTCTCCCTCTCCTTCCTCCCCCTTCTCTCTCTCTCTCTCTTAAGGTAGCAGCGTGGGAGCTCTGCCAAAACGCTGCGGTCCCGTGGGGAAGCTTTGCTCTCACTGAAAGAGCCCCTGCGCCTGCCAGCCCAATTAAAACAACGTGCAAGGAAAGCAGCATCTGGAATTGCGCTGCTCTCACAGCCAAGTCACAATTGTTTAGTCTGAAAGTCGGTTCAGGGAGAGTGGGGCTGGCGGGAGAGCAGTGGCCCCCACATCTGGATTTGCGGCTAGACAGCCTCTTTGGCTGCAGGCCTGTGTGCATGTGCATTTTTAACTTTAGGATATGCTGACAAGTTAAGAAGTCAGAAAGTCAGTCACAGTAACAGCCTCCGCGGCCCCTTCCTCCCTCCGCCCCTTTCTAACACACACACGCAGTTGACTAAATACAATTTTCTGACATCCTTTCATCTGGAGAGAGTTTCTTCCCGTTCCAGCCTGCAGCCCGGGTCCCCGATGAGTTATTTGAGCTGAGCCAACACATGTGAACAAAAAGGCTTCTCTTCGCTCCGTGCTCGGGGGCCCGGCGGCGCTGCCCCCGTTCTGCCACCCCTGGGGACAGGGGACAGGGACAGGCTGCCCCTCACGGCAGCCCTGGGGGTGTTGCACACCAAAGGGGAGGCTGGGGGCAGCCAAAAAAATGAGCTGCTGAGCCCCCTGGCACTGCGCCCTGCTTGGGTCAAAGATTTTGCTTGGATTTCTCTTTTTCTTCCGAGCCGTGGCTAGGCTGAGGTGTTGAGGTGTTGGTCATTCATTCAGGGGGTTGGTCATTCATTTCTTAGGCACTCTGGTCGAAGCACTAAAATGGGATAAAAATCAGGGACAGTTTCAGGCTGGTGCCACCCAGACCCGCTCTGGTCTCAGCTCTCAGACCCAGACCTCAGACTCTCAGAGGTGCTGAGGTGTTGGTCATCCATTCAGGGGGTTGGTCGTTCATTTTTTAGGTAAAATCCCCCCCAAAAATGACAGAGAAGGCTGATCTGAGCTTTTGTAAGCGCAGCTCATGGTCACACTGCCATGCCCAGCTTGAGTTGGTTCACTCAGTGCCCAAAAATCTCTCACTGTGGGCATTTTGCTGTGCCAGGGGAAAGAGCACCCAGGAGGATGCCCAGGTGCACTGAGTGAGCCCGGCTGACCAAAGCACTGCCAGGAGAGCATCAGGGTGGGTGCAAATCCCATCCTGCAGGACCCAGCCAGCAGAAAAATCCCTTTTGTCATGAACAGCTTCGCTCAGAGCTGCCAGGAACGTCTGGGAACCCGAGGTGTGCCTGGCTCCTGCTTTGTCCCTCCTGCTGTGGTCAAAGCACTAAAATGGGATAAAACCAGGGACAGTTTCAGGCTGGTGCCACCCAGACCCGCTCTGGGCTCGGCTCTCAGACCCAGAGAGAGCAAAATGTTGCTTTCTCAGAGTGAAAAGCTTGCAGCCTCTTTGAGGCTGCTCCACATCACGGCCATGAGCTCTCAAAAGTGGCCCCTGATTTGGGGCAGCGTTTGCACAGACATCCCAAGCACCCCAGGCTTGTGGGTCCCATGAGGAAACACCAACCACCCCATTAAAGCAACACCATAAATCCAAGCTCTGAAAAGCCTGAAGGGCAACACTCCAAGCTTTTCACTCTGGGAAAGCAACATTTTGCTTTTTTCCCTTTGGTTTACACCTGGAACTGAGCTTATCCTGCCTCTCACCCAAGTTTCAGACCTTTGTTCAGCCCAGATGTCAGAGTGGGGCTGCTCCCTGTGCTGGGAGGGATCCCTGGGGATGCCCAGAGCCCCCAGGGATGGGTTTGGGATGCTGTGCCCTGGTGGGATGTGCTGCTCTGGCTCCAGCTGCCTCTCCCGGTGTCCCTGCTCCTGCCCCCTGTGTGCAGGGCTGTCGCCACCAAACTGGTTTAGCAGCTCTGAGCTCTGTTGTTTCGAAAGGCTCCCAAATACGTGTTGCTCGTGCTGCTCTCAGAGTTCTCCTGGATAAATAAATACCGGCATTTCTGCCCCGACCTTTGCTCTCCGGCCGGGTTTCTCCTAAATGCAGAGCACACAAAACCCCAGGGAAGCCTGAACAGCCCCGTTTCCACGTGCTGACACGCCTGGGAACTCTCCTCCCCATCCTCCTCCTCCTCACAACCCCAGACCTTGGGCTCACCAGAGACCCAGAAGCTTCTGAGCTTCTCCCGCCCGGAGCGCGGAGGGGCCGGGGAGGGGATGGAAAAGCTGTGCCATCAATGCCAGCATTCACAAATCCCATGTGGGGCCTCCAGCTCCTTCCCAAGCACTGGAAAGCCAGGCCACGATGCTGCAGTGGCTCCCCAGGATGAATCTGGTTGGGTTTTTTTTTTCTTTACGGCCTCTCAGTTTGCAGGGCAGCAAGGTCACATCTCCCAGGGTGGCAGGGTGGCTTTTGCAATGGTGTCACGAGTCTCGTGGCGGCTGCTGTTTACTCTGAAACCTGTCCCGTGGCTTTGTTCCTGCTAAAACCCTGCGAGATCAGGCAGCCAGGGAGCCCCAGAGGAGGAAAAAATATTCACATGGCAGCAAAAGGAAACAAAACCTTCAGGAGCCCAGGCCTGGTTGCAAACTCCTCCTGCAGAGCCCGATGCGGTGCTCGATCATTTTTGGTGATGCAAGAGCAGCCCCTCGTCCTCTGGCTGGGTGAGGGACAATGAGGGGATTGGATTTGGAAGTCAGAGCTCGAGGGGATTGGATTTGGAAGTCAGAGCTCAGCATCCTGAGGCTTTGGTGCTGCTGGAAGCAGGGCCCTGCCATCGACAGCTCCCTGATTGAGGGCTGGGTAAACTCGCCTTGTTTACCGACGTGGGTGTCACGGTGACAACAAACAGGTCCCTGCCTGAGCGTGTCATCAGCCAGGGAGGACAGTAAACAAGGAATGACACGTAATGCTGCAGAGCTGCTGGCAGCAGGGAGCAGATTCCTGCTTGGCACGGCACGGGAGCACCTCAAGGGCTCTGGGGAAACTGCACAAGTGGCATAAAGCGCTTGGAAAAAGGGATATTTTATCCTGTCTCTAGGTTCAGGGCGTTTGGGGCAGGGGCTGTCTTCATTCCAAGTTTTCCTGGTAGTTGTGGCAGGGCTGCCAAGAGAGATCTGTGTGGGCACAACCTGGGCAAAGAGCCCTGGGCAGATCCAGGGGTGATTTCCAAGCGCTGAGGGGAAATGTTCTCCTCACTGCAAGGCTCAGCTCCTCCACAGGCTCTTTCTGTCTGTTCTCCCGTTTTTCCAGCTGATATTGGAGTCAGAAACAGCTTCCTCAAAGTGGGATCATTGTGCACTTAAACTCCAGTCCAGTTCCTCCCAAAATGTCCCTGAGCTCATCATTTTCCTCTGCCTCAGGCTCCCAACCTGTGAATGGGGCTGAAATGCAGTGAGACAGGAAAAAGTGCTTGGGATGTGTGTCTTCATCCTCATCCTCATCCTCATCTCATCCCCATCTTCATCTCATCCTCATTCTCAACCTCATCCTCATCTCATCCTTATCCTCATCTCATCCTCAACATCATCCTCACCCTTATCCTCATCCTCATTCTCATCCTCATCCTCATCCTCATCCTCATCCTCATCCTCATCTCATGCTCATCCTCATCTCATCCTTATCCTTGTCTCATCCTCATCTCATCTTCATCTCATCCTCATCCTCATCCTGGCTGTTCTGGCAGCATCTCCAACGTCCCTCAGGTTTTTTTCCCCCAGTGTTTTGTGGCGCCTGCTCTGTGACCCAGCTGCAGTGACAGTGACACGTCCATGGAATGCTGAGCTGGCTGTCAGGCAGGGCTGAGCAAAAATACAGAATTTCAGGTGGCCCCACAGCGGTCACTGGGATGAAAAATGTCACGGGAGTAATATCCCTGGTGGGACAGCAACACGGAATAGTGGAGCCACAGATGTGGAGTTTCAGGAAGGATTTCTCCATGGAAAGGGTGCTCAGATACATGAAAAATGTCACAGGAATAATATCTGTGGTAGGATAGCAACACAGAATACTGGAGCCACAGATGTGCTGAGCGTGGAGTTTCAGGGAGGATTTCTCCATGGAAAGGGTGCTCAGGAAGGATTTCTCCATGGAAAGGGTGCTCAGGTGCATGAAAAATGTCACAGGAATAATGTCCATGGTGGGACAGCAACTCGGAATACTGGAGCCACAGATGTGGAGTTTCAGGGAGGATTTCTCCATGGAATGGGTGCTCAGGTGCATGAAAAATGTCACAGGAATAATGCCCATGGTAGGACAGCAACTCGGAATACTGGAGCCACAGATGTGCTGAGTGTGGAGTTTCAGGGAGGATTTCTCCATGGAAAGGGTGCTCAGGCTTTGGAAGAGGAAGGTTTGGAGTCACCATCCCTGGAGGTGTCCAAGGAATGCTCTGGGGTGATGAGGTGGAGAGCTTTTCCTGGAGAGCTTTCCCAACCTCAGCGATCCCAGGATTCTGCGACCCTGCCAAGGACAAAACTTCTCCTCCTCCTCCCCTCCTCCCCGCCCGCTCCCCTCCACCCGTGCCACACGCACACCCCGACTTTGGGCAGTTTATTTTATATTTTCCCTCATAAAGATTTGTGTCCGTGCTGCTCTCCTATCAAAGCCAGCAGTGGCCCCTCGGATAAACATGCGGTCAGAAGACAGAAAACTCCAGGCTCAAACACCGTTCCTTTCACCCAGAGCAGCATAAACTGAGAGGCTTTTAAGAAGGGCGAATGGTTTTCAGTAAATCTCTCATATCAGCAGAAACCTTTGAAAGAGTTTGTTTAAAGGCTGTGGAGATAAACAGCCCGGCCAAGTGTTTGTTTAAGATGTATGTACTCTGTGTCGACTGGTAGGCTGGTATTTATATCCAGGGAGGGGGAAAGGAGGGTTGGGAGCTTTTTGACCCTTTGCTGGCTCTGCCTGCGTGGGCTGAGGTGGTTTTGGAAGGGTTTGGGTGTCACAGGGTCCCTGGGTCACCGCTGGGGACAAAAGCAGCGGGGCTGTGGGGTGGGGTGGGTTGGGGGAGCAGCGGTGTTTCCCTGCAGGGGAGGTGGGATGGCCGTGCCAGGCACTAAACGGGGGATGAAAGGGAGATAAATGGGAGATAAATGGCTCTGAGGGATCCTCAGCCAGGCTGTGCTGGGACCAGCCCCGCAGGGAATGGGATGAAGGAGGGAGGAACATCTGGGGAGGCTCAGCCCAGGCTGCCCTTGGCCTTGCAGTAGCCTGGGGTTACCTGGGCACCAAAGGCAGCACCTGAGCCCCACAGCCCCGAGGCCCTGAGCCCTGAAATCCTGTGCACCTGATCCCAATGTCCCTGATCCCAGTGTCCCTGATCCCAGTGTCCCTGAGTCCCACAATTCTGGGCCTCAAAACCCAATGTCCCTGATCCCAGTGTCCCTCATCCCAGTGTCCCTCATCCCAGTGGATCCCGGTGCCCCTGAGATCCACACTTCTGAGTCCCACATTCCTGAGCTCCCGAGCCCCCAAAATCCTGTGTCCCTGATCCCAGTGTCCCTGAGCTCCACATCCCTGAGCCCAAAATCCAATGTCCCTGATCCCAGTGTCCCTGAACTCCACATCCCTAAGCCCCCAAAATCCTGTGTCCCTGATCCCAGTGTCCCTGAGCTCCACATCCCTGAGCTCCTGAGCCTCAAAGTCCTGTGTACCTGATTGTAATGTCCCTGATCCCAATGACCCTGAGCTTCACATCCCTGAGTCCCAAAACCCAATGTACCTGATCCCAGTGTCCCTGAGCCCAATGTCCCTGAGCCCCACAATTCTAAGCCTGAAAACTCCGAGCTCCTGAGCCCCCAAATCCTGTGTCACTGATCCCAATTTCACTGATCCCACTGTCCCTGAGCCCCAAAACCCTGAGCTCCTGAGCCCCCAAATCCTGTGTCCCTGATCCCAGTGTCCCTGATCCCAATGTCACTGATCCCAGTGTCCCTGATCCCAGTGTCACTGATCCCAACGTCCCCAAGCCCCACAATTCTAAGCCCCAAAACCCTGAGCTCCTGGGCCCCCAAATCCTGTGTACCTGATCCCAGTGTACCTGAGACCCACAATTCTGAGCCTCACATCCCTGAGCCCCAAAACTTTGTGTCCCTGATCCCAATGTCCCACATTCCTGAGCCCAGGAAGGAAGGAAGGAAGGAAGGAAGGAGCAGGCCCTTTGTTGAGCTGCAATCTCCCTGTCAGAGCCAGCAGCAGGTCAGTGTTGTGACTGACTGCCTGAGGATCGCTCCCTCAAGGCTAATTACACTAAATTCCCCTTTGAAGGACAGCTTTCCCTGGATATGATACAAGGAACCCACTTTTTTTCCATTCACTTAAATTCATGAATTCAGCTGGGCTGTCACCGGGCGCGGAGCACTTGCAGCACTTCCAGCTCCGTGGTGAAACCCAGTGATGTGGGATGGGACAGAGCCCCCACCCTGGAGCAGTTGGGATCCACGGAGCTCCTGATGGACGAGGAGGATGGAAAAGTGCCACACGTGGAGCTGGGATTTCTCCCTTCCCTTCCTTCCACCTGGGTGGCACCACCAGAGCTTCATCCCTTCCTTCCTGACGTCCTGGATGCTCCTGTGGGCTCACCCCCAGTGTCCAGGAGTCACCCATCAACAACAAACAGTTAAAAGGAAGAAAATAGGCTGGAAATATCAATGCACTTTGGTAACAATAAACCCTGCTTTTAATTTATGCTAATATGTAGGGTTGTGGTGACAGTAAGAACAAAATTACAGAGTGGCTTTCTAGCTGGTAATTATCCCTCCATTTTCGTTGCTCGGGAAGATGGACACACAATTATGCTCTCTTGCTGTATATTAATACGGATTCTTGACATCTTCAGCAGACCTGGAGCTGTCATCGGGCTTTTTGTCTACTTTAATTGAAAATTAATGGTTACTGTGTTACCACGGAAACCGTGGCAATGGACGCCAATAGCGCTCACATATCAAACAGGCACTGGTGGCATTGTCTGTCCGTGGTGACCTTGAAAGTTAAAAGAAAAACTTAGATATAAAAAAAAATAATAAAATAATAAATGGTGACAGGGGTAGGAAGGAAAGGAAAAAAAAAAAAAAAAAACCTCACATGGAAAAGAGAGGGTTGGATGAATTGAGGGGAGGGGAGAAGGGGAAAGAGGGATGGGGAGGAGAACTTGGTGCCTTTGCATCTCTGCCAGGAAAAAGAGGGAGCTTTGGGATGAGAGAGGTGGAGAGGAGAAGGAGGCTGGAGTGTGGCATCCATCAGGGGGTCTCCAGCAGCTCCAGGGATTTCTTGGGGCTCACCCAAGAGGAAGGGATGGTTGGGATGAAACCAGGGAACAGGGAGAGCAGAGGAGCCCCGAGCAGGGTGGGCAGCACAGGGAGAAAGTTCATGGGCTCTGTGGAGATAAGAGAGAGGGAGGAAAAGGCCAGGAAGGCAGGGAGATGGGCTGGAGGGAAGAGAGAGCAGCTTTGCTTTGGCTGGAAGCATTGCCTGAAGGCTGCAGAGCCTGGGGATTGAAGCTGCCCCACTCTGGAGACAGTTTGGGGTCAGGCACCACCTCTGCCCCACAGAGACCCCAAACCCCTTCCCTCTGCAGAGATCTGAGTGTGAGGAGGGGGCTGGGGCACAGGGACCCCCTCCAGCCCCGAGCCCAGCTGAGGACCCAGCCTGCTCTGAAGAGAGTGGGACTTTTTCTCCCTGGAAAAGCTATTTTAGGTAGGTCTGGCTGTCCCCAGCATCCCTCTGGGGCTGCTCCTGTCTGCCCAGCTCTCCCAGGAGAAATGCAGCAGCACCAGCCCCATGGGGGCTGCAGCTGAGGGGGGAACACCCAGAGCAGGATTTGGGAAGGGGGATTGGGGATTGCTGGAGTGCAAACACAGCAACCCCAGAATGGGGACAGGGGGAGCAGGGGAAAGCTGTGTCAGGGTGACAAGTGGCCTTGGGGACACAGTGGAAGGTGCTCCCTGCCTGCCACAGCTCCCAGTGCCCTGGCTTTTCCTGCTCCCTTCTCACTCTCCTCGAGGTTCCCATGATCCTGGTTTTTCCAGGCTCTGGAGCTTGGCTGCTCTGCTTTTCCTTGGGCACTAAAACCACCCTGGAGCAAAGGGGTTTGCAGTCTCCACCTTGGAACCCCAGCCCAGGAGGGAGGCAGGGATGTCCTGGCCCAAAAGTGGGAATAGTTTGGTCAGGAAGTGAATTTTTTAGTTTTGGAAACTCCTGGGAAAAGGCAGAGAGATGTTCAGGGAGGAGCCAGGGATGGTCCCACCAGGCAGCAGGATCCCCATGGCATCCTCCCTGGAAAAGCAAATTTAAAGGGGAAATAGGAAAAGGGAAAGGGGGAAAAGGGAAAAGGGAAAGGGGGAAAAGGGAAAGGGAAAAGGAAAAAGGAAAAAGGGGAAAGGAAATGGGGAAGGGAAATGGAAAGGGAAATGGGAATGGGGAAGGGTGAAGGGAAAGGGAAAGAGATTGGGAAACGGGAAAAGGGGAAAGGGAAAGGAAAAAGGGGAAAAGGGGGAAAGGGGAAAAGGGGGAAAAGGGGAAAAAGAAAAGGGAAATGGGGAAGGGGGAAGAGGAAGGGAAAGGAGAAACAGGAAAGGGAGCTCCGAGGTGAACCCCGGCCTCTTTGGGAGCCTTTGAAAGCCCAGAGCTCGTCCCTGCCCGGCGAACACGAGCACAAACACGGCAGAGACACGCCTGGAAGCCAGAGCCTTTTTTCATTTCCCCTGCATCCCTGATCCCAACCTTAATCCCTGCTCTGAATCCTGTCAGCCCGGCTGTTCTAGCGCTGACATTGCTGCAGGCATCCTCCGCGCTGCCTTCCCTCAGATCTGCCTCCTCCGGGGACACCTAAAGAGGACTCGGAGATTTCTGCCCTGCTCGGTGATTCAGCCCGTGCCCTCCAGCGATGAGAGGGGTCCCGGGGGGATTGGGGAGAGGGGATGGGGCTGTGGGGCCGGGGGTGATCAGGGATGGGGTGTGCGAGGTGGGGGATGAGGGGTCCGGATGTGCCAGGGGGCAGGGAAAGGGATGGGGTGGGCAGGGAGAGGAGAATGGGGAGAGGGAAGGGAAAGGGAAATGGGGAATGGGAAAAGGGAAAAGAGACAGAGGAAAGGGGAAAGGGGAAGAGGGAAATGGGAAGGGAAAAGGGGAAATGGAAAGGGGAAAGAGAAAAGGGGAAAGGGGAAAAGGAAGGGAAAAGAGAAAAAAGGGGGGAAAAGGGGGAAAAGGAAAAAAGGGAAACAAGGGAGAAAAGAGGGGGAAAGAGGGGGAAAGGGAAAGGGGAAAGGCAAATGGGAAGGCGAGAGGGGAAACGGAAAGGAAAAGGGGGGAAAGGGGGAAAAAGGGGAAAAAAGGGAAAGGGGAAAGGGAAAGGGTAAAAGGAAAGAGGAAAGAGGAAAGGAAAGTGGAAATGGAAAGGGGAAAAGGGGAAATGGAAAGGGAAAGGGAAAAGAGAAAAAGGAAAAGGGAAAATGGGGAAGGTGGAAAGGGGGGAAAGGGAAAGGGCTCTTCTGCTTGTGCTGGTGCTGGTGCCCAGAGGACAAACCCGTCCCCCCAGGGCTCTGTGTTGCCAAATTCGCTGTCAGGTCCTGTATGGTAATGAGGCACAGGTATGGCAATGAGGCACAGGTATGGTAATGAGGCACAGGTATGGTACAGAGGCACAGGTATGGTAATGAGGCACAGGTATGGTAATGAGGCACAGGTATGGTACTGAGGCACCGGAGCCTTTTCCCAGCCCATCAGGGATCAATGCGGGGCTGGGAACGCTCCGTGACACACCCGGGGCACCTCCTGCCCTGCCCCTGGCTGAGCTCATCCCGCTCCGACCCCCGAGATGGGGAAGGGAAGGGGAGGAACCCAAAGGCTGAACTCCCCTCTCTCCCATCCCATCACAGCGCCGGGAGTGCTGCGGGGTTTGGGCACCTCCAGAGCCGGGGTGGCCCCAAATTCCCGATCCAAGCACCATTCCAAAATCCCAGATCCATTCCCAAACCCCAGATCTAAGCACCATTCCAAAATCCCAGATCCATTCCCAAATCCAAGCACCATTCCAAAATCCCAGATCCATTCCCACATCCCCGATCCAAGCACCATTCCAAAATCCCAGATCCATTCCCAAACCCCAGATCCAAGCACCATTCCAAAATCCCAGATCCATTCCCAAACCCCAGATCCAAGCACCATTCCAAAATCCCAGATCCA
>JAWWLS010000122.1:4633303-4656924 GCA_035040975.1 Myioborus melanocephalus | reverse complement strand
CGGCCCGGCCATGCCGCGCCGCCTCTGAGCTCCGGCCCCGCCGCGCCCGCCCCGTCCAAGTTTGGGGAAGGTGCCGGTGCGGGGAGGGCTGCGCTGGGCTGGCGGGGGAAGCAGCAGCAGCGGCGCGGCTCATGCCCGCCCCGGAGCCCGGCGAGCGGCGCGACCAGGTGGGTGCGAGCGGCGCGGGATCCCGTCCCATCCCAGCCCAGCCCGTCCGCGGGTGTCCCCCCCTCGGGCTGCGACCCCCTGGCAGGTGCGGGGGGCTCGGGTGTGTTCCCCACCCCACCCCGGTGTCCCCTCGGTGCCCCCCGGCGGGCCGTGCCCCGCGCTCGGCCGCGCCGCGCTCGGAAGTTTTGTTACGGCGCCCGGACAAAGGGAGCGGGGCCGGCGCTGGGGGAGCCGGGGCTCGGCGGGGCGCGGGGGGATCCGAGTTCCCCGGGGGGGTCCCGGTGCTCCCCGAGCAGCGCGGGGGTCCCGGTGCGTGCGGGGCTGCCCCGGCTCCGGGCGGGCGCGGGGGTCCCGGTGCGTGCGAGGCGGGCGCGGGGGTCGCCGCCGCCCCCGAGGCGTTTTGGGCGGCCGGTGACCGGGAAGGGAGGGGGGGGTCGCCGCCCCCTCGGTAAGGAGGGGTCGGGCCCCGGGAAAGTTGCGCTGCCGCCGGCACAGCCGCGCTGCCGGTGCCGGATCCGGACCCGCCTCCGCTTCGGGGGTCCCGCACCCCCCGAGGGGGCAGCGCACCCGGGGTAGGGAGGGGGGGCCCGGCCGCCCCTGCCCTGCAGCCGCCCCAGCGCTCCCTTTGTTGGTGCTTCCCATTTCCTCCCCATCTTTTCCTTTCTCTCCGGCAGTTTTGGTTTAATTCCGGCTGCTGGAGGGGCTCGGGTGGGTTTTTCCCCCCTCTTTTTTTTTCCCCTCTCCTCCATCACGTTTTAACTCAACCTCGACCCGCCGCCGCTTGGGCCCGGGGCAGGGGGGTTGTGATTCCCTCCTTGGAGAGAAATCCGTAAGTCTGCCCCAAGTTTTGCAATTCCTGCGAGAAGCAGCAGCCGCCGCCGTCCCCGACAACCTGCAGCCTGCCCGGCCGTCGCTCCCGCAGCGCCCTGGGAAAAAAAAAATCCAGCACCGCTTCCAAAAACCCTAACCCAGACCGCAAGGTGAGGGAGAGGAGGACGAGGCACGGCTTCGGATGGAGCTGGAGAATATTGCCGAGAAACCCCCGCAGGTTTGGATTCCGGAGGGGCTGACGGCAGCCGCCTGCCCCGCGGCTCACCCGCGCCTGGGTTTCACCCGCTTGTAAAGTTTGCGGGGGTTCCGTGCGCCTTTGTTTGGACGGGGAGAGAGGTTGGGGAGGCTTTTCCAAGGATTTTGAGGGGGGGTCTCTCTAACCAGGACACGATGCCCGGTGGTGCCGCGGGGACGCCGCCGGCAGCGGCTGCTGGTGGTACCGGCAGTGATAACGTGCTCGGGAAGAGTTTTTATTACGGAGCATCGTCTTCTGGGAGTTCCGAAATTCCCGGGCAGACAGCGTGTGCTGGCTCACCAGGAACCCTGGATCAGCCTCCGGCAACATCCCCTTCCCACCGCGGTGTCCGCCGTCGTTGCGATGCTCTCCCGGCGCTGGCAAAGTTCAGGGATTTTCTATTCTTCCCCGCTCCTCCGTGGGATAAACAAACGCTCCTCTGTCTGCTCTGACCTCTCCCCCTCTCCGGGAGGAAAGGGCACTTCGGGAAGTGGCCGCCGATGGCTCTGGATGTTTCTTTGGGTGTAGGAAATCTGGTTTGAGTTGGCAGGCGCGTTCGGAGGTGTGGATGGGAGAGAACAAGTGGAGCGTAATTGGGTTTTCTTTTTCCATTTGGGAGCGATGCTGGTTTCTCTTTCCCTGTTTAAAACGCAAACAAGGCAAGGGCCGTGTGTTTCCCCCTCTCTCCCTCCTGTGCACTTTTTAATACAAATGAAAAATGTGCGGAGGAGAAAGCGGGAATAATTCACCAACCCCACTCTGCCGGGAGTCGTGGTTGGGAAGTGCCCACTTGGAAAACTTGCGCTGAGATTATTATTTTTTTCTTTTCTGCTGCTTTTAATGTAGTCCTGGAGGAATTCCTGTCCGAATTCCTGCCTGGGATCACTCCTCAGCTTCAGGCAGCTCTTCCCTCCCCATCACTTGATACCCCAAGATTTTCCTTTTCCCACCCTCCACCCCAACTTCCATTGGATTAAGACCTCACTTCTCCGCGAGCGTCGTAAAGCTGTGGGGCAGACAATAAAATTGTTATTAGTTTCTGTATTAAAAGGTTGGGTTGTTTTTAACCCAAACCAGAAGGAGGATTTACTTTTACAAATTTCTGCTGGTGTGTTAAAAATTTACACGGGGAATACGTTCCGTGGAGAGCAGGGATTTGATGTTAAATCAACCCAACATGTGTCTCAGGCAGGCAGCGTGACCCGGTCCCGGGTGTCGGCAGGGATGTGTTCCCTTTCATTCCTCCCCATGTCCTTCATTAAAACACAGCAAAGTCTCAGGGTTTTCCAGAATCTTAACTCTAAATTAAGGATTTTAATTTTTTTTTATAATTGCCGCCCCACCTTAAAGTCCGTCAAAAATAAATCTAACAGGCTCCAGGAGCGGGTGGGTGGAGGAAATAATCAGGTTTGGAAAAATTACTCAGCTCTCCCCCTTTTTATTTAATTTTTTTCTCCTTCAGGTTGCTTAAATTAAACGGGAAAAGGGGAAAATGTGGGGGAGAAGGGGCAGAATTCCCTGTGCCAAACCAGGGAGCTTTGTCAGGGCTGTGGAGCCCTGGGAGGCTCCGGCTTCTCCTGCCCTTTGTGGTGTGGGATTGGGGGCAGTGGAGAAGATCCCAGAGCCCTCTGCTCCCGGGATCTCCCAGAAATAACACTGGGAGCTGCAGCTTCGAGCTGCTCCCCGTTTATTTTCATGTGGAATTTTAATTTATTATTTGCTGGGGGTGTATTTTTGGTGGATCTCCCCCATCCCAAAGAACCTTTTTAACGGGATTCTCAGTGTGGGGATGGGGGTGCGTCCGTTCCCGGCCGGATCGAGCATCTCTGGCAGGTAAAATATAAAATCCAAAGTGGCACCAAAGTTGGATTTGATGGGGGGAAAAGTGCAGGAAAACAGGATCAGTGTGCAAAATCCCCCTCCCCAACCCCTGCACCCCGGGATGTGTCGCCCAGCGGGGTCAGGGAAGGAGGAGGTGAGGGGGGAAAGGCTGAGCAAACGGAGCGAGGTGGAATAAAACGGATTAAAGTTGCTGCTGGGGGAGGTGGGGAAGGGGCCGGAGAAACAGATAATATCCAAAATATCTGTAAAATCCATATCCAGCCCCGCTGTCCTGCCTGGAAACCAGGCAGCCGTAGGTTTTACATCCCATTTGGAAAGGGGAAGAGCAAGGGAGCATTCAGAAAAAAAACAACAACAACAACAACAAAAAAAATCAGTGCAATGTATAAAACCAAGTGACACTAAAATATCTCCTCGGGCCCTCGGCCTTTCTCTCCTAATAACCCGGCAGGAATGCGAGTGCACTCAGTTGTGAAGTTGCTGCCCGGAGAGCCCGGCAGCTTTTCTTTTCCGCCGCTGGCTCGGGGGATGCTTTGAGTCTGCTGATGTTTGTGTCTCGCTGTGGGGCTGGGGAGGGGCCGGGGGGCTCTGCCTTTCAGGGTTTTCTCTCCTTTTATTTTTTTTTTTCCACCCCCCCCCCCCCCCCCTTCCCATCCTTTTTTCTCTTTTCTTGTCGGTCCGGCAGGGAGCGGGGCCGGAGGGGGAGAGTTGTGGGGTTGGGATTGCCTTTGTGGCAGCAAGGTGGGGGGCAACGGGAGCAGGCTCATTCTTCCCACCGGGGAAAGGCGGGAGGAGAAGCCTGGAGGTCCCTGGGTTTAGAACTCATACACATTTATGGCTCCTTTGCCTTTCCCTTCGCTGTGGGGTTTGGGAGCCTGAAGGATTTGGGGAAATTCTCTTCTTTCGGGAAGGGCTGTGATGGTTTTTTCCCTCTTCATCCCCGTGGGTTTGAAGCCCAGCAGAGCGCTGGGATGGGGCTGGCAAGGTGGGTTTGGGGTCTCCAGGAGTTGTTCCCCATTTTTGGGGGTAGGGGGGGATCCCGCCTCCTCCTCCAGGGCCACCCTGGGGTTTTGCTCTGCTCCCAAAATGACCTCGCTGCCGCCTTGGCGTCACCTGCCACTTCTGGAAGTGGGAACTTGAAATTTCCTGTCCCTTCCTCTCTGCTTTGCAGCTCCTGCAGCACGGACAGGGGGATTCTGCAGGGTGTGGAGCTCGGTCCTGCCCTGTGGGCATCTCCCCACGGAGGGATGAGCAATGGTAGCAGGAGAGGGAAGGAAAGAGAGAGAAAATAAAACCACTCAGAGCCTGGAATTTCCATGCGTTTCCCTCGGAAGGTGTAAAAATCCTCCGTGAGCCACTCCTGGATGCACCTGATTGAAACTCAGGGGGAGCAGCTGGCTTGGAAACAACCCCAGGGGCTGGGACATGGCCCTGCACAGAGCTGGTGACACTTGGGGTGGCCCCAGAGCGCCCTGAGTGGCCCTGGGGCTGTGACCAGCAGCACTGGCTCCTGGGCCAGCTCAGGGCAAGGACTTGCACCCATTTTATCTCTTACAAAACCTCCTTGTGCTGCACCTTTTCAAGTCAAACAGAACTTGTAGATCAAGATGGGGCCGGGCACAGCTTGAAAAACTTCCTAATCTTTTTTTTTTTCTTTTTCTCTTTCCTCCCCCCCCTCCAAGTGTTTGGGCGATGAAATCCAGCCAAGACGCCGCTTGAGGGTTTGTTTTTGTTTTTTACAAACTTTTCCTAATTTAAACGGCTCTTGGCACGGCTCAGCACGAAATGTGTTGTGGTGATCCTGCTGCCCGTGACAAAAACGTGCTTGGAAGTGGAATGGCATCAGGGAAAAGGGAGAAAGGAGAGGCTGGAGAAGCAGAGGAGGAGGCAAGGAGAGATCCAAAGCCACGATTTATTTCTCAGGGATCCTGCTGGAGCAGGGATGAGCTGCAGGGAAGTCATTAAGGGATTCCTGCGCCACGGGCACGGGGTTGGCACTGGGCTGCGCAGGGAAAGGAGCCCGGCGTGAGTCTGGATCCTTTCTCCCGGGGTTTATTTGGTTTTTAAGGAGAAGCCAGGCTGTGTTTGCAGCCTGTTGTGCCCAGGTCTCTCTGGGGTGGGGCATTGTGGCCTTGCCAGCCCCGGTGACATTTCCCGGCGGCTCCGTGCCCTGGCAGGTTGGCAGCAGCTGTTGGCAGCGTGTTCCTGGGGAAGCTGTCCCTCCTCCTGCGTTGTAGAGCCAGGCTGGCAGCAAAACCAGGGGGTTTTTTCCCTGGGAGAATAAAGGAGCAGAGGGTGGATGTGGAGGAAATCTCACCTTGCTCTGCTCAGGGCTCCGCGCTGGGTTTGTCAGAGGAAGGAGTCGGGACAATAAAATGGTTTGATGGAAGATTTCTTTAAAAACTCTGGGAAAGTGCACAAAATAATTTAAGAGGATAGAGGAGGAAAAAAATCCCATGGTGGGGGGTGATTTGGAGGTGATTTGGAAGTGTTTTTTTCTGCCTCATTGGGAAAACTCCTGCGGAGCTGGAATGGGCAGATGGGGCTGGGGAGCACCGTGATGGCCCCGGCTGGAGCAGGAGGAGGAAGAGGAGGTGGAAAAAGAAGAGGAGGAAGCCCCAGTGGGATGGGTTTGTGCTCGGGGTGCTGTCAGGCTGTGTTTGGCAGCTCGGGGAGATGCTGCTCCCGTTCCCACATGGAGCCGCTCGCCCGGAGCAGGGGCTCAGGAACGACTCCCTGGAACAGCCCTTGGCCAGAGCTGGGCTTATCCACAGGATTTCACTGCTCCAAGGTTCATAAAGGCACAAAATCGGTGCTGTTCCAGGTTCCTGGCTGAGCATCCCACTGCCAGCTTCCCTCGGGATCTGTCAGCTCTGATCCCAAACCCTTCCCTTGCTTTCTCTGAGCTCTGCTTTATTCCACAACCTGTAGATTTTAGGTGAGTGATTTTCTTTCTGCTGTTTATTCTGAGTCTGGCAGCTGGATGTGGATGGGACCACCTCTGAGGAGCTGTCATGGATTGGGAAAAGATGCCTTGGGAAAGAGAGAACAGTGGAGGAGGGCTGGAGGTTGGGGGCTTAATGCAGAATACAAGGCCAGGATTGTGCAGTGGAGCCAGGGATGAGCTGGGATCCCGGATTCCCAGCAGTTCCTTCCATCTGGAGGCCCCTTGGGTTCACATTCCTGCCTCTCCTGGGTGTCTGCCATGCCTGGGAGTGGGGATTTGCCCTTCTGCTGGTGCTCCATGGCCCAGGGAGAGCTCCTGGAGATGGCACTGGGCTCATGGCACATCCCTTGGGATGGGGATTCCAGCACAGGGCACCTCACCTTGCCCACACCATCCTGGAGCTGCTGGGAGGGTGCTCCTGGATTAGGGGTGACCCCACAGCCTGCAGGGACCTGGGGCTTCCACAGCTCCTGGGATAAGGGGATGCCTGGCAGGAATGGCAGGGATGGCAGGGGACATCCCAGATGGGGGGACAGTGCCCCACTGCAAACTCAGGAAAAGCTTTTGTGGCTCAGGGTGGGCACAATGATGTTGGAGGAGCCACCCAGGGTGAGGGGACAGCTTGTGGCAGGGAATAACCTGGCAGAGCTGAAATTCCTTGTTGAGGATGCAGAGTTTTGGGCTGATCTGGGCAGGAATATTGGGCACAGAGCTTGTGCTGGATGGGGAGGAGAGCTCTCCTGTGCCACCTCTGGGCTGTGTCCCGTGTCCCAGCAGGGACGAGGGAGGTGCTGAGGAGCTCTGTGTCCTCAGGAGAGGTTCTGGCACCCAGCAGATGCCAGATCCTGCTCCTTCCTCCAGGATGCTGCCAGAGCTGGCAGTGGGAGGGAAATTCCCTGGAGCGTGGGGAAGAGAAACACGGCATCACCAGGCCTGTTAAAAACAGAAGAAGAGCAAATAAAGGCATGGGGAGAAGTGTCCTGTAAGTTTTGAGGCAGGAAATGTTAATTTTGGAAATGTGCTGGGCCAGACAGAGCTGCAAACCCCTGGATTTTTAGCGAGGTGGATTCAGGTGGGATTATAAAGTCTCCAGCTTTGCCTTTCTCTGGGATATTTCCCAAAAATTTACATTTCTCCTTTACACCCCACCCTGCTTTCCCTGCAGCTTCCTGGATGGATTGTCATCCTGCATTTCTGCAGCAGGGTGCTGCTGGGATGGGGTTGGGTTTGTGGGCAGGGCAGGGTCTCCCCCATCCCCATCCCCTGCTGCCCTGCCCTGTGCTCAGCCCCAGCAGGGTTTGGGGAGCCAGGCTGCCACAGATGTTCCCCATTTATAAATCAAACCCTCAAAATCAACAGGAATTCCTCATGTGGAAGACAAAAGGGGCCCTTGTCACCTGCTGGGTGGGTGAAGCTGGGGCTGGGGGGTGAGGAGGAGGAGGGTGATGATGATGATGATGATGATGATGCTCTTGCTCATCCCATTGCTCCCAGCTTGTCTCAGCCTCTTGGAACTCATGGTCTGGGGTTCTCATCCTCAATTCTGCCTCTCTGGCAGGACCCACTCCTGTCCTTCTGTCCCCAAAGCATTTGGGGTTTGTAGAGGGTCTGGGTTTGGGAGCAGAGCCCCTGTTCTCCCATGGAGGTGAAGGAGAGGAAGAATTGGGGCAGATCTCTGTAATTTTGTCTTTTTGTGCATATTGGGAGATTCCCTCCCTGTGCTCTCAAGAGAAACAGGTGAAGGGAAATGTCCAAAAATCCATCCTGGGAGAGGTGGGAGCATGAGTGAGTCAGAGAAACCCTGGGAAGGGAATTCTGGCTGAGCTCTGCCCCTGTGGCACAGCACAACCTTCACTCCATCCCCTTTTCCCAAAGTCACAGGAGTGGGATTTGGGCTGGAACTGGGATTTGACATTCCCAGAGTCAAACCCAGAGGTGCAGGGGGCTGCAGGGTCCAGCTCAGCCCTTTCCCATGGGATGGTCTCAGGGCTGGGCTCTGCATCCTGAGGGATGCTCAGGACCCTCTGGATGCAGCCACAGCCCTGTCTGGCTTATTCCCACTTCTCCTTTTAACCCAGGTTTTATTCATAAAAGGATACAGGGCAGGGCCGTTCCCAAATCCATTGAAATCTTTCCCTTGGTTCTGCTGGGCCTCAAGTGAGCAAATTCCCTTTTCCCTGGGGAGTGGAGCCGTGGCTGCAAATCTGGGTCAGGCTTTGGAGCTGTGGGGGCAGCCCATGGACCAAACCCCTCCTCATCCCTCTCCCATGGACCAAACCCCTACTCATCCCTCACCCATGGACCAAACCCCTCCTCATCCCTGCATCCATGGATCAAACCCCTCCTCATCCCTCACCCACAGGTTTTCCAGTGGCTCTGATGCCAGCAGCACTTGGAATCAGGAATGCTGGGGTGATCCCCCTGCTTTGTGGGGCTGGGGGTTTAAAATCCTCCCTGAGGAAGAGTCTGCTCCCTTTGGGAATGCAGTGGGAGGGGGTTTGGCAGGTGAGGGGGTGGTTTGGGGGTTGCTGCTGGCTCTGGGAGGGTCGGTGCTGGCTGGTCCCTCGTGTCCCCACTGTGCTGGAGCAGGGAGTGCATCAGGAGCGTTGCTGCTGCTGAATTTCCAGCTGTAAATTTGGGATGGAGACAGGGCCGTGCCCATCCCTCTGGGAAAAGGATGGAGGGACAGATGTCTGTCCTCTCAGAGGGGACAAACAGCTCCTTCTACTGCAGCCTGGGTCCTTCCCAAGCGCTCTGGGAATCGAGCACAAATCGCTGGGTTTATCTGGAGGTTTAGAACAATAATAAAGGGGTTGAAAACTCCTGACAGTGGGCAGGACTGTGCTGGGGCTGAGAGGACATGGGGGACACAGGGATGTGGCTCATGTCCCTGAGGGATTTGGTGTCCCCAGCTGTGTCGTCCTCACAGTTTGTCTGATTCTGTGTCCCGGTGTTGCTGCCTTCTCTTCCCTCACCACAATGTGATGATTTTTGGTCTGGGGACAACAGGAGATGTCCCATGGCTTGGTACCCTGCTGTGACAGCCCCTGTGACACCATGTGGGTGATCTCTGTGCTCTGTGCCCACCCAGGGGCAGTTTGGGGACAGTTCTGTGTGCCCCTGGCTCACGGGACATGAGGGCAGAGGATGTGACTGGATTGTGGAGGAGCGGTGCCAGCGGGGACTCAGGGACTGTGCTGAGGCTGCCGTGACACCCAGAGGGGACAAAGGTGACACCCAGAGGGTGGGAACCCAAGGTGGGCACCCTCACCTGTGACCCCATGCCAGAGCCCTCACCTGGGGGTTTTTGGGATCTCCCCTAAAAAAGCAGCTTCCAGTTGTCTGGTGGTGAGTCCTGCTCAGGCAGGGGACACATTGGGGGCCAGGTGGGCACCAGGGACCTTGAACCCTCCTTGTCCCAGCACCCCGAGGTGCTCACAGGACTGCAGGACTGCAGGAGGGTGACAGCAGTTGGTGAATCATTATTTAATATTTTTAAAGGATGAGGGTTATTTTTAGGAGGGTTGGAGGGAGCCCAATTCCTGGGAATAATCCCTGGGATTTGCACGGTGCTGGGGCTTCCTTGGCTACTGAGCTGGAGCAGCAGCAGCCACCTGGGGGCCAGGACACCCTCAAATTGGGCATCAGGACCTCACCATTGCCAGGAGGACGAGCAGGGATTCAGGACATGGATCCACTTCTGTCCCAGTCCAGCAGCATGTGCTGGGTTTGGGAGATGCCGCTGTCGCTGAGCTGGGGATGCTCAGGAGCCTGGATGGATCAGCACGACCTGGGAATGCTGGGTGTGACCTTGGAGCGATGCTGTGGGACCAGAGCCCTTCCCTGTGTGCCAGGCTGGCATCCAGAGGGACGCTGGAGCCGTGGCAGAGGTTTGCTGCCATCATCCCTGAGGGATCCATCCACGCTGGGCCGGGCGGCGCCTCCGGATTCCCCGTGGAAGGGTCACAGAGGGAAGAGGACGTTCCTGGGAAGAGGACATTCCTGGGAAGAGGATATTCTTAGGAAGAGGACGTTCCTGGGAAGAGGATATTCTTAGGAAGAGGATGTTCCTGGGAAGAGGATGTGGTGGCTGGACGTGGCTCATCCAGGTGACACCAAGAAGGGGACCCCGGTGACCTTCTGACTTCAGCACAGGATCCTGGTGAGAAGCGCGTCCCGCAGCCAAGGGATGCTCCTGCTTCTCCTGCTCTCTTCCCAACACCTCAAATATGAAATGCAGCACCCACTCCCCTCCGTGGGCACCCAGCAGCATTCCCAGATCCCAGCACAGCCCTGCTGAACACGCTGCTTCCCAGATTTTCGTGGAGAAATCTCCGGGGTTATTCCGGAGCCGTGTTCGTCTGCGGGGCTGGGTTTGCTCCGTGGGGGTGGCAGGTGCCCAGAGAAACCAGGAGATGCTGAGGCTGGCTGTGGAGAAGCCAGGCTGTGCAGGAATAAAATCAGGGAAGCTGTTTGGAAGTGTGGAACCGGGCTCTGGCAGGGCTGTGAGACGGAGCTGGCCTCGGGTCACGCTGCCTCCGATCGGGATGCGAAGAAAAATGAACTTCAGACCAGGAGTTTGAAAATGCCCAAGGACAGTTCTTGCCCCCACTGCCTTTTTTTCTTCTCCCTCCTCATGAACAGCATAATTTCTGGATGGAAACCAGGCCTCTTCCTGCATAGGAATGGGATTTGCCATGGAAAGCATCGAGGAGTGCATTAACCAGAGCCTTTTCCGGATGAATTTTTGCACAGACACGACGGAGTCTGGGAAAACTTGTGGCATTCGAGTTCCTCCCTCCTGCTCCATAGGTACCATGCCTGTTTTTTCTTCCCCTCTGGATTATTTGAAGGCCAGGAGAGATTTGTAGTAACTTCCAGTCTGACTCCCCACGAGCTCAGCTGGAAAATTTCACTCAGGGTGGGACATGAGAGGCCGAGCCCGAGCCCTGGCATCCAGAGTGTCCCTCACCTGCTCCAGGGCATTTCTTCCTCCCTGGCTCCATCCTTGCCCTTTTCAGCCTCTCCTGAGGGAATGGGGAGTGGGGAGCTCTTGGAGTTTGGGGTTTATTTTGATTTAAGAGCTTCCCCCATCGCTCCCCTTTTCCGCGAGCTTTCGCCTTCACAGGGATCGAGTCGGGACATTTTCCCGTGTCCCTGCTCTTCCTCCCTGCCACAGGGCACTGTCCTTGAGCCTCCATCCAAGAGGAAGATGCCTCCTCATCCTCAGGTGTCCCTGGCTCTTGGAGGCAGGTGTGGGACCATCCTGGCTGGGCACAGAGGAGATTTTGGCCGCAGCATTCCGTGTGCTCCAGGTGGGATGAGGGCTCTGGTGTCTGCAGCAGGAATTCCAGGTGGGATTTGCAGTGGGGGGATGTGTCCCCAGTGTGGGAATTCTACAAAAAAAGTGTGAGCTGGGCACTGGGCGTGTGGGAGAGGCTTGAACCAAGCTGGGATTTACGGGGAGATGCTGGAAAAACCTTTGGGAAACTGGTGTGGGTGATGCCGTGTTGGTTGCAGCTCCATCCCACACCAGCAATAGGAGACACTGGCAATTATTTTAATGGGATTTTAGGGGGATTGTGCTGAAAACCTCATCCCAAATCCTAAAACCCTCATCCCGTGTGGAAGCACAGAGCGATGGATGGGAGTTGTGCGTGGTGGGAATCTCACCTTATCCTGTGGGTTTGGGATTTTTTTTTCCCTGGAAGTTTAGAGGTTTTTTTTTTTTTTTTAATTTTGTTCCCTCTGAAATTTTTTCCCCACCGTCTTCATTATCATTTTTGTTAATTAGATTGTGCTGGGAAACAGTCTCTATTGAAAAGCAAAAAAGCTCTGAGATGGGTTTTTCCAAGTGCGGCTGCGTTCCGGGGCTGGGAGAAGGACGGGGAGTGGGGGAGAGCTTGAAAGAAATATAATTTTTAAAAAAATAATAATTTCTTCATAAAGCTCTTTAAAAAGAAAACCTCGGGCCCCCTTCCCCCACCACGGCCACCTCCCCTGTTCCCCCACCCTCCCCAATTAAACGATTTGAATTTCCACGTTAACCGCTTGGTGCTTCCTCGGCGCCTCAGATGATTAGAAAGGGATATTCATTTATGCCTTTTAAACGCCGCCCCGATTAAAATCAGAGAGATTTTTTCCTTCATCAAAATCTAACATCCTTGAAAAATTAATTTGATGCCTCTTGTTATCAATTAATTGAATCTCGTTGGGAGAGAGGCTCGTGCGGCGGGTGGTTGGAGCCGGCCCTTCTGTTCTTAGTTGCTTTCCCCCCTCTCCGCTCCCTTCCGCTGCTTCCAAACACTGGGACATTATAAAACTCGGCCTTTTCTTTTTCTTTTTTTTATTTTATTTTATTTTAAATATATTATTTTTACTCATCTCATAAAATAAAATCAATGAATTAAACTTGCTCTCGCTCTCTCTCTCTGTCTCTCCCCGCCCTCATCCTCCATTCCCCCCGAGTTCCTCTCGGATGAAAGACCCTTTTTTCCTTTCCTTTCTCTCATCCCTCTTTCCTATAACTTCTGAGAAAGGGGGAGAGAAAGAAAAGTTGGGGCTTTCAGCAATTTCTCGGCGGCCAAGGTCCGTCTTTCTTCCTTTCTTTAACGGGGGATATTGGATATTTCATTTGAATCTCCTTTTTTTCAATTAAAAGTGCCCCGTTCCTTCTCTTCCAGCTGCTCCATTCTCCTGCCCTGCCTCGGCAGCCGGAGAAGCGATTTTCCTTTCTTTAATATTTCAGCTCTTCCCCTGAGACAGGCTGCCTGCCTTATTTTTTTTTTTAATAGACTTTTTCTCCCTCTATTAAACTTTTTCAATCTTCGTCCCTTTATTTTTTTTCCCTTCCCACCTCTTTAAACAAAAAAAAAAAAGAAAAAAAAAGAAAAAAAACCCACCAAAAAATATCCAGGAAAAGTTATAAAATGGGAAGAACTGGGTCATTCAGGAAGTTATTGAAATAACTTCAAAATTAGGCTTCACTTTCACTCTCCTTGGAGTGGTTCTGCCTTTGGATCCAGTCTCCTCCCTGGTGGCTCTGTTATTGATGTCCAGGTGGGAATTTGGGGTTGGAGGTGTTGGGGGATCACCCAGATGAGAGCAGAGGGGTGGTTTGGGGTTTCTCTGAGGGAAGGATGTGGGATGGGGATTTGGTGGGGTGTCCCATCCAAGGGCTCCTCAGGGGTGGTGAGGGGATGTGTCCCCCCAGCCCGGTGCCCTAAGGGGTGATTTGGTGTCAGGACCCCGGTGTCACCTCCCCCTGTGCCCTGCACTGTCCCCTCACTTCTGTGCCCAGCTGGGTTTGGGATCTGACAGGTGAGAGGCTCTCCCAGCCCTACCTGTCCTCACTGAGGGCCTCTCCTGCTCCTCTGTGGGGTCACCGAGGATTTTGGGGCTGGGGAGAGGGTGACCCTGATCCATGTGCACAGAAGGAGAGTTTTGGGATCTTTAAATTCCCATTGGGATCGTGTTGGGTTGAAGGAGAGCAGGTTTTCAGGGGGATGAGAAATGAGTGGGTGCAGGGCTGGACCTGGCACTGTGGTGGCTGATGTGGCTCCATGGGGACTTCCTGGATTTTGGGGAGTGCCCTCAGCCTTGCTCCCAGTGAGCAAGGGAATTCTACAGGATTTGGGCACTGGGCCTGCATCCCAGACTGATGGGGCAGAGGTGCCAGACTTGTATCCTGGCATGATGGGACACAGGTGCTGGTCCTGCATCCCAAACTGATGGGACACAGGTGTTGGACCTTCAGCCATACCTGATGGGACACAAGAACTGGTCGTGCATCCCAGCCTGGTGGGGCACTGGTACCAAACCTTTATCCTGCCCCACTGGGACACGGGAACTGCATCCCAGCCTGATGGGACACAGGTGTTGGACCTTCAACCACACCTGATGGGGCACTGGTACCAAACCTGACCCATTGGGACACAGGTTCTGGTTCTGCATCCCAACCCACCAGGACATGGGTACCAAACCTGCATCCCAACCTAATGGGGCTTTGGTACCAAACCTTCATCCTGACACACTGGGACATGGATACCAGACCTTCATCCCAATCTGATGGGACACAGGTGCTGGATCTGCATCCTGACCTGATGGGACACAATTGTTGGACCTGCATCCCCACCTGATGGGGCACTGGTACCAGACCTGCATCCTGACCCATTGGGACACAGGTTCTGGTTCTGCATCCCAACCTCATGGGGCTTGGGTATCAAACCTTCATCCTGACCCACTGGGACATGGATAGCAAACCTGCATCCCAATCCAGTGGGATATGGGTATCAAACCTTCATCCTGGCTCAGTGGGACATGGATAGCAAACCTGCATCCCAGTCTAATGGGATATGGGTACCAAACCTGCATCCTGACCCACTGGGATATGGATACCAGACCTGCATCCCAGTCTAATGAGATATGGGTACCAAACCTGCATCCTGCCTCAGTGGGATGTGGATACCAAACCTACATCCCAATTTAGTGGGATATGGGTACCAAACCTTCATCCTGCCTCAGTGGGACATGGATACCAGACCTTCATCCCCACCTGATGGGACACAGGTGGTGGATCTGCATCCTGACCCACTGGGACCAGACCTGCATCCCAGTCTAACGAGATATGGGTACCAAACCTACATCCCCACCTGATGGGACACAGGTGGTGGACCTTCATCCTGGCCCACAGGCTGCTCCTTCACCCCAGCAGTGATCCAGAGACCTCCAGCACCCACCGAGGGGCTGTCCCCGGGTCCCCACGTGTGGTGGCTCCAGAGCAGCGAGGTGGGAGCCCCGTGCTCCACGTCACTATTTAATTAGACGTCCCTGATTAACAAAACTTGGCGTTAGGCTTCCTCCTGCCCTCATCTTTCCTGGCTCCGAATCAATGGCTTTGATATGCTAATTAGGGAGTAATTTAATTTCAAAAGGCCGCAATTAACAAGGGTGTTGTGGACATGCTGTAGTTAAGCGGCGTAATCTAATTTGCATTAGTAACAAGCAGGGACTAATTAGAAGCTTAATTAGACACTTAGACGGCTCTTGTGTTTACTTTCTTAATGAGATGGAGTGGGGTTCCTTTTTTTTTTTAATCTTTTCAAGAGCACAGCGAGGGAAGCAGGGATGGAGCAGGATGGGGCAGCCGGGCACGTGCTCCAGGATGGAGCAGCAGCCCCGGGGTCCCAACACCGGCCTGGCCACCTCCAGCCAGTCCCACACCCGCTCTGGGAGGGGTTTTGTATTCCTCGAAGCTTGGAAGGGAATGGGAGAGGTGCCAGGTGGGTATCAGTGTCTCTGGGAATGTGTGGGATCTCCTGTGGGGTTGGCTGCACTTGGGGCAGCTCTGGAGATCAAGGGATGCTCCAGGGAGTGACAGGTTCTGGAGAGGCAAGTGGGGCTTGCCAGGAGCACAGGAACCATCCCTGGGCTTCCCATGTTGGAGTTCTCACACTTCCAGGTGCTCTCCATCTCTCTGATCCAAGGATCCCCCATTTTTGGGGGCAGAAGAACCCTGCTGTGGTTCTCCAAATGCCCCTCACTGCCTGCCAGTCCCTGGTGCCCACAAGCGTGGCTGGGCTGGGCTGGCACCGAGGCAGGTGAGGAGAGCCAGGGGGTGAAGGTGAAGCACCAGAGGTTGGCTCTTCCCAAAGAAGTTGCTGGGAGCGAGATGAAAGTGGGAGATGAAAGTGCCCAGAGGTGAGATCCCATTAAAGCAGTGCCTGGGCTTAGCCGGTCCCTGGTTCCTTAAATATCTTCTAATTTACAGTAATGCTCCGGATTCGTCTCAGCTCCCCCAGACTTTTATTTTAATCCCCTTTCCACATTTCCATGTGTTTATGTGTTAATTAAAGGGTAAAAAGCCACTCTTGGAGCAATCCTGGGCTGCTGCTTCTCTTCCAGCGAAGCCTTTTAGGATTAGCAGCCGCTTCCTAAAGCCTCGCGGTGCCGGAGCAGGACGGGCAGGTTGCTCAACTTTCTGTAGCTGGGAGCAGATCCAGGGCCTGAGATCCAGCTTTCCTGAGTCCTTTTCCCCTTCCAGCTGTGCAGAGGAGCATCCTGCAGATTTCTGAGGGCTTTGGGAGGGTTTGCTGGGTCCGTGCTCCTTCGGGATCCACCAGTACCCAGGGCCTGCTCCCCTCCGTGTCCTGGCCAGGCTGGAGCTGGGAGGAAGGCTCTGGAATACTGCTTTGGGACTGGGATGGCTCTGAAATATTGCTTTGGGACTGGGATGGCTCTGAAATACTGTTTTGGGACTGGGATGTGGTGGAAACAGCCTCTGGAACCGCTCAGTGTCAGTTTGTGTGTCACCTGTGCGGTCCGAGCTCATGGAGAGTTTTCCCAGTGATGTTTCCCAATGTTATTCCTCATCCCTCCCTCTTGGCTGATGGTTTAGGAGCTCTTGGACTTTGTGGCTGGGGACACTCAGGACAGGGTAACCCACAGTGGTTGGGGATGGGGACTTGAGGACAGGGACAGCAGGGTGGAGGTGACGCTGGGGCCGTGCATGGCCCACGAAGGGCGGCCCAAAATTACAGAGCTGCCGAGGATAATGAAAAATAGGGAAAGCTGCTGAAATTGGTGTTGGGGCAGTGGTTTCTGAGGAGCTCTTGGTGTGGCTGTGGCTGTTCCAGCAAGTCCTGGAGGCTGGGAAATGCCACTGAATTTTCCTGTCCTTGGAATCAGGTGGAGCAGTGGCATCGCTTCGGACGGGTCTGGACGGCCCAAAATTCCTTGGGAGTTTTTTTGGGGTCGAAATCACTGCTTCATCTGCTCTTGCTGCTCCTAAAATCCCACATCCATTGCTTTGAGCCCATGGCTTTGGTCACCTCCATGTTCATCCTTCCCTCCTGGAAGGCTCGGTGGCAGTGCCAGGCTCCTGGCACGGTGTTCCCAATTGTGGCACACGCGGTGGGAGCCGCGTCCTCAGCTCCTGCTCCAGCCCCTCCCTCCCAGGGAAGCTCCGGGCATCCATCAGCCTGTTAATTGCGCTAATTAGAGAGTGCGGAGGTGTTAATTGGAAAACCCTGGGATCGTGCCTGTTTGCGGGAGGGATGGATGTCAATAAAGCGGGATTGATGGCTGGGATGGAGCGTGCTCCGCGCAGGTTAGCGGCGAGTCGGGGGATGTCAAGGAAATGTTACTGCTCAGATGAAGCAATTGTTAATTAAAAGCCGCGGTAATTAATACACCCTCGTTGCCATATGGTCCTGCCGAAGGCAGGGGGATTCGTTGCTCCGTTTGTAATTCTCCGTTTCCTTCCCTTTGTCCTGCGGAAGGTGCGTGGTTGGATAAAAGGGGGGAACAAAAAACGCAGAGCGGTGGTTCAGCGAGTCTGAAATGGTAATTAATGGTAATTAACGATCCATTTGTGCAGCTTCTGTTGCTGTTGCCGTTGGAGGGGGCTCCTCCCTCCCCTTTTAAGCAAACCCACCCTTTCCCTCTGGATGTGGGTGTTGTTGGATCTTCCCGCTGACTGTCTGGGCCCCGTCCCTGCCTCTCTGCCTGGGGGAAGGTCTGATCCTGCCGAGCCCCTCTGGGTGCCGTGGAGGAGAATCCCTGGAACACTGCTGGTGTTTGAACTGCGAGGGATGAGCAGCAGGAGCTGGGATGCTGCGGATCCCTCCCGGCTCTGTGCAGGGCTGCACGTGTGCTCTGGCACCGTTCAGCCCAGCTCTGCTCTTCCCACTCATCCCAGCTCCGTCCTGGCTGGAAAAGTGCTTGTTCCTAATTTAAATCCACTTTATAACCTCGCAGACACCGGCTTCGTTTTTATTTTTTCTTTTTCTTTAAGGTTTTGTGAAACTTTTTATAGGAATGGAAATATTTCCATTATTATGATGATGACTTTCTTTTATGACTTCCCTTGCAGCGTTGTTGGGATCCCAGACACTCCAGCATCCCAGAGGGGTTTGGGAACGGGAAGTGGAGTTTTACAGGGCTTGGAGAGGGAACTCGGCTGGCCCGGTGTCCCCAGCTCCGGGAATCACCCGGGCTGCAGGAATCTGCTCCAGCATCCCGCCTCTGGCAGGGGCTGGAACCACCAGAGCGAGCCCACGGCTCCTCCACCAGCAGAGATTTCCTCCTAATTCCCAACAGTTAAACTCCAGTTTGTGCCCGAAGCCAGGAAAGTTTTATATCCTTTCCAAAACTGTCTTTTTTATTTTTTTTCTTTTATTTTTTTTTTTTGCCTTTTTAAATGCTTCCTGTTGTAACTCTGGATATTCCTGTTCTCCATGTAAAAGTCAAATCCCTGCTGGAATCCTGATGAGTTTCTGACCCTGGTGATGCCGTTCGAGTGTCTGACACGAAGTGTTCCCTGCGGGGCCTCGTGGATTTCAGGGGGAAAACGGGAATAGGAACAGCAATAATTTCATATTTCTGAACTTGAAATTCAAAGTGGGGAAGGAAATAATATAGTTTTAAGGAAAAAGTGAGGGGTCTATTCCAGATTTTTGCTGCTAAGGCAGCATGCTGTAAGCATCCCATCCTTGTGAAGCTGCTCCAACCAAACCCAAATCTCAATAATCCCCTTAACCTTGAGCTGTCCCACAGCCACCGGTGTGTCACCCCCAGAGCCCTGGGACAGTGGGAGGGAGCCAGGAGCTCCCCTTGGGAATGGATGTCACTCATATCCCCTGCGGAAATGACTTTTGAAATGCAGATAATCTCCAACATGCAAATGAGCAGCTCGCTGCTCCCTGTTTAATATGAATGATCAGCCCCTGAATAGCGATTATTACACGCCACATTTCAGCAATTATGTTGTTCCTGGTTTGTCTCGCTGCCTTTTGGGGTGTGGAGGGGGGAAATAGGGAAGAAAAGAGGGTGGAAAGAGAAAGGGGGGTGGTGTTTTTTCATCCCATCCCTCCGGTTTTGTTCCCGTCTTGTTACAAACTCCGCGAGCGGCGGTGGGTGAGCGCTGAGCCCGTGCTGGTGGGATGGAGGGGTGTGGAAATAAAACTGCTTTTCCATGGAGCAAAACGTGTGTTGGGAAGGAGGGAGAGACCCTCACTCCTGGGTGGATTCCGTGCTGCCACTTTTCTGTCTCGGGGCTGGATGTGGCAGAGACCAGTGCTGGGTGTGCTGGTCCCGTTTCCTCCAGTGCCAGCCCAAATCCAGGAGTTTCTCCCAGAAAAAGGCACCCTCAGCTTCACAACCACCAACCTGCCACTCATCCGAGCCCACTGAGCAAAAACTGGGAGAAGGGAAGGATTTTCCAACCTGTGTTCCACCGGGCTCTCGTTCCCACATCCCAGCTCTGCCGTTCCTCTGGGTTTCCTCAGCCTGGCACCTTCTGCCAGGTGGTTTTTCCTGGTTTTTCCAGCTGGGAAGTGGTGGTTTGCTGGGAGATGAAGCATTTGGAGGGAACGTTTTGACTTTGTTAGGATTTTTTAGGGTGGAATCCGAGGTGCAGGCTCTCTGCGTCTCGCTGGGGCTTCAGGTGTGCTCTTGTCACAAAATACTTTGGGATTTGGGGAAAACAAATGGATTCCTGGAGCTCTGCGTCTCACTGGGGCTTCGGGTGTGCTCTCATCATGAAATACTTTGGGATTTGGGTAAAACAAATGGATTCCTGTATCCCTGTGTCTTGCTGGAGCTTTGGGTGTGCTCTCACCGTGAAATACTTTGGGATTTGGGGAAAACAAACGGATTCCTGGAGCTATGTGTCTTGCTGGGGCTTTGGGTGTGCTTTCACCATGAAATACTTTGGGGTTTGGGGAAAACAAACGGATTCCTATATTCTTGTAGTTCTGTCTCTTGCACCAGGCTCAGGGAAAGCTGGAATTGTGGGTTTTCCTAAGGACTGGGTTGCACTTGCTTTGCCTAGGGACGTGCACCGTGTTTGCAGCAGCTCCACATTTATTTTTTGGGGTGCGAACCGGGCGCAACTAAAGCCCAACACGGTTTGACACCCACCCCACCGGGATCTCAGCCCCCATTCTCAGGCTCTTCTCTCCCCTCTTTAGGTCCTGCTAGCAAGTCATGATGGTTGAATCTGCCTCGGAGACGATCCGCTCCACGCCCTCGGCGCAGAACGGGGTGAGCAGCCTGAGCAATCAGCCCGATGCGGGCGGCGGCGGCAGCGGGGGCGGCCCCGGGGGCGGCGGCCGCGACGGAGCCGCCGGAGCCGAGGCCAACGGAGAGATGAGCCCCGTGGAGCTCCTGCACTTCCAGCAGCAGCAGGTAATTCAGGCAGTTCAACCTGTTCCTTCAAGCCTGGCTTGCACAGGTAGCGGGGTTCTGCAAGGATGCGGTTTGGGGACGACATTGGGTTTTGCCGTGATTTGCGCTCGCGGTTGGGTTGCACCAGCTTTGGCCATTCGTGGTTGAGGTGCCTCAAAAATCAGGGGTTTATCCTTGTCTCACATGCCTTGGGAAGCAGAGCCATCCATGTAAACCTGTTCCTTCAAGCCTGGCTTGCACAGGTAGCGGGGTTCTGCAAGGATGCGGTTTGGGGATGACATCGGGTTTTGCTGTGATTTGCACTCGGAGTTGGGTTGCACCAGGTTTGGCCATTCGTGGTTGAGGTGCTCCAAAAATTCGTGGTTGAGGTGCCCCAAAAATCAGGTTTGGCCATTCGTGTTTGAGGTGCTTGAGTTTCCCCAAAAATCAGGTTTGGCCATTCATGGTTGAGGTGTCCCTCTTTGCACAGCCAGTGGGGTTCTGCAAGGATGCAGTTTGAGGACATCGGGTTTTACTGTGATTTGTGCTCGGGGTTGGGTTGCACCAGGTTTGGCCATTTGTGGTTGAGGTGCCCCGAAAATCCAGGGGTTTGTCCTTGTCCTACATGCCTTGGGAAGCAGAGCCCATCCATCCAAACCTGCTGGTTTTTTCCTGCCTGCTCTGTCCCCCATCAATCCGTGGGGCTGAGACACCAAAAACCTTGACAGTAACACCAGGAGCAGGTCCTCCCTGAGAGGACTTTGGTTGTCCAGGATCTGCTTTCCCATTCCCAGCACTCCTGGAGATTGAACCTCACCCACAGGACATGTGTGACAGTGACATGTGTGTGCAGCAGCTCTGGATGTGCTCCTGGGGTAGCCCCTGCCACACGTGTCCCCCTCTCAGCCCTGGGGACGTGCCTGCACCTCACCTTTCCAAACAAACTTTGGCAAAAAAACATCAATTTCCCTGCTCGGCTACTAAATAAGGCAATGATCCCTCTCGTACGGAGATCGCCTCCCTGAGCCATAAATTCCAGCGTGAAAGCTGTAAAAAATTGCTGTGTCTGATACTTTAGTAGGGAGTGCTGTAAATCCATTACCTGGATAACAGGCGTTCCGCACGCCGCTAAGCCCCTGTTCCCCGCATCCAAAGGGTAATCATGCGTGTAATGCTGCTGCCAGTGCCCCTCTGAGGAGCTCCCTGCTCTCCCTCCTGGAATTCCAGCGGATAACGGGAGATCCGTGTCCCCCCCCAGCCAAAAAGATGCAAATCGTGGCTGTGAAATGGGAGATCTCCTCCAGAAAATCCGTTTTTTCGTCCTTGTGGATGCTCCTGGTGGATGCTGATGTTTCATTTCACCCCCGTGGTGTTTCTCCTGGAGGATTCCTGGTGGGAAGCTGGCTGGTGTGTGGGATTATTAAAGCAGAGGGTACTTGGGGTTTTTTTCCCAAAAACACCAAGTGACACCTCCAGCGACAGCACCTGGGGAAGGGGGAGAAGCCATCCCGAGGATTATCCATCTTCCTGCTTCAGGGAGCAAGGCTGAGCACCAGCTGGGGTCAGGAATAAATGTCCCCACAGCAGGAGTTTTGGACAATTAGGTGCTTGATGGAGGCTTTGCTCCATCCCCGGGAGCACCCAGCGTTCTGCCCGGGTTTTTGGATGGCTGGGCTGTTCCGTGTGCTCACTCCCTCATCCTGCAATGGCAGCACTCCATCCTGATTCTCATTGAGCTTCATGAAATCCCCCCAAGAATCCTTGGGAAGCCTGCAGGGGTGGCAGCCCACGTTTCATCCTGGTGAGCCCAAAGCTCTGTGTCTGTGGGGAGTTCTGTGCCCAGATTCCATTTTTGACCTTTTCCAGTGCCTGTGACCTCGCTGCTTTTACAGGTGTGAGGCCAGACAGGTTTTTGTGGGAATTTTTGGGTTAAAGGGTGCCATGAGGATGTTGTGGGGTGCTCAGGGACCTTGTTTTGGGGTGTCCCCAGAGCAAGGGGACGTGGCTGTGTGGCAGGATTGCTGAGACAGAATCACCCAGCTCTCAACATTCCCTCCCCATCCTCACCCATCCCAATCCACGCCACTTCCCGGAGAGCCTGGGAGGGGAGAGCAGGGTGGAGAGGACATCCCCCTCCCCTTCCTCCCTCCTCCTCCTCCTCTCCCTCCCTCTCCCCAGCCCGGGGGCTGGCGCTGGGGTTAAATCCCTGCATTTCAATGCTCGGGACGGGGCTGAAAAGCCTCAATAGCTCGCAGCAGCTTTGTGCAGAGGGGAGAGGTCGCCCGGGGGCACCGGGGGCAGCCCCCGGCCCGGGACCCCTCCCCTGTCCCCGCTGTTGCTGTGGGAACGTGGAGGGACCTCCGGCACTGCCGGGCTCCAAAGGGATCTGCGAGCTTTCCATCCCTTCCCTTTTTCCTTCCCATTCCTTTTTCCTGGGAAAGGAAAAGGGGAAAGGAAAAGGGGAAAGGAAAAGGGGAAAGGAAAGGAAAGGAAAATGGGGAAGGAAAGGAAAAATGGGGAAGGAAAGGAAAATGGGGAAGGAAAGGAAAGGGGAAAAGGAAAAGAGGAATGGGGTGATGGGGGTGGCACATCCCTGTGATGGGGGATCCTCTGGATTTTTAGGAGTGGGAATAAAGCACTGCTCAGCCACAATTTAGGGGTTTCCTGGGTGGTTTTTTTTTGCTGAATTGCTGCAATGAATTCCAACTTTTAGCCAGCAGTTGGTGTTTGAATCCATGGGGTCACTGCAGGTTTGGGGTGCAGAGAATGGAGGGAAAGGATGGAAAAAGATGGATGGAAAAAGATCCTTGCAGACACGGCAGAGTTCCACATGGAGAACCCAAATCCGTGCAAACCTCGTGGAGCAGGGATGTCCTGGGACAAGCAAGGGGACAGTCCCTGAGTCTGGCACCCCACAGGAACTCCCTCCAGCTCTAAATCCATGGAAAAGGAGCCAGCTGGAAAATCCAGCTGCTCTGGTGTTGTTTGGGGTTGTTTTATGGTGCAAAAAATACCAAAAAAAAATTGCAGCGTGCTGCAGACAGACGTCAAAGAAACGGGGAGGAATAAACAAAAATAAGACTTGTTTTGGAGAAGGAGCAAACGGGACTTTTTTGGGAGTTGGGGAAGGGTGTGGAGGGGGAGGAGAGGCACTTTGCTGCCCTGGGAGAGATACCATTCCATAAAACATGTGATCACATCTCAAATATATTGTGTAATCCTCTATTATTAGGGTATTTAAGATAAAAACGAGGCCGCAGCACTTAAGTGAAACTCATCTCTCTCTTCACTTCCCTGATTCATATTTAATATTTCACTGAGGGCAAATGCAGGAGCAGTTTTTCCTTTTTTCCCCTCCTTTTTTCCCCTCCTTTTTTCCCCTCCTTTTTTCCCCTCCTTTTTTCCCCTCCTTTTTTCCCCTCCTTTTTTCCC
>JAWWLS010000122.1:4590462-4633203 GCA_035040975.1 Myioborus melanocephalus | reverse complement strand
TTTCCCTCCTTTTTCCCTCTTTTTTCCCTCCCTTTCCCCCGTTTTTCCCTCCCTTTTTTTCTCCCTTTTCCCGCCACTTTTTTCCTCCTTTTTTCCTGTTTTTTTCCCCTTTTCCCTTTTTTACTCCCCTCTCTCCCTTTCCCCTAATTTTTCCCCCTTTTTTCCCCTTTTTTCCCATGGGATGGGATTGTCAGGAGTCTGTTCCTTGTCCTCTAAATTAGTGGGGCTGGGTTTAACCCCTTCCCTGTGATGATTGAGGAGTCAGGAGCAGAGGAATAAAATCCAGGAGCACTGGAACAGGGTCAGAACAGCTGGGGCTGGGCCACAGACACAGAGCTGGGTGTAAAAAGGGATTTTTTTAATTTTTTTGTGAGGAATTGTGTCATTTTTTTGTTCATTTGGATCTCTTGGAGCCATTTGGTTCTGGTTAAGCGAGGCCAGGGCTGGGCTGGTGGAAGTGCTCCTCAATATGGCATCATTTACTGTTAATATCCAGCTAAAAATATCCCTGTGTGTTGTTTTAATGGCTCTAATTCTGGAATGTGACGATGTCATTTTTATGAGGTTAGTGTAAAAAATCTTCCCTTTTTTTTTTTATTTTACCATTTTTTTTTTCAGCCCTTCCCAACCTCTCTCCACCCTCCAAAAAGATCAGAGGGAAAAGGGAAGATAAAAATTCCCTTCCTCCTTTTTTCCACACAAAGTTCTTGTTTTAATGGAAATTTTCAGGTGTTTTTATTCTTTTTGGAAGGTAAAGCACCATATAAAGCTGTGATCCAGGTGGAAAATCCCTCAGATGATTTTGGGCAGCTCTTCCCTGTTGGAATTAAAAACTCCATCCTCATAAAGTGAAATATCTGGTAAATGAGGCACTTTCAAATACCCCAAGCAAGATTTTCCTTGGTCCTGGGATTATTTTGGGTTGATTTTTTGGGCGTGAGGCTGTGGCTCCTCCTTTTCAGATGACCCATGGATATCTCCATGCTCTCCAAACTTTTTTTTTTTGAGTTCTTGACCCATTTCTACCCAATCAGGAGGCCTCAGAGAGGCTCTGCTGGGGCAGCTTTTGAGGAGGAAAAGGCAGGGATGAGGATTAATCCCACATTAATCCAAGGTGTGGTGTGAGGCAGCTCTCCCTGGGCTATTCCAGGGCTGGAGCCAGGTTTGGGTTTTTTGGGGTTTTTTTGGAGTTGTCTTTTTTTTTTTTTTTGGTTAGTTTTTTTTTGTTTTGGTCTTTTTTTTTTCATTTTTTGGGGTTTTTTTGTGGTTTTGGGTGATTTTTTTGTTTGTTTTGTGGGTTTGGTTTTTTTTGGGGGGGGCTTTTTGTTTTTGGTTTGGTTTGGTTTTTTTCTGGTGTTTCTCCATGGCAAAAAAGGGGAGTGGGTGCTGTTTACCATGGAAAAGGTAAAAACCCCTTGCTGGGGTCTGGAGAAGCATCCAGCACATCCAGGGGTGGAGGGGGAAAAATCAGAATAATCCTCAGGTAGGCTGGGTGGGAGTTGGAAAATGAGGCTGCTCCCCTGCTGGAGGATGTCTGGATTTGGGGATGGTTCAGGGAATTTGGGGTCTGAGGGGAGGGATGAGCATCCCTGGGGGGATCCTGGGAGCAGGAAAAACCTCTGGTGCTGTGGGAGCAGGTCCTGGCAGGGTGGGATTGATCCCAGCATGGCTGGGCTGGTCATGGACCCCTTCCCCATCCCAGCATCTCCCACCTCTCCCTGCAATCCCAGGTGTGTTCCACATCCCAAGGAAGTTCTGGGCCTCCCTCAGCAATGTCCAGGTTCCCCATCCTCTTCCTCATCCTGGAGTGTGCTGCTCTTGGGGAGGGCAGAGCCAAACCAGCCCTGTCTGTGTCTGAGAAAAACTTTTTTCTGGGATCATTTGCAAACTTTTTCTGGGATCATTTGGTGATCAGAGGGAGTTTGACACAAGGAATTCATTCCCAGTTCTGGGTGGTGTGCTGATGGATAACACAAGGATAACACTCCTGGATAACACCAGGCATTGGGATATGGGTTAGTTTTTATTTGTAAATCATTTTCCCTCTGGTTCACAGAGGTAAAATCCCATCTGCTCCCACAGGGAAAGTCTTCCTTCTGCTTCCCACCTCCTCAGCCTCATGGAGAGGCTCTGACTGATGGAAATCTTCATCCTCCCCACCACTGGGCTGCTCCTCCTGCCTTGTTTGGGCAACAAATGCAGCTGACAGGTGGCTCTGCCTCCTGAAATTCCATCGTGGGTGCTCCACATGCTCTGTCCAGGTCAGCAGGTTCCATCGCTGCTGAGGGATCTGTAGCAGGTTCCATCCCTGCCTGAGGGATCCTGCAGCAGGTTCCATCCCTGTTTAAAGGACCTGCAGCAGGTTTCATTCCTGTTTAAAGGACCTGCAGCAGGTTTCATTCCTGTTTAAAGGACCTGCAGCAGGTTTCATCCCTGTTTAAAGGACCTGCAGCAGGTTTCATTCCTGCTTGAGGGATCTGTAGCAGGTTCCATCCCTGTTTAAAGGACCTGCAGCAGGTTCCATCCCTGTTTAAAGGACCTGCAGCAGGTTCCATCCCTGTCTGCAGCTGAGCCCAGCTCAGGATGGAGAGGGGACAGAGGCAAGGGAGGGAGGGGGCAGCTCCGGGCGCTTGCCAGAGAGGCCCCTGTGTGCAATTGTGAGGCCATGTCGGGTTTTTTTTCCCCTGTAAATCTTTGTAATTTCGTGCTTCAGAGCACACCAAAGTGAGGGAGCCAGCGGGGAGTGAATTAAATTCCCCCCTGAGAGGCGGCGCGGTGGGGCCGAGCTGCCACCCCGGGCCAGCCAGGCCTTGGGAAGAGAAATTTGAACTTTGGGAGGAGAAATTCTGGGAGAAATCCTGTGCAGCGCTTTTAGTGTGCTGGAGGAGTTTTGTGCAGCACTTTTTGTGTGCTGGAATTCCGTTCCTGAGGCTTTTCCCCCTATGTTTTTTGTGTTTTCCATCCTTGCTGCGCTGATTTTTGCTAGGCCGGAGCAGGGCCCTGCCCTGGCTGGGTGTTCTCTGTGAGGTGGTGCTTGCAAAAATGGCAGGAATTGCACGTGGAGAAGCCAAATCCATGGAAAACTCTGCTAAAAAACACTTGGAAAAGCAGCTAAAGCTCAGGGATTTGCTGTGGGGATGTGGGATGCAGCTCCAGCACCCATCCTGGTGGGAGCCTCGGGCCTGAGCTGCCATCAAGTGGATTCCTCCACCTTGGCTTTTAACTGGAATTACTGTTTTCATTTCCAAAAGTAATTAAAATATCAGACCTTGAGCTGTCATAACTGTCACAGGGTTTTTGTGCTCGCATTACCGATGCACATCTATCCCTGGTAATAACAGGGAAAATAAAATGCCCTGAAGAAAAAAGAAAACATTGGGGCTGTGGCGGCTTCGGGATCAGGACCATGGGATTTTTCCATCAGTGATTCCCAGTGGTGAATTGTGGTGTTTGTCCTCGAGGATCTGAGTTTTGAGTTTGTTGGATAAAGGAAGTTTGGGAGTTATTGCTCAGTGGCCATAGGGCAGCTCTGGGTGCACAATCCTGGGATGCAGCTCTGGTAATTCACCACAGGGATAGGAAATTAGGATCCCTTTATTTATAAAATTCCTCAGGTTTTGATTTTCTTGGGGCTCTCTGGTTCATGGGACGGTGACAAACACAACCAAGGGTGCCCAGTGCTGTGTCTGGGGTGTTTTGTTTGGGCCTCCTGCTATGAAATTACAATTTTTTTATAAAGTAAGGCTGGGTGTGTTAAATTCTTTGCTCTCATCCTCCAACTGGAAATTCCCTCTCATTTTCCACGTGCCCTTGTAGTGCCTGTCCTGCTGCACAGAGTGGGCCAGGTGGATTTTCCACCCAAAAGGTGTGGCACAGCTGGGGCATCCTGTGCTCTTCCCAAGAGTTCCCTTGTGCAGAGGGAAATGGGTCCCTGAAATTGGACCTAAAATGCTGGGAATGACTTTTCATGGATGCTCCATTTGAGAAGGGGCTCTGGGTTAGGGTTCTGTGGGTGCTCCTTGGTTTGGATCGACAGGTGAGGCATGTGCTGAGCTGTGAGTGGATTTGTGGAAGGAAGGAGGGTGGAGATTTTTCAGAAATGTGCCCCAAAAACCCCAGAAGGAAGGAAAAGAATCCTTGTAAAGCAGAAGTAAAGAGCAAACAGGTCTGGGAGCACTGGATTGTTTTCCTCAGAGCTTTACTCCTTTTCCTGGCTCCCAAGCTCTTTTTCTCAGCTCACTCTCGCTCCTCTCTCCTCATCTCTTCACAAGATTTTCCTTAATTTCCCTTTTTCTCCAGCTGCCCACAGTGCTGGGCATGGTGGGAGGGGCTGTACCTGTGTTTTTCACAAGTGCATTTTACCTTTTTCTATTGTTTTCTCCCAATTTTTGTGGGATTCCCAGTGGGATTTTTGTGGGATTCCCTGTAAAAAACTTGAAGAAGTCATCACTTTTTTTAGGCAAAACCCTCCAAAAACAATCAGGTTTCATGGTGGTCACTTGTGTGGGTTGCTGAGCACCTCCTGGATCACCATCAAATCCACTCAGACATTCCTGGATTGATTCAGGCTGGAATCCTGCACTTGGCTTCACCCAAACCTGGCTGGAACTTTCTGCCACAATCCAGTTAATAAAATTAAATACCCACGGTGGCTTCGGGGACAAGGGACAGCTGTGGTGGCTTTGGAGTAAATCAACCAGGGGACAGATCTCTGAGTGGCTGTGCCAGGGCTGGGGTTTGGGAATGATCCTTTTGGGGTGGGAATGATGGAGCTGGTGGGGAATTCTGGGAGAGGACAGGATTGTCCCCATGGGAACTGGGAGAGTGCTGGTCTTTAATGGGATGTACTGGTGGGGATTTTTGGGAGAGGACAGGATTGTCCCCATGGGAACTGGGAGAGTGATGGTCTCTACTGGGATGTACTGGTGGGGATTTTTGGGAGAGGTTCCCCATGGGAACTGGGAGGGTCCTGGTCTCTACTGGGATGTACTGGTGTGGCAGGAGGGAGCATCGGGGAGCGCTGCCCTCTCTGTGCATCAAACCCATCCCGTGAGGGAAATCCGTGGAGAAGGAGCCAGAGCTGGAGGAGGAGGAGGAGGAAGAACCCTTGCTCATGCCCACCCCTGTGTCTCTCTTGCAGGCTCTGCAGGTGGCTCGGCAGTTCCTGCTGCAGCAGGCCACGGGGCTCAGCTCCCCCAGCAGCAACGAGGGCAAGCAGCCAGCGGTGCAGGTGAGCCCAAGTGTCCCCTGTCACCCCCTCCTGGGGACAACACAAACCCCTGTCACCTCCATAGCTGGAGCACTCCAGGAGTTAAATCCTCTGGAAACCTCCAGAAGTTTCTTGGGAGGGTTTTTTGGGTGTGGGAATGGTTGGGGAGGGGAGGTCACTGTGTGTCACCACTTTTTGGGACAGTGTTTTGGAGACAGAGTTTCCCAGGGTTGGAGCATCCCAGGATCGGTGCTGGGTGATGTGAGGGTGGCACAGGGCTGGAAAAGGGAACAGGGCAGGTCCTCCAGGATGGGACAGAGGCCCAGCTGGGATGGGGATTTGTGGCACTGGCAGGAAAATGGGCTTTGGGTTGGCACATCCTGCTCCTGTAGGGATGGGGCACCTCCCTTTGCTCCCCTTCTCTGCCAAAGGAAAAGGGCAGAAAGTGGGCAGGAGAGGGGTGAAATCTGGAGAGAGGGAGAGGCAGGGAGAAGCAAAGCCCAAGCGATGGGAAGTGACAATTTAAATAGCTGTGCGGAGGGGCTCTCCCTTCAGGCTAATTAAATTTATCGGAGAACAGCAGGTTACCTTATTAGAGCCACGTGGGTTTAATTAACAAAGGAAAGTAATTAGCACAAGCGCTCTCGGAGCTGGAGGTCCTGCCTGTGCCAGGCTGAGCCGGGTGGCAGCAGGAGCCAGGCTGGGATGGGCAATCCCGGGATCCTCTCCTGGCTTGGAGTGCCAGGGCATGGCTGAGCCATCCAGCAGCAAATCCCAGAGCTGCCAGGGGGTCAGGAGAGCCCAGAACCCCCCGGGCTGGGAAACAGCAGCTGGGTGGGAGCAGTGGGAATTAGTCAGGGCTCCTACGGCACAAACAGGCGGCTTTTTCCAGCGGTGCCGGCAGGAAGGAAATGCAGTCACTGCATGGAAAATGTCTGCAGAGGACAAAGGCGGCGAGGGTGAAGTCACATTCCGGTAACCGGCGCCTCGCTCCCCTCCGTGGGTGTGTGTCCCTGCACTCCTCCTCCTCCTCCTGCTGCTCCTTATCCCTCCTTGCTCTCCCTGCTATTCCCGGCTGGATGCAGCCGAACATCCCGTGCTGCTCCCCAGCCTCCCCTCCCTGCCTGCCCATCTGGCCAGCGGCTTTTGCCGGAGCGAACTGGATCTCCTTCCTCTCCCTCCCTCCCCTCCTCCCTTTTTTCTCTCTCTCCGTGTTGCAAAAAGGACTTGTGAAAGTTGTAGACGTGAGTCAGAAATAGCTCATAACTCAGCAGCGCCCGGCAGCGCCTCCCCCCGCGGCCCCGCCGGCAGCTGGAGCGGGATCTGACCGAGGGGAGATAGGGGATTAAGCAGACTCCTTTGAAAGGAAGTTTATCTAAGGCACCGTGGTGTGGATGAGACTGGCCAGGACGGCTGCAAGAGGAGAAGGAGGAGGAGGAGGAGGAAGGCTGGGTCCCAGCACAGCTCTCCTTGGCTTGGAGGCAGCAGGAAGCGCAGCAGGATGGGAATGTTTGGGAATTGGGGTGTCCTTGGGTTGCAGCCCCCCAGTTTGGGAATGGATTTCCACATCCATGGGGAATTTTGTGTCCCCTCAGCTCTGTGCCAGATGGTTCCTGGCCCCCAGTCCTGGAGGAGTGAGCAGGAGGGTCCCAGTTCAGGCAGGGAGAGCAGGAGACCCCCGTGCTTGCCCACACTATGCCCTCTCCTTGTCAGCCCGCTGATGGGCATGGGACATTTTTGGGGCACCAAGCCAGCAGGATTGACATTCCCAACAGCCTGAGCTTAAAAACAAGCAGGGAGCTGCTGGGCTCAGCAGCATTTTGGATTGGGGTGTGTTTTGGAGTAGAGACCCTCTTCCCACAGATGCCTGGAGGTGTGTGTGGACAGTCTCAATGTTGTTGCTCCACTTACAACTGCAGGAAAGGAAGAAAACCCAAAACCTCATCTTTGGGTGTTCTAAAACATTTAAAAGTAGGTTTATTTCTTTAGAACTTTAAAACTCTTGAAGACTTGGTGGGCACTGACAAAATGTTGCTTTTGGGGGCTTTTGGTGTTGCAGGGCATTGTCATCCTGGAATGGTGGGAGCAGCAGATCCCCCTGGCATCCAGGAAATCCCAGGGGAGGTGGTGCTGGAAAAGCAGCACCCCAGGTTGTCAGTGCTGGCTTGGAGGCACCTGGGGATGATGGGGTGCCCTCTTTGGGTGCCCTCAGAGCTGCCTCTGCTGGGATCGAGTGGCTGGGAAGAGAGAGGGGCTGGAGGGCACCCGGGGAAGGGAGGAGAGAAGAGTTTGGAGCAAACTGCGGGAAATTGCTTTTCTTTTGTCTGCTGCAGCGGGGAGGGCAGCAGAGCGGAAAAGTGTATTTTGTTGATTTGAAACTTGAGTGAAATGGGTAATGAAGACAGATCAATACCAGCCCTTCTGCGTTCCCTCTCCGGGAAAAAAAAAAAGAAAAAAATCCAGCAGCAGCAGCCTGTCCGTCCGTCTGGGCTCACACCGAGGCTTTTCCATTTGAACTTGGAGCATCCCTGTCTGTCCCTGCTCCATCCCAAAGTCCCCAGATCTCCCAGCCCAGTGCCACTGCCACCATCCCACTCTGGGATTGGTGTTTTAGTTTCACAGAGGAGCAAAGGCACTTTAATCCCTGTAGAATCATCGGTGACAGAGCTGTGCCAGCACCCCGTGCTCATGGAGGGGATGTAGGGACCCTGCCCAGGTGGTGCTGGGGGACAGGCCTGGCTGAGGAAGGGGCTCAGTGCTGTCACCTCTGCTGTCACTGTCCCCAAGCAGCGACTGGAGGCCCAGCCAGGTGTGATTGGGGCCTCCCCAGCGGGAAGGCTGCGCTAACGAGGATGTGCTAATGAGGATGCTCTAACGAGGATACACATCGGGCTGAACATGCCGGGGATTGATTCCTCCTTTTCTTCACAGGAAGCTGAACATCAGGGGCTGGTGTCCTCCACCTGCTCACCCTGCTGCCACCCCACCCAGGGCACTCACTTGGTGCTGGGGCTGTTCAGAGTGTTCCTAAAATTGCTCCTAAAACCACCCCCAGCCTCAAAACCCAGCCTGGCACGTGGGGCTGAGCTTCATTTCTCCTCTGACCCTGGGCAGATTTCAGAGCATTGTCTCATCCCAGCCTGGTGAGGTCTAGAGGTGGCACAGCAGCATTTGGTGGCCCTGTGCCACCCCTCAGGGTTCAAAAGCCATGGCTGGGGTCACCTCGGTGTCAGTGGCATCACTGCCTGGCCCCGGGCACTGGGAGCACTCCCAGACTGTCTGAGCCAGATGGATCTTGGAGCTCACCCAGGGATGCTGAGTGCAGGAAGGGAGGCCAGGATGTGCCAGGAGGGTTGGGGTTGCTCTGGTCCTGTGAGAATTGGGTGCTCTGGGATGGGATTTGCTCATCCCCTGCCCTTAAAACAGCACTGCTCAAAGCTGCTTTTGGTGGTTGTTCCCTCCCTTCTGTTCCCAGTCTCCTCAACTTGTTTCTGTTTGGTTTGGATTTGAAAAGAGTGGTTAAAATTAGAAAAAACAGCACAGAGATGTTTCCTGCTGTTTCTAACTGGGAGTTAAACCCCAAGACTGGATCAGAGCAGGGACGTGCAGCCCTGAGCTCTGTGGAAAACCAGGAGAGAGAGGGGGGTGCTCATCCCCATGATCCCAGAGCCAGCAGGGATGGGGGGATGAGGTCTGGGCTGTGTGGTTGAGGTGTGGAGCAGGAGCTGCCCCTTCCCGTCCTGGCAGTGACGTGCGGCCCTTGGGGACGTGGTGGCTCCTGCAGTGACCCCCCAGCCCGGGTGACAGCGGAGCAGGGATGTTGGGAGGCTGATGGAGGATGTCCCCAGGCCATGCCAAGCCAGCTGTCCCCAGGGTCAGGAGGACACTGTCCCTCTGATGACAACACTGTGGCACTTTGAGCCAAGGCTGCCGGGCTGTGGCTTCCCCCGCTCTGCCTTGTGCCTGGGAGTTCAACCCGCTTCCCGTAAAAACAACCCAAAAAAAAATCCAGGAAAAATTTCTCAAGAGCCTCGCTCCCCATCCTGCCTCGTTCCACACGGCCAAGTCCTGCTTCCCTCAGCTGGCTTTGGCTCAGGGAGGGAGTATTCCCTGGAATACCTGCCCTGCTTTTCCACCCACTGCCTCTGGCACAGGGAATGCAGCCGGGGAAAAGCAGCCCCTGGAGATGCTGCTGGCCGGGCCGAGCAGCGCCGGCTGTTTCTGGGAGCAGCCAGAGCTGTTAGTAAGCACTTTCTGCGGGGTGGCAGCCGGCCAAGGCGTGAGTCAAACCCTTCCTGACTCGGTGTCTGGCAGATGCCAGCTCGTGACGCGTCGGGCTGGTCCCCAGCCACTGCTGCTGCTGCTGCTGCCGGGACCTGCTTCCCCAGGGATGTGCTGGCTGCAGGGACATTTCCTGGCTGCTCCTGTGCCTGGGGGTGGAGGCAACTGGGTGGCATTCACCCCTCACCTGGGTGACACTCACCCCTCACAGCCCCTGTGCTGCTCTGGTGTCCTGGGGTGGTGGCAGCTTGGTGACACTCACCCCTCACAGCCCCTGTGCTGCTCTGCCTGGGCAGAGCAGGGCACCCTTCACACTGACCACCTGCATCCCAGATTTTGAGGCTGTTGCTGCCCAGATCCTGCTGTTTTCCAGGGATGCCAGGCTGGCCTCATATCCTGCCACAGGGAATCTTGTCACTGAGGGCCACGGCTGCAGGTGAAGGGGTGTCCCAGGGCCATCCCTGTGGGGCTTTTGGTCAAGTTGGGATGGACATTTCCGTCCCCATTTCCATTCCTATCTCATTTTGCCAGTGCAGCAGCTTTCCCTGTCCCCACCAGAGGCAGCTGGCGCTGTCACCAGAGTTGGGGACAGAAACCCCCCAGCACTGGGGTTTGCTGGCCCACATTGGGGTCAAGGCAGTGCTGGAACATTCCCAGCACCGGGGCGTGGGATGAATGGGAGCAAAACCGGCTGTGAGTGGGAATTTCCTCTTTTACTAAAAGTTGCTGCATTCCGTGGAAACCTTAACTGGGAGAGGAACATTTTCCACGCTGTGGGGAAATTCTTCACAGGAACCAAGGAAGCAGCAGAGCTCAGATGCCCCTCTCAAGTTCACCCCATCCCCACCTCACCCCCACACGGATCCGCCACCATTTCTCCGTGTCAGCTCCGCATCCGAGCGGGGGGGAGAAGAAAAAAAAAAGCCATTTAATGCAGACAAAGGTTGTATGAAAATATAATTCTGCTTTTGTTAGCAGCCATCAAACTCTAAAAAGCGTCACTTTTGTTTTCTTGTAACATTGTGAAAACCTCGTGTCGGATCGAGAGCTGGGGCCCTCTCGACTAATCGCCTCTCCTTTGTGTTTTTAGATTATAGGGGCAATTAGTGTTGTCAAAACCTCTGGCAATTCTCTTTGCTCTTGACAGGGTGTCAGTCCGCTGGGCGAGAAATGGAAGGTGTTATAACTCTCCGGTAATTAGGATGCCTCCGATTTGAAAATGCCAGCAAACGTGTTCGAGGGGCCGCGGGAGGGGGCGGGGAGCCCGCCCGGCCTTGGGGGGGGGGTGTGGAGGAGCAATTAATTAGGGGCTCTCATTCTGAGCACGTTGCTGGCTGATGAATTGGCAGAGGGAAATTAGCGGCGCTCCTGGGCGCGCACCTCGCTCTCCTCGCCTGCCCAGATGTTCACCCAGGGCTTGGCACAGCTGGCTGCGAGCACCTGGGTGCCCAAACAGCAGCTCTGCACTGGGTGCTGGTGCTCAGGGCTCTCTGGTGGGTGCTGGAGCTGATGAATTGGCAGAACAAAATTAGCAGTGCTCCTGGGTGCCCACCTCGCTCTCCTCGCCTGCCCAGATGTTCACCCAGGGCTTGGCACAGCTGGCTGCGAGCACCTGGGTGCCCAAACAATAGCTCTGCACTGGGTGCTGGTGCTCAGGGCTCTCTGGTGGGTGCTGGAGCCTTGCAGGGTGCTGGGGCTCGTTCCTGTGCTCCAGCCCTCGCTCTCCTTGCCAGCTTCCCTCCTGCCCAGATGTTCACCCAGGGCTTGGCACAGCTCGTTGTGAGCACCTGGGTGCCCAAACAGCAGCTCTGCACTGGGTGCTGGTGCTCGGGGCTCTCTGGTGGGTGCTGGAGCTGATGAATTGGCAGAGGGAAATTAGCAACACTCCTGGGCGTGCACCTCATCCTCCTTGCCAGCTTCCCCTCCTGCCCAGATGTTCACCCAAGGCTTGGCACAGCTGGCTGAGAGCACCTGGGTCCCCAAACAGCAGCTCTGCACTGGGTGCTGGTGCTCGGGGCTCTCTGGTGGGTGCTGGAGCCTTGCAGGGTGCTGAGCTCCAGCCCTTGGGTGGGAAGTCGGAGGAGTTTAATCAATAGCTCAGCCACGGAGGTGGCCGGAGGGGGAAACGCTGGTGACAAACAGAGCTCGCCCCGTGCCCGACGCCTCCCTGCAGCAGAAGGCCTGAGTAAATAGATAAGGCTTTGCAATCTGCCTTGAAGGTCAGCTGGACACCCGTCACAGATGGGAGGGACTGCACAGGGTCACCCTGCGGTGCCATCCCTGCTGGAGTGGCTGCCAGGCTGGCATCAGTGGGAGGGCTGGCAGGAACCAGGCTCTCCATGGGACTTTGCTGGGTTTCTCTGCTCTTTGAGGTCCTGAGATCCTGGGCTGAGGGGCTGAGGAGCTGTTTAGTTTGGATCAGAACCAGGTCCTTGGCGTGCAGCTGGATCCTGGCTTGTGCTCTGCCCCATCCCACATGCCAAGGAGCTGCTGCCTCTTCCTGGGATCCCCTGGAAGAGCTCGTGGCTGCTGGTGGCTCCTGACCAGCAATTCTTATTTGCTTTCCCGGGAATATGAGGCATCCAGGAGGGTCATTAAATTACAATGAAGCCCTAACCCTGCCCAGAGCCTCGGGAAGGGATTGGTGGGAGGCCAGGACAAGGCAGCTCCTGATGGCTCCATCCGGGCATTGCTCCACCTGGGCAGGACCCAGCAGGGCTGGGATCCATCACTGACACCTTCCCAGGAGCTTTGCCCGGGGTGTGGACCCGTGTTTTGATAACCAAAGGCAGGGGCTGGCAGGTTCCCTCGGCCCTCCCTCCTCTTGGCACAGGAATTACAGGAGTTACTGGTGTCAGCTGGAGGTAAAGCTTTGATGTGTCTGGAGAACCCCGTAACCTCTTCCTCAGTGCTCTGCTCTGCAGAGTTATTTGGGTGATCAGTATCTTCCCACTTCCCTGGCGCTTCCCTCCACCCTTCCCATGCTCCCAGCAGGGGAGGGAGCTGTGGTTTGATGCCCAGCTCCCCCAGCTAAATTGCATTTAAAGAAGAGCTCTCAGCTTCTTCAGAGCTCTCATGGTTCAGGCAGCTTCATCCTGGTGCCAGCAGCACCAAGGGACATCTCCCTGCCATTGCCATGTCCCAGGGGACAGTGACTTCATCCAGAGGTGACAGAGGTGTGGGGGACATGGAGGATGCTCTGGGAGAGGCCCTGTTGGTGTTTGGGCAGGTCGGGGTTGGGAGTGGTGACGTGTCCTTGCTGTCACAGGTCCCCGTGTCCGTGGCCATGATGTCCCCACAGATGATCACGCCGCAGCAGATGCAGCAGATCCTGTCCCCACCCCAGCTCCAGGCCCTCCTGCAGCAGCAGCAGGCAATAATGCTGCAACAGGTAACACTGCACTGGAGCTGAATCCAGCCAGGCAATTCCCACCAGCCTCTGGGAATGCTGGGCTTGGTTGGAGGCACAAAAATGGGTCCTTTCCTCCTCCTGCTTTCCACATCTTTCCTTTGGGATTCCCAGCACGTCCAGGGATGAAAGGAGCTGCTGGAGCTGACAGTGCTGCCACCCTGAGCCAGGGTCTCAAAACCTGCAATATTCCTGCTCAAGGGCTGATTTGGTGCTGCCCAGCACCTGGGAAAAGCCAGGGTCAGGGTGATGCCCTTGGTTCAGTGTGCCCCAAGCAGAGCCCCTGTGGTCACTGCTGGGCTTTGGGCAGGTGCCTGTGGACACTGGGACCCTCTGGAGGCTCCCCGTGGATCCAGGGGGTTTATCCCTGTCCAGCTCCAGAGCTGAGCTTTGTTTCTCATGGCCCTGCTCGACTTTTCCAGAGATTTTAGTCAGATGGGGAGGGAAGAAAAAGGAGGAGAAGGGAAAAAAAAAGAAAAAAAAAGGCAGATTTCCACTCTGAAACAAAATCTGTCTGCTTGGGTAAACAGCTGCCGGCAGCGGGAAGGAGGGAGAGAGGGAGAAACCCCACAAGCATCCTCCACACCCTTCCTCCTGCCTCCAGTACCTGTTTACTCCAAACAGCCTGATAAGGATTCAAGGTTGGCCCCAGGGAAAGAACAAAGGGTAAACACTATCCTGGGTGGGTCCTTCCACAAGCCTCTTTGGAGCCGGATAAAGAAACACGTTTGACTGCAAATTAAACAACCCAGGCCGGAATAGCTCACATTCTCCACCGGCAGCAAACCAAACATCACACCTCTCACCCCTGACCCAATGTTCCTGCTCCCAGCCCGGCCACTCTGCAGCTCCCTGGCTCGGGGGTAAACACCCAGCCCCTCCAAACCTGTTCTCAGACACAAACAGCCGCTGGCTGCTGGCAGCCCTGGGGCTGATAAAGGCTTCCCAGCATCCCCAGGGACATTCCTGAGCCCCTCTGAGGGGGCTGGGGGGGTCTCACTGACCTCCCCGTGCCTTCCTCCCCCTCCCTGCACGCAGCAAATCCATCACCCACAGTTTATTTAGGGGCCAGGGTGAGAGCTGGTGGCGATGCTGTGGCAGGTCCCAGCGCTGCCTGTGGGCACTGGGACCCTCTCTGGTGGCTCCCTGTGGATCCAGGGGGTTTTAAACAGCTCTGCTTTGATTTGAGGGGCTGTTTTGACTGCAGGGCTGAACCCCCAGCTCTCACAGGCCAGGAGTTGTGGCTGCTCCTGGTCCTCCCCAGCTGGGACTCTCACAGCACTTGTCAGGGGTGTTTTGGGGTCCCACTGTGCCAAAATTGGGGTTTCCCCACCCTGAGGTGCTCTGTGATGTGCCAGGGCACCCCAGCCTGCTTTTCTGTCGAGGTTGGCATTAAAATAAACATCAGGGTGGGCATTGAAGGTGTCTGAGGGCTTCAAGGGCCATGGGCATCCAGAACCCTTGGCAATGCATGCCCGGGGTTCCTCTGGTTGGTGCTTCCCCTCCTGCCCTGCACTGGGTGACACAGAGAGCCCTGGTGACAGTGCCAGGAGCTGGAGTGGCTGTGGCAGAGCCTTGGCACTGGGGTGGTGAGGTGGGCACGGGGTGGTGAGGTGGGCACGGGGTGGTTCCACTGCTGATCCCGTTGCTCTCTCCCCTTCCCAGCTGCAGGAATACTACAAGAAGCAGCAGGAGCAGCTCCACCTGCAGCTGTTGACCCAGCAGCAAGCCGGAAAGCAGCAACCCAAAGAGGTGAGCTCAGCTGGAGGGCACCAGCACAAAACAAGGGGTGGGACAACCCCTGGGGAGCCCGTGGCAATGGGACATGGGGACATCCTGCTCTCGGGGTGCCAGGGTGACCAGTCCAGTCACTGGAGTTGTTGTTCTTCCTCTTTTTCCTCCTCTCTGTGATCTGGTGTGGATGTGGGGCAGCACTGGAGGGGCACTGGACCCTCCCTGGTGACAGGGACAGGTGCCATCCCCCAAAACAGAGTGAGAGCTCCCCAAATCCCCCCGTGGTGGGATCAGAGAAGGCTCAGCCCAGCCCAGCCCAGCCAGGCTCAGCTTGGGCAGCCCAGTCCTGGCACAGCAGTGCCCTGGTGAGTGGGCAGGGCTGGTCAGGTGGCAGCCAGAGCTGGGCTTTTCCTGCCAGGAAGGAAAAGGGTGGCTCTCCAAAGCCCAGGGAATGTGGCAAACAGCAGGGATCCCAGCAAAGGGCTTTTCCAGGAGCGGGAGGCTCTGAGGTGGGCAGGGCTCTCAGCCCCAGGATCACACTGGCAGTGCCTGCTGGAGGCTCATTCTGTGCCCCTGTGATTGCACCAATCTTGCAGAACCCCTTCACACAGCAGTTTTGCCCCCAAGGGCACAGTGATGCCCCCCAAGGGGTTGTGGCTGTGTCACACAGAGGTTGGGGACAGAGCCCAGCCAGCAGCCACCACTGCTCCCCTCCTTTCCTTTGGGGATTTTTGCCCCCTCTCGTGCCAAAATGCTTCACATGGGGTTTTTTGCTGTGCAGTTTTGCTGATTTCACGTCTGGCATTGCTGCCCCTCCCCTGAGTGCCCTTCCATGGGCTCCAGGTGACAAGGGACCTGTTCCTGAGCCACATCCCTGCAGTACTGGGGCTGTTTGTGGCCATCACTCCTCCCAAAATCCAGCACCCTGATGCACACCCAGCACTTGAAACTCAGATTTTTGGCAGTGAGGGAAGATTTTAAGCCCAGGCTGCGTGTTGGGGTGGCACAGCTGGCAAAGCCACTCTGGCATCAGGGGACCAGGGTGGCTGCAGTGGCTCAGGGTCACCTGCTGCAGCCTCAGGCAGGCTCCCACTGTGGGGTGTGGGTGCATTTACAGGGTCAGGGTTATCAGAACCATCTCCAGGAGCTGCTGGTGCTGGGGGAAATGGGGGAGGTGTAAATGTGAGCTTCCTCAAGGACTTTCCTGCTGGCCCTGGTGATGTTCTCTTGCAGCACCGAGCAGGGATATAATTAAGCTCTAACAAAGAGCTTGCTTAGCGGGCTCCGCTTTAAAAAGCTCGTGTTAACTTTTAATTAAATGGTACAGAGGAGATGGGAAATTTATCCTACAAGAAAGGGTGTAGCAAGGGGGGGGTAAGGGGTGTTGGATGCTGGTGGAAGGGTGTGTGTCCAGCTTTCCTGCTGGGAAAAGCACTGAGGGGGTCTCAGCAAGGGGATGTCAGTGTTTCCCTTCCTCAAAATCCTTGGATAAGCTTTGGTTTCACCCCAAAAATTTGGGTGGGTGGTGTTCCTCAAGTCTGTGTTGATGTTTGCCTGCTGGGAATGGTGATGCTGTGGCATCCCTGACACTCAGGGAAGAGCTGGAGTGTCTGGGATGCCTGCACAGAGCTGCCCTTGGATCTTTCCTGGAAACACATGGCCAGATTTAATTCCAGCCCTGCTGCAGGATTTGTAAACCCAGCACCTTCTGCTTCCCCTCTGCCTGATTCCAAGGTCTCTATCCATGAGTCAGCAGCTTGGAGTGGGATCTGCAGGTGGGAAGGACACCAGGAAGGAGCTGGGAGCAGGGGCAACATCTCCAGGGAGAACTGCTCTGATATCCCCAGGAGCAGCATCTCTGGGAGGAACAGCTCTATTCTCCCCAGGAGCAGGGGCAGCATCTCCAGGAGGAGCAGCTCTGATATCCCTGGGAGCAGGGTCAGAATCTTTGAGAGGAACAGGTCTGATATCCCTGGGAGCAGGGGCAGCATCTCCAGGGAGAGCAGCTCTGATATCCCTGGAGCAGGGGCAGCATCTCTGGGAGGAGCAACTCTGATCTCCCCAGGGACAGGGACAGAATCTCGGGGACGAGCAGCTCTGATATCCCTGGGGGGCAGAATATTTGAAAGGAACAGCTCTGATATCCCTGGGAGCAGGGGCAGCATCTCCAGGCAGAACAGGTCTGATCTCCCCAGGAGCAGGGGCAGAATCTCCAGGGGGAGCAGCTCTGATATCCCTGGGAACAGGGGCAGAATCTTCAGGGGGAGCAGCTCTGATATCCCTGGGGAGTGCCCCAGAGAAGGGAAGGACAGACAAGAGGATGGAGATGTGTGGGAAGAGCCTGTCAGCAGCATCCTGTCCCTAAGGATGCTCTGTGTCCCTGGGTGCTGTGCCACACTGGGGCCATGAGGAAGGGCCGGAGCAAGGCAGCTGATCCATGAATCCATGCATCCCACCAGGATGGGGCTGAGCTGTGGCACATCCCAGCCCTTCCTGGAGCATTTTGCTGTGCTGGGGTGTGAGAGCCACCCCCCAGCATCCAGCAGCATCCTGGGTGTGGGAAAAACAAGGAGCAGTGCTCTTGTCTCCCATCCTGCTCCCCCCAGGATGCTTGGAGGAGCCACGGGGTGCAGAGACCCCCAAAATGCCCTGGGAAGGTCCCAGTGTGTCCCCAGAGCTGCCGAGGGCAGGGGTTGTCCCTGTGCTGAGGCAGGCAGGGTGGGGAGGGGGAGCTGCTGGCTCCTAACCCTGGTGTCAGCTTAATGAAGTGCTGCTGTCAGTCCCGCGTGTCACGGCGCAAACTCCTCCTGATGTGCTCATAAATCAAAGTGACGGCGCCTCCTGCCCCGGTGGCTGCACCCACTCAGCTGCGTCTAATGCACGGGGATGCTGCAGACCCCCAGCCCCACGCCGGGAAAGGGCTGGAATGAGGTGGAAATGGGCTGGGAATGAGCTGGGAATGGGCTGGGTATGAGCTGGGATTGAACTGGGAATTGGCCGGGGGAGCCAAGCCTCAGGGATGCTGCAGACCCCCAGCCCCAAGCTGGGAATGGGCTGGGAATGAACTGGGAATGAACTGGGAGAGCCAAGCCTTGGATTTGAATGGACTGGGAATGGGCTGGGAGTGAGCTGGGAGTGAGCTGGGGGAGCCAAGCCTCAGTGATGCTGCAGACCCCCAGCCCTACGCCAGGAATGGACTGGGAATGAGCTGGGAATGGGCTGGGAATGAGCTGGGGAGGGACCAAGCCTCGGTGATGCTGCAGACCCCCAGCTCCACGCCAGGAATGGGCTGGGAATGAGCTGGGGGAACCAAGCCTTGGATTCGAATGGACTGGGGATGAGCTGGGAATGAGCTGGGGGAACCAAGCCTCGGTGATGCTCCAGCCCCAAACCGGGAATGGGCTGGAATATGATGGCAAAGGGCTAGAAACGGGCTGGAAATGAGCTGGGGGAGCCAAGCCTCAGGGATGCTGCAGACCCCCAGCACCAAACCGGGAATGGGCCGGAAATAGGCTGAGAATGAGCTGGGAACGGGTTAGGAATGAGCTGGGAATGAGCTGGGGGAGCCAAGCCCAGGATTTGGCCCCAGCTCCTCTGGGAGTGGCTTTTCCAACGGGAAATGGAAGTAGTGAGGATCAGCGGGGTGTGAGGTTTTTGGGAAAGCTGGAGCTGTCATCCAGGCTCTCCCCAGCCTGGTTTCTCCAGGGAGAGCTTGGCTTGGAGCCCACGGGCTGGTGGATGGCTCTGCATCCCTCCACCCATCACTCAGGGCTTTAGGGGTCTGTGGTGCCACAAGTGTTCCCTAGGGATGGCAGATTGGCTTCCCCTTGGATCAGCCCTTGGTTTGGCTTGGATTTGTGTTCCTGGGGCTGCTCCTTCTGTGGAAGCTGGAGGGATGTGGATTTGAGGCACATGAAGGTTCAACCTTCACATCACCAGGTTCAACAGCGTCCCTGCCAGAGCCAGGAGTGGCTCAGGGGGTCTGAATCCAGCCAGGCCAGGTCAGAGAAGCCTGGCTGGGCTGTGGGATGCAGGCAGCGTGCCCAGGGATCCTCCTGACCCCATCCACTCCCAGCAGCTCAGCCTGGAAGTGACGTGGATGAGGCTGTGCTGGAGCAGAGCTGGGGAGCTCGGGGAGGGCGGTGGTGGAGCTGGGAAGAGGAGGAGAATCCCATCCTGTCCCTTCCTATCCTATCCTATCCTATCCTATCCTATCCTATCCTATCCTATCCTATCCTATCCCATCCCATCCCATCCCATCCCTTCCCATCCCTTCCCTTCCCATCCCAGCTGCTGTTTCTAAGCAAGGCAAGGACAGTGTGTCCATCCCACACCTCCCCTCGCCAGGAGGGGACACCCCGGGGGACAGAGAATCTGTTAAAGCTCTCAGGCTGCAGCCTGGTCCTGCCCTTTTCCCTCCATCCTGCTGATCCCATGGCCTGCAGCCCTCGTGGCTCAGGAGTCGGGGATTTCTCTTCACTGAGCAGGAATTGCTTTGATTTGTGCCTTGATCTTTAAGCCTCAGAGGTGCAGGGCTGAGACAGAGCCAGGGAGGATCCAGGTCTGACTCTGGGGAGGAAATTCCACCGTGGCCAAGAGGTGGAGAGGACAGGGAGAGTCCACACAGCTCTCTGAGGCTGAGAAACTGGAATTTAACTCCATCTGTACCCTAGACAGGATGGTGGTGGTGCCTGATGTTGCAGAGAGGGGTTTGGAGCCCATCCTCACCCTCTGATTCACAAAGCCAAGGCTGAGCATCAACAACATCCACAGGGATCCACCTGCATCCAGAGGGACCCTGGGTGTGACCCCAAACTGAGTCAGGGACCGGAATGGCCCCAAAATCAGTCAGGGACTGGGATGGCCCCAAATTCAGTCAGGAACTGGGATGGCCCCAAACTCAGTCATGGGCTGGGATGGCCCCAAGCTCAGTTAGGGTCTGGGATGACCCCAAACTCACTCAGGGACTGGGATGGCCCCAAACTCAGTCAGGAACTGGGTTGGCCCCAAGCTCAGTTAGGATCTGGGTTGACCCCAAGCTCACTCAGGGACTGAGATTGCCACAGAGAGTCTGGCTGCTGCTCCCTGTTGATGCAGCCTCAGGGATCACCAGTTCCCTGGAATTCCCAGTGCCTGGGGGGCCTGAATCCCCTGGTGCTCACAAAACAAGGCCAGTCCTGCCTGCAGAGCTCTGTGCTGCTCAGTCAGAGCACGAACATGGAAATTCTGCTTTGGGGGGCTGCAGAGTGCAGCGAGGGGGGGATGTGCCCCAGCCTGGCTCCCCGCCGGCACCGTCTGCCCAAGCAGGGGGGTTTGGGGGGGTTCACAGGGTCACGGAGCCGCCTGCCCCACTAATGAGGCCGGGCAGCCCCGGGGCAGCTCCCCTCTCCCGGCCAGCTCGGATTAGCAGCTGCCTGTCCCCAGCCCTAATTGAATTCTCTCCCCTTCACTTAATTCTCATGGATTTCTCGGCTCCTCCCCAGGGACCCATCCTGCCTAACTAGTTTAGGGCCAGCGATGCTGGGCAGAGCCTGGCCAGCTCCAGGGGGTGAGGGAGGGTCACCTACTTAGGGGGTGGCTGTGGCTGGGGTGGGGACACCAGTGCTGGCACTGGGCACCCCCTTCCCTGCACCAGTTCCAGCCCCTCACCAAGAAAGGGCTCTTAACAGTCATTTTTGACAAACAGGGATAAAATTTCTACCTTACAGGAGGTTTCTGTGCCTGTTGCCTGCTGGGACCCCCCTTTTTTTACACCAACACCACAGCTGAGCCTCCCCCTTGGGGACCCCCCAAGCCGAGCTTTGCGTGTTCCTCCGAGCAAACCCCCAGCTCCTCTCTCTCTCTCTCTCTCTCCCTTTTCTTTCCAGCGCTTCATTTTTCCCTTCCCCTTTTCCCTTTCCTTCCCCTCCTCTTCCGATAGATCAAAGCCTCTGGAGCCGAGCAGGCCCCGCAGCAGGATGGAGGCACCGCCGGGCGCGGCGTCCCCGGCGCTGCCACCCCTCGCTGCCAGCGCCCCTCGCCGCCACCTCCAACCCCCTGCCGCCCTGCCAGGCCGGGAATAAAGCTCGGATTTGTCCCTCCTTTTGTCTCAGCAGCCGTTGGGGAACAAGCAGCTGGCCTTCCAGCAGCAGCTCCTGCAGATGCAGCAGCTCCAGCAGCAGCACCTGTTAAACCTGCAGCGCCAGGGCCTGGTGAGCCTCCCGCCGGGGCAGGGCACGGTGCCCCTGCAGAGCCTGCCCCAAGGTAAGGAACACAGGCTGGGGGGGGGTCCTGGGCTGGAGCTTGCCCAGATCTGGGTGAGGGGGGCTAGGGAGGGGCGCTGGTGTTGGGTTTTGTGGTGCTCCCAAAGTTTGGGGGGTGGTGGTGTCAGCAGTTGGAGATGTGAGGGGTTGGGGTCTGGGTTCCAGAAGGGTGAAGGGTTGGGGTGCCTCTTCCTCTAGCAGAGGAGGGTCAGGATTTGGGGTACCGTGGCAAGGAGGTGCCAGGATTTGGGGCATCTCTTCCTCTGGCAGAGGAGTGCCAGGATTTAGGGCATCTCTTCCTCTGGCAGGGGAGTGCCAGGATTTGGGACAACTCTTCTGTAGCAGAGGAGTATCAGAATTTGGGGTACCCTGACAAGGGGGTGCCAGGATTTGGGACACCTCTTCCTCTGGCAGAGTAGGGTCAGGATTTGGGTACCCTGGCAAGGGGAATGTCAGGATTAGGGACAACTTTTCCTCTGGCAGGGGAGTGCCAGGATTTGGGCTACCTCTCTTCCTCTAGCAGAGGAGTGTCAGGATTTTGGGTACCCTGGCAAGGGGGTGCCAGGATTTGGGACACCTCTTCTCTAGCAGGGGAGTGTCAGGATTTGGGGCACATCTTCCTCTGGCAGGAGGGTGCCAGGATTTGGGAAGTCAGGCTCTTCTGTCTGGGAACAGCTCTGTGAGTGCTGCAGGTGCCTTGATCCGTGTTTCCCAGTGGGGCCCTGCAGCCTCCCCTTGCTGTGCCCAGCTCCAGGTGATGCTCTCCCAGTGCTGGGTGAGATTTGGGGAGTCAGGGAGCAGGGAGGAAGCCCTGGCTGCTGCCTCGTGTCCCTGCTGACATTGCTCACTCTCTCCTGTGCCTCAGCTGTTTGTCCCTCAGACCTCCAGCAGCTCTGGAAGGAGGTCACGGCCACCCAGCCCGTGGAGGACAGCATTAAGCAGGAAGGTCTTGACCTCACCACCAACACCTCCAACTCTACCTCGTTTTCGGCCGCCAAGGTCTCACCTCCCATTTCCCACCACCCTCTGCCCAATGGACAGAGCACCATGCACACGCCCAGAAGGGACAGGTAGAGCTGGGTCGGGCCCTGGCACTTTGTGTTTTTATTCCTGGACAGGTGGAAGGGGCTGGGATCCATCACCCACAGGGCTAGGAGGGATGGGAGGGTTCTGCCCACCCCATAAAAGAGGCCTGGCACTGTTTTGCTGCACCCTCAGAGGACAGGGAGCTGTCACTGTGGGGTGTCCCATGGGTGTCCTGGGGCTGTCCCCATGCCTGGGAATGCTGGAGCATCCCAGCTGCCCCATCTGAAGGCCCCTTTCCCTCTTGTGCAGCTCTTCCCACGAAGAGACCCCCGGCTCCCACCCGCTCTACGGCCACGGAGAGTGCAAGTGGCCTGGCTGCGAAACCCTCTGTGAGGACTTGGGGCAGTTTGTCAAGTAAGTGTCACCTCTTTGGGACAGGTTTTAATGTCCCAGCTGGGACAGAATGCACCTGGGGGAGGGGAAGAAACTGGGAGATGGTTCAGACATCCCAAAGTGTGTACCCTGAGCTAGGTGACCTCATGGAGGAGGAGAAAACAGGAGAGCAGGCATCCCAAAATGTGTACCCTGAGCTAGGTGACTTACATGGAGGAAAAAACAGGAGACCAGGCATCCCAAAATGTGTACCCTGAGCTAGGTGACCTCATGGAGAAGGGGAAAACAGGAGACCAGGCATCCTAAAATGTGTACCCTGAGCTAGGTGACTTACATGGAGGAGAAAATAGGAGACCAGGCATCCCAAAGAGGATGATTCTGTCCCTGCATTCCATCAGGGACAAGGGGAAGATCTTGGGAGTTAGTTCAGACAACCCAAAATGTGTACCCTGAGCTGGGTGACCTCATGGAGGAGGAGAAAACAGGAGACCAGGCATCCCAAAGTGTGTGGCCTGAGCTAGGTGATCTCATGGAGAAGGAGAAAACAGGAGACCAGGCATCCCAAAGAGAATGATTCTGTCCCTGAATTCCATCAGGGACAGAATTGATGGAGGGGAAGATCTTGGGAGTTGATCCAGGCATCCCAAAGTGTGTACCCTGAACTAGGTGACCACGGGGAGGAGAAAACAGGAGAGCAGGCTTCCCAAAATGTGTGCCCTGAGCTAGCTGACCTCATGGAGAAGGAGGAAACCCAGCAGGAGCTGCTGCTGGTGTTGTCCCATCCTTGGAGACATCCAAGGCCGGGCTGGCTTGGAGTGGAAGGTGACCCTGCCCGTGGCAAAGGTGGAATGGGATGAGCTTTATGAGCACTTGCACGCCAAGCCATGGGATGAGTGAATGATCTGGAGGAGGCAGAGCCCGGGCAGCAGGCGAGGGGGGCTGGCAGCCCTGCTGGGGACACGGGGGGGAGGCAGCAGATGGCAGATGGCACCGCTGACACCGCTTGTGGGCTCCGGCGCTGACTGATTAACTCTGCTGTCTGAGAGCCCTCTGCTAGCGTCAGGGTCAAACAAATTGTTTTCACGCTTCGTCAGAGGTTTACTTAATTAGTTCATTTGCAATTAGATCTCTTTGTAGCCGGGATTTTTAGCAAAGACATCAGAAGGAGCTGACGGGGCTCCTTCCCCCGCCTCCCCGGCTGTCTGCTCGCCGAGCCCTGCGCTCTGCAGTGGGCAGCTTTTGGGCTTTTCCACACTCATCCTCCATCCTCTGCCACCCTCTGAGGGCTGGCTCTGGGTGGGAACATCCCTTGCACTGTGCCAAGCCACCAGAGGCCTTGCCCAGGAGGATGAGGAGGTGTGAAGGCAGCCCGAGGATGATTCAGGATGATTCAGCCTCCTGTGTCCTCCTTCCTGTGCCTCTGAGTCATGGGGTGAACCCAGATAAGGCATCTCCTCCTGCCTGGCAGGGCATGTTGGGGTGGCACGGGGCACATGAGCAAGCTCCAGGTTGGGAGCTGGAGCTGGAGCTGGCAGGGAATGCCCAGAGCTGGGTCAGGGGGCTGGCAGAGCTGTGCTGTGCCAGGCAGGGTCCCCTCCTTGCCACCATGGGCACCAGGGCAGCCTCCAGCAGCACTGGGGAAGGGGTTCTGTCCCTTCCTGTCCTCCTGGGCACCAGGGCAGCCTCCAGCAGCACTGGGGAAGGGGTTCTGTCCCTTCCTTGCCAACATGGGCACGTGTTGGGGTGTGGGACAGACAGACAGAAAATTTGTAGCTCCCAAAAGCCAAACCCAGCTGGAGCTGGAGCCTGCCTTGAGTGTGGGCATCCCCTGGGCCTGCTCTGGGCATCTCCTGGGCATCTCCTGGGCATCCCCTGGGCCTCCTCTCTTCTGGGCATCCCCGGGGCTTTCTCTGGGCATCCCCTCCCTGGGCAGCTGGGGTGGTTTTTGCTGGGCTGGAAGGGGTCAGTGTGGTCCTGGAGCTGTGCTGAGTTGGGGTTGGGGTCAGTGGGAAATGGCTCCATTCCCACCTGGCTTTGTTCCCCTGCAGAAGCAGCTGTGCCCTGGCAGTGCCAGGCAGGGAGAGGGGCAGGGCTGGGGCTCTGGGGGCTTTGCTCACAGATGGGTTTGGCAGCAGGGCCTGGCTCCCTGACGTGTCTGTGCATGCTGGGGCTGGGAGGCTCCCACAGGCAGCAGGGTGAGACTCCTGCCCTGCTCCAGAGCCAGCCTGGGGGGCTGAGGCGCCTCCTCCTGGGGTGCTCAGCCTCAGTCCTGGGGAACATCTGGCACACGGCCCCTGGGACCCCCCAGCATCACCTTTTGGGGTGTTCCAGGGTGGCATTTCCCCAGAATCCCCCTCCAAAGCATCCTGCTCCTCCAGTGAGGCTCCCTCGGGTTTGTGCCCACCCCAGCAAGGACATGGCCGGGCTTTGTGACACCCTCAGGGCTGGCTGTGTCCCCAGGCTGGTGCTTTGCTGGGTTTGGGGACAAGGTGATGCCAGGATGCCCCTGGCTCTGTCACCAGGAGCCTCAGAGAGGAGGGAGGGCAGCAAGGACCAAAGGTGCTGGTGCTTCCTAAAGAAAGCACCTCATAAACACGAGGCAGGAAGGAGAACAGCCTGGAAATGGCACCTCCTGCCCTCAGGGCTTTCCTCAGAGCGTGGAAGGCGCCCTGCCATGGGAACCTGCTCCTCAGGTGCTGCTGGCACCTCCTGCCTGCTCCAGGAACCTCCACGGGGCTTTCCCTGTGCCAGAGGCTGCTCCTGAACGCCCTGGGGCTGCCTGGGGCAGGGCTGAGTGTTTGGGGTGCTGGCACAGCCTGCTTTGCTCAGTCACCTCCGTGCCTCAGTTTCCCTCAGCCCACCCTGCTTTGGAGCATCCCTGAGCAATGTGCAGGTCAGGGCTGATCCCAGGTGTGGCCCCAGCAGAGGGGCTGAGTGCTGGGCATGCCCAGGCCTAACCAAACCTCCGTGTTCTCCTCCCCAGACACCTCAACACAGAACATGCACTTGATGACCGGAGCACGGCCCAGTGTCGAGTCCAGATGCAAGTGGTACAGCAGCTGGAGATACAGGTGGGTGTCCCACCCCAGCCCCATGGAAACAGGGACAAAAAGCCACCTCTCTGTCACCCTGTGCTCCCCTCAGGAGGGGGTGACAAGGCTGGGGACTGTAACTTGTTTTAAAGTTACATCCCCTGGGCATGATTCAGGATGATTCTCTTCCCAAATAGGAATCCTGCATCCAGGTAAAATTCAAGCCCTCAAATTCATTCCCCTCTCATCCCAAAGTGTCCTGTGGGTAACAGGAGATGCCACAGATGTGGAAGGCAGGAGGGTTTGTCCCCACATGGGCTGTGCCACCTCTCTGGGAGCCACGGGGCTGTTTGAAAACTAGGCCGCTTATTTTTTGTGGTCTTTGGAGCCCAACTTTGGGCTGCTATTTTTGGCCAGGCAGTTCTTTAAATAGTGCTTTTGCCAGCCTCTCTGAGCCCCCAGCGTGCTCTGTGTAATTCTGTTAATGGAGAAGGGAGGGGGGAAAAGAGGGAAGAAAATGAGGGGTTGGAAATGAGATGGGGCAGGGGCTCAGTGTGGTGTGTGTGACACCACAGGGGACACTGGCCCAGGACACAGCAGCACAAGATGTGCAGCACCCTTGAGACCCCCCCCTACCCAGAATTAGGGTCTTTACAGAGTCTGTGGGATGGGGCAGGGAGTCACCCCCATGGTGGGACAATGCTTGGGCTGGCAGGGGCTCAGCGTGGTGTGTGTGACACCACAGGGGACACATCATGACAAGATCTGCAGCACCCTTGGGACCCCCCCACCCAGAATTAGGGACCTGACAGGGGCTGTGAGATGGGGCAGGAAGTCACCCCCATGGTGGGACAACAGGGTCTCAGCATGGTGTCTGCTGTGTGTGACACCACAGGGGACACTGTGTGCCCAGGACACATCACGACAAGATCTGCAGCACCCTTGGGACCCCTCCCACCCAAATTAGGGTCTTCACAGGGTCTGTGGGATGGGGGGACACAGCCAGACCTGGGTGGCTGCATCTTCCCAGGCCATCCCTGCCATCCATCCCTCTCCCCACGCCTCACCAAAGCTTGAAAGCAATTACTGGGGCTTAAAGAGGGGAGGGAAAGGAAAAGGGGAGGAGGGAGAAAAAATAATAATAATATAAAAAAAAAAAAAAAGAAGAAGAAGCTGAAGGGCGAGAGCAGAGCTGTGTGTGTGCAGAGAGGAACCTGCCACGGAGCCACCAATTAGAAAGTTTGGAGCGCGGAGCTCCCGCTGTGCCGGCTGCATCACGAGGGGAGAGCTGTCAGCTCTAATGAGCGCCGCGGCAGAGAAGGCACCGAGCTGCTCCAAACTTGCTGCAAACTCCTGCTTTTAACCCCTTCCTCGCCCAGCTCTGCCAGGGGGCTTGGCTGGAGCGTGGGGACTCCCCCAGAGCTTGAGGGGTCCCGGTGGAAAGGGAAGGTGACGGGAGGGGAGTGGGGTGTCAGATCCCATCGGCTGCGCCCGCCTCAAAATCTCTCCTGGTGCCACAGTGAATATTTCAGCCTCTGCTCAGTGCAGGGAGTAAACAGGCAGGGAGCAATTACAGCGATGTGGGAAGGCTGGGGGATGGATGGACCAATGGACAGGGAGCTGCTGGGGAGGCAGAGGGGACAGGACAGTGACACAGGCACAGGAGCACCCAGGGCTGTTGTGGGTGGCCCTGCTGGTGGGTGGCAGCTTGGGGATGGATGGACTGATGGACAGGGAAAGCAGAGGGGACAGGAGAGTGACACAGGCATGGGGATAAGAGCACCCAGGGCTGTTGTGGGTGGCCCTGCTGGTGGGTGGCAGCTTGGGAGATGAATGGACTGATGGACAGGGAGCTGCTAGGGAGGCGGAGGGGACAGGACAGTGACACAGGGACAGGAGCACCCAGGGCTGTTGTGGGTGGCCCTGCTGATGGGGGGCAGCTTGGGGACTCTGGGAATGGCTCTGTGGATCATTCCCAATGCACACACAGAGCTGGAGTGACCCCTGTGCCCTCCATGGTGGCTGCAGCAGCCCCCACAGGCCACAGCCCCATTGGAGCTCTCAGAAGGTGGCACCTGGGGGGACACCCTGGGGGTTGCTGCCTGTCCAGACCAGGTTTGGGGGCTCGTGGCAGCTCCTCCAGGCTGTGAGCACTTCCATGGTGACTTTGGCACTGTGTGACCGTCCCTGTCCTGCTTCCTGCCTCCCCCAGCTGGCCAAGGAGAGCGAGCGTCTCCAAGCAATGATGGCCCATCTCCACATGAGACCTTCAGAGCCAAAGCCTTTCAGCCAGCCTGTAAGCGTGAGTCCCTTCCTGCCCTCTTTGTCCCCTCCCTGATGGCTGCTGTCCCCTCCCTGCCCTGTGCACGGTCACCTGGGTGGGCTCTGGGGGATGGATGTGCCCTGGCCACCCTCTGGGAAATGCAGCTGCTCCACCAGCTCTGACATGGAGTGGGTGCATCTCCATCCCATGGGTTAATTCCCATCCCATGGGTTCATCCCCATTGCACAAATTCATCCCCATCCCATGAATTCATCTCCATCCCACAGATTCATCTCCATCACATGGGTTAATTCTCATTCTATGGGTTCATCCCCAGCCCATGGATTACCCCACCATCCCATGAATTAATTCCCATCACATAGATTCATCCCCATACCACAAATTCACCTCCATCCCATGGGTTAATTCCCATCCCACAGGTTCATCCCCATCCCATGAGTTCATTTCCATCTCACAGATTCATCCCAATCTCATGAGTTAATTCCCATCCCACAAATTTACTCCTGTCCCATAGATTCATCCCCATCCCATGGGTTAATTCCCATCCCATAGATTCATCCCCATCCCACAAATTCACCCCCATCCCATGAGTTAATTCCCATCCCACAGATTCACCCCCATCCCATGGGTCAATTCCCATCCCATGGGTTAATTCCCATCTCACAAATTCACTCCCATCCCATGGGTTAATTCCCATCCCATGGATTCATCCCCATCCCATGTGTTAATTCCCATCCCACATATTCATCCCCATCTCATCGTCCATCCCCATCCCATGAGTTAATTCCCATCCCACAAATTCACCCCCATCCCATAGATTCACCCCCATCCCATGGATCCACCCCAATTCCATGAGTTAATTCCCATCCCACAAATTCACCCCCATCCCACAAATTCATCCCTATCCCATAGATTCACCCCCATCCCATGGATTCACCCCAATCCGATGGGTCCATCCCCATCCCATGGGTTAATCCCCAATCCCATGGGTTAATCCCCAATCCCATGGTTCCATCCCCAATCCCATGGGTTAATCCCCAATCCCATGGGTCCATCCCCACCCCCTGGGTCCATCCCCACCCCCTGGCTGCATCCCACCCTTTCCAAGCCCACCAAGCCCCCCCTGCCACCCCCTCCCCGCCTCCTTCGGCACCGCCAGCGCTGTTCCCGATGCTCTCCCAAGCCTCCCCAACCCCTTCCCTCCCTGCCTGTCCGTGCAGCTGAACCTGGTCTCCAGCGCCAGCCTCTCCAAGAGCACTTCTGACACGTTTCCTGACGGTTTACCTCATCCCCCCACCTCGGCCACGGCGCCCATCACCCCCCTGCGGCAGGGCCCCTCCGTCATCAGCTCTTCCACTTTACACAACGTGGGGCCCATCCGCAGGAGGAACTCGGACAAGTTCTGCACCCCAATCTCTTCAGGTGAGTGTTGCTTTTTGATTGGAAGGCTGGCGACTTGGTTCAGAGAACAGCACGGCAACTCTAAATTCTCCTGGGTCACTCGGGCTAGTAACGACGCTGACACTAATGTGGTGGACGGTTAAAAGGCCTTTATTTTCTCATTTCAAGGGGTTTTATAGTTTAGGGGGTCTTCTACGTCAGAAAAGGGGCCTGGTTGTGCTCCATGGGGTTAGTACAGGGGTGGAAAGTTACTGGCATCTTCTATGTTAGGGGGGCTATGGGTTTGGCTACATTCCAAAGGTGATCATCATCTCTGGGGAAGAGGGGGGAGAGGGTTCTGTAACTCTCTGTAACATCCCGGGATCTTCCGAAACGCCTGTCCCTGCCTGTCACAGGTGAGCTCTGGGCTGGGGCTCAGCGCCCTCCTGAGGGGCTCAGAGGGTCCCTTCACTCCAGCCCCTCTCCCCTGTGCTTGTTGTCTCCCTGCAGAGCTTGCACAGAATCACGAGTTTTACAAAAACGCCGACGTCCGGCCGCCCTTCACGTACGCCTCGCTCATCCGGCAGGTGAGAGCCACAGGGAGCAGCTCTGCGCCCCAAAACCCTCCCTCAGCCCCCTCCCCACCTGCTGAACCCCTTGGGATGGGGGCAAACCCCACAAGTGACAGTCTTGTCCTTTCTCTGGCTGCCCAGGCCATCCTGGAGACCCCCGACAGGCAGCTAACGTTGAATGAAATCTATAACTGGTTCACGCGGATGTTCGCCTACTTCCGGAGGAACACGGCCACCTGGAAGGTGAGAGCAGCTCTGCCTGGCACCCTGGGCTCTCCCTGACCCAGCCTGGGCTCACCCCATTTACCCCAGGCTCACCCCATTAACCCCAGGCTCACCCCATTTACGCCAGGCTCACTCCATCCTATCCTGGCTCACACAATCCCAACTTGGGCTCACCCCAACCCACCCAGGCCTCACCTCAACCCACCCTGGGTTCTCCCCAACCCAGCCTGGGCTCACCCCATTTCCCCCAGGCTCACCCCAACCCTCTCTGGGCTCAGCCCATCTCAGCCCAGGCTCACTCCATCCTAATCCTTGCTCACCCCATCCCACCTTGGGCTCACCCCAGCTCACCTAGACCTTACCTCAACCCACCCTGGGCTCACTTCAACCCACCCCAGGCTCTCTCTAGCCCAGCCTGGGCTCACCCCATTAACCCCAGGCTCACCCCATTTCTCCCAGGCTCACTCCATCCCACCTGGGCTCACCCCATTTCCCTCAGGCTCATCCCATCCCATCTTGGGCTTACCTCAATCCACCCAGACTTCACCTCAACCCACCCTGGGCTCACCTCAACCCACCCTGGGCTCACCCCATTCTCCCCTTTCCTCACCCCATTCCCCCCTTTCCTCACCCCATCCCACCCAGGCCTGCCTGCTGCAGGAGATGCTCCTGTGCTAAATGACCAATTCACTGCCCAGCTCTAAAATGCTGTAAGAAATTATTTTAGGACCAAATCCCACTTTTTTTGCCCCCCCAAAACGCCTCACTGGGCTGTGGGGATGCATCATCCCTGCACTGGGATACAGCAAAGGGCTGTGAGGTAAAATCCAGGGATTTTCTGTGGAGAACAAGGGCAGAGGCAGGAGAGAGAGAGAGACTGGAAATAGCAAATGAGGTTAATGATAACCTGGGGGCAGGTGACACTGCTGGTGGCTGGGAATGCAGGGGGGGATGAGAGGGGGTGGCAGGGGGACCACCAGCAGGGAAACCCCTCTGCCACCCCCAAACAGCTGCCTGTGCCCTCTCACAGACAAAACTTTTTGTCACTGAGGAGGTTTTGTCACCAGCCTGGCGAGAATGAATTTTGGGGGGTGAATTCTCCCCAAAATTGGAGTGAATTTTGGGGAGAATTCACTGCTGGAGTGAATTTTGGGGCAGCACATGAGTAGCTGGGGCTGCTCCCCCTTTGATTTTTTAGAAATTAAAGCTGAGAAAAACCATCTGAGAGGAGCAGGGGGGTGTGGAAGGAGCAGCTCTGTGATTCTGTGATTCACTTCTTGCCTCAACCAGGAAAGATTTATTTATTTATTGTTTCCTGCTGCCCCATATTTACTGAGAGGCAGCTTCAGCCTCCCTCCTGCTCAGGGCAGCAAGGAGTGAAGAGGCAGAGGGAAACCTGCTAGTTTAAATAAAAATAATTAAAATCAGCAAGGTGCAAGTGAGATGGAGCTTTTGGAGAGGCTTGAGGAGGAGGAATCCATTCTCCAGAAGCTCAGGGCCCCCGTGTGTCACTGCTGCAGATCCAGGTTTTGCTTCCATGGGAAGCTTTTGGGTGGATATCAGGCATTTTGGAAAACCCCTGGAATGGGGCAGAGCCCTCTGTGCCATCACTGCCCCCAGAGCCTCAGTTTCCCCCTCTGCAATGAGGTGAAATTGCCTTTTTCCTGCCTTTTTGTTGCTGAAAGGAATAAATATTTGGGGGTTTTTTTTGCAGTTTCCTCATACCTTGTGTAGCAAGGGCAGAGTTAGAGAAAGGCATCCCTCAGTTTTCTGCTTCCCTTTTTTTATTATTTTATTTTTTCCTGTTCTACCACCAAAAAGGGATTAAAAAGAGCTTGATGGGGGGAAGGATAATTCCCTTCACAACTTGCAATGCCCAAGGCCAGGCTTCTTCTGGAGGTGGGATACACAGTGAAAAATCACATATTTCCTCTCCTTGAAAATCACTTTTCTGGGGTTTTCCCCTCCTTTCCTGTAGTTCCCCCCTGGGATGGGCCAGCAGTGCTGGGGCCCAAGGTGGGGAAGCCACAGGGAGACCCCAGCAGGGCGCAGGGAGTGGGTGGAGGGTGCAGAGCAAACATCATTAGAGGAGAGAGATGAGAAGCAAACAGAGCAGCTGGGCCTGGCTCTGAGCAAACACTGCCTGGAAACACAAAACCGCCTCAGGCTGAGGCAGGGGACACGTCCCCTCTGTCCCCAAAGCAGGGACAGGCCTGGGACCTCCTCTGTGACCTGGCAGCAGCACAGGGATGGAGCATGCCAGGCTCCAGGGGTGCAGGATCACACCCTGCCCACTGCCAGGGTTTATTTTACTTTATTTTATTTATTATTTTATTTTATTTTATTTTATTTATTATTTTATTTTGTTTTTTTACTTTATTTTATTTTATTTTATTTATTTTATTTTATTATTTGATTTTACTTTATTTTATTTTATTTTATTTTATTTTATTTTATTTTATTTTTATGTATATTTTATGTATATTTTATTTTATTTTATTTTATTTTTGTATTTTATTTTATTTTATATTTTATTTATTTTATTTTATTATTTGATTTTACTTTATTTTATTTTACTTTTTTATTTTATAATTTATTTTATTTTACTTTATTTTATTTTATTTTATTTTATGTATATTTTATTTTATTTTATTTTATTTTATATTTATTTTTATGTATTTTTTATTTTATTTTATTTTATTTTATCCCCACCTGAACCTTCCCAGGCCCATCCTCACCATGACTCAGAGCAGGGGATGTCACCAGGGCAAAAAGGGGACACTGGGCAGGGGAGGTTCTGGCTTTGCCACTCTCCTGGCTGCTGCCAGGGCTCTGTTTGGGCACAAGGAAGGAGGGAGCCTGGGCAGGACCCAGCCTGCCAGGGAGGGACATCCTGTGTGTGCTCTCAGGGACAGGGACAGGGACAGTGACAGTCCTGGGGTGAGGACAGAGTAGGGGACAAGGGCTTGTCCTGCTCCCTGGGATCCCTCTTGGAATTCCAGGTCCCTGGGATGTCTCTCTGTCCCTGTCTGGGTGATGCCAGAGCAGAGTTTGGGGCCAAGGGGTGCCACAGCCCAGTGCCAGGGCATGGCCCAAATGGAGCACGTCCCTCTGGGTGACAGTGACAGTGGCCTGGCTTCAGCCACACCAAATGTCCCCCAAGGAGCTGAATCAGGGGTTCCCCCAAAATCTCATCAGGCAGCCCTGGGTGGGCCTGGAGCTCCCTCCCCAGGGACCCTGGGAGCTGCTCACAGAGTGTCCCCAAGGGGTCACAGGAGCCTGTCCCTGCTGCTTGTTACCGTGTCACCCTGGCACCATGGATGGACTGACACAGGGATGGATGATGGATGGATGGATGGATGGATGGATGGATGGATGGATGGATGGATGGATGGATGGATGGATGGATGGACGGACACAGGGATAGATGGATGGATGGATGGAGGGATGGATGGATGGATCCAGGGATGGATCCAAGGATGGATCCAGGGATGGGGCATGGATGGGGCATGGATCCATGGATGGATGGATGGATCCATGGATGGATGGAGGCATGGATAGATGGAGGGATGGATAGATGGAGGGATGGATGCATGAATCCATGGATGAAGGAGGGACGGAGGGATGGATGGATCCATGGATGGGTGGATGGATCCATGGATGGATCTGTGGATGGAGGGATGGATCCATGGATGGATGGAGGGATGAATGGAGGGATGGACAGACGAATGGATGGCAAGGGACGATCCCAGCTTTGTTTCTCTCCTCAAATTCCAGTCCAGAGGGGCGATGTTGGTTCCATTTGCTGAGTTCTGGGCACTCTGGCACTCGAAGGCAGGGGGGGTGCTCAGTCCTTGTGTCTCCTTTTGCCTTGTTGTGCTGGCCAGGCTCCTTTGTTTATACAGCCCCCGTTCGACCTTTTAAATTGCTGTTAATGTTTTAGCGTAACGAATTAGTCTCTCATCACGAATCAGGACTCGAAATAAAAAAAAAAAAAGGAGAGAAAAAAAAACCCCTCCGAGGCCAACTTCCTGAAATTGGGGTCATTCTCATTTGCAAGGCAGAGAATCTGAGAACCTTAATGCAAGGAAATTTATTCAAAGGCAGAGCCCCGGCGTGATTAGGCCCTTTGTAATTATAGCTCGGAGAGATTCCACTCCAGCCTCCTGCCTCCCTCATGGATTAGCAAGTGAGTCGGAAAAATACACAGGATTTAATTAGAGGCAAATTAAAATTGGTAATGAAATAGGGGCAGTAGCAAATGGCAGGGAGTTGGAAGGGGAAAAGGGAGCTGGTATCTCTCGGGGCTGCGCTGTCTGCCTACGTGTGTGTCTCTTTATTTTACATTTAGAAATGTAAAGATGGTCGATGTAAAGAAGAAAGGGAGGGAAAGGACCAAAATGAGAGGGGAGGGCTGTGGGGGGGAAAGAAAAAGGAAAGGAAAGAGGAGCTGGCTTTGCTGAGCATCACCAGAGCTGCCGTGGAGCTGCTGTCCCTTGTCCCACCCTGTCCCCATCTTCCTCAGCTCCAGGCTCTGAGCGAGGTCGTGACTACTCGGTGCCAATGGGGTCAGGGAGCACCCAGGGGGGTTTTGGGGGGCAGGACACCCCCGGGAGGTGTGGGGCTGGGCAGGCTGTGGCACTGAGGCCATGCCCGTGTGCCCGCAGAACGCCGTGCGCCACAACCTGAGCCTGCACAAGTGCTTCGTGCGCGTGGAGAACGTCAAGGGCGCCGTGTGGACCGTGGACGAGCACGAGTACCAAAAGAGAAGGCCACCAAAGATGACAGGGTGGGTGCTTCTTCCCCGTGGGACACAGCCACAGAGCTGCCACCAGCCCTGTCCCCAGGCTGGGAATGCTCAGCCCTGCATCTCTGTTTTCTCTCTGTTTCCTGCAGGAGTCCCACCTTAGTCAAAAATATGATTTCAGGACTGGGTTATGGAGCACTTAATGCAAGTTACCAGGTAAGGACCCAGCCCTGGCACTGACAGGGACGTGGGGACACTCTCAACCCTCCACAGTCCTGTTCTCCACTGGGGTCTTGCATCTCTTGGAAGATGAGGAACAAGGGGGATGGGTTCAAGTTGAAAGAGGGGAAATTTAGGTTTGATGTATGGATCATTCCCTGTGAGGGTGGGGAGGCCCTGGCACAGACTCCATCCCTGGGAGTGTCCAAGGCCAGGCTGGACAGGGCTTGAAACAACCTGGGACAGTGGAAAGCATCCCTGCCCACAACAGGGATTGGGATGAGATGTGACTTAAGGCCCTTCCAGCCTAAATTCCACTTCCCTCTGTGCTCCCTGGCACAGGCTGCACTGGCAGAGAGCAGCTTCCCCCTGCTCAACAGCCCCACCATGATCAACACCAGCTCGGCCAGTGCCATGCTGCACGTGGGCCACGACGACGTCAGCAGCACCGTGGAGCAGGTCAACAGCAACGGCAGCAACAGCCCCCGCCTGTCCCCACAGCAGTACAGGTCAGCCTGGCCCTGCCAGGGCACAGGGGCGCTCAGGGAGGCTGGCACGGGGGGCACTGCCAGCTCCCAGCACCAGGGTGAGGGGGTTTGGGCTCCTGTCACCAGGGTGAGGGGGTTTGGGCTCCTGTCCCCAAGGCAAGGGGGTTCTGGACCAAGAATTTCAGGGAGTTTTGGGTGGTGGGACACACTCCCTGAGTCTCACAGTCACCAGGAGCTGCTTGTGGGCTCTTATCTCCAGGTGAGGGGGTTCTGGAACAAAAATTCTGGGGAGTTTTGGGTGATGGGATCAGCTCTCTGAGGCTGAAGGTTCCCTCTCCCCACAGCCACCAGGAGCTGCTTGTGGGCAGCTCTCAGAGCAAAGGGGGTTTTGGCTTCCATCCCCAGGGTGAGGGGGGTTCTGGACCAAGAATTTCAGGGAGTTTGGGTGGTGGGACCCACTCCCCGAGGCTGAAGGCTCCCCTTCCCCACAGCCACCAGGAGATGCTTGTGAGCTCCCATTCCCAGCAGGGCAAAGGGGATTTGGCTCCTGTTCTCAGAGCTAGGAGGGTTTTGGTTCCCATCCTCAGGGTGGAGGGATTTCTTGACTGAAAACTTGGAAGGGTTTTGGGTGGTGGCACCCACACCCTGAGGCTGAAGGCTCCCCTTCCCCAAAACCACCAGGAGATGCTTGTGAGCTCCCATTTCCAGCAGGGCAAAGGGGGTTTTTGCCCCAAGGAAGGGGGCTCTGGACCAAATAATTCAGGGAGTTTTGGGTGATGGGATCAGCTCTCTGAGGCTGAAGGTTCCCTCTCCCCACAGCCACCAGGAGCTGCTTGTGGACAGCTCTCAGAGCAAAGGGGGTTTGGGCTCCCGTTCCCAGGGTGAGGGAGGTTCTGGACCAGAAAATCTGGGCAGTTTTGGGTGGTGGGACACACTTATTGAGGCTGAAGGCTCCTGCTCCCCCCACAGCCACCCCGTGCACGTGAAGGAGGAGCCAGCTGAGGCAGAGGACGACAGCAGACCCGTGTCACTGATGGCCACCACCAACCAGAATGTGACGATCCCCGACGACAGGGACCTGGAGGAGGAGCTGCCGGTGGAGGACTTGTCCTAAGGACTCCTTCCTCCTCCCCCAGCCAGGGGCAAACCCTTCCCACCCTCCTGGACGGAGACCAAGCCACGCTCCCACCTCCCCAAGGTGACCTTGGCGTTATCCTGGCTCTTTCAAGGCACTTCCACAAAGCAAAAGGGTTTTCCTTGGGACGATGACAATGACAATGGCACCGACCTGTTGCTGCTGGCGTGTCCCTCACGCTGCCACTGCCTGGGGACAGACTGGCCCCACCACGACATGGAAGCAAAACCCCAAGAGCTGGACTTTTCCTGCCCTCCTCCCTTGGTTAGTGACTGGTGGACGAGGATGGTAGGTTGGTTGTTCCTGTCCTGAATGGTCCCTCCTTCCTTGCTGCAGGGAAGGCACCTCTGTCCCCTGAGCCCTGGGGAGCCATGGCAGGGCCCTGCTGTCACCTCTGCGTCCCCCTCTGGGCTTTGCACTACGGAGGGGTCGTGGACCCTGCCCACGTGCTGCCTCCACCCAGCTTTGGGGGAAGAAACAGCAGAAACGGGGCTGAGCCCTGTGCAGGGTGTGGGGTTTGGCACGGAGCTGGGATGGACGCGAAGCAGCGCGGTGGGGAGACGGTGTCCCCTTGTCACCTCTGCAGGGCAAGGTGTCCCCTTGTCACCTCTGCAGGGCAAGCAGAGCAGCCTCCAGGCTTGGCCACCCTCCCTGAGCCCCAGCTGGTGGGGGGCTGCTGGTCCCAGCAGTGCTGACCATCCCCATCAGTGCTGACCATCAGTGCTGACCATTCCCATCAGTGCTGACCATCAGTGCTGACCATTCCCATCACTGTTGACCATCCCCAATAGTGCTGACCATCAGTACTGACCATTCCCATCACTGTTGACCATTCCCACCAGTGCTGACCATTAGTGCTGACCATCCCCAGCAGTAATGACCATGCCCAGCAGTGCTGACCATCTCCAGCAGCACTGGCCATCAATACTGACCATTCCCACCAGTGCTGACCATCAGTGCTGACCATCCCAGGAGTGCTGACCACCTCCAGCAGTGCTGACCATTCCCATCACTGCTGACCACTCCCATCAGTGCTGACCATCCCCACCAATGCTGACCACCCCAGCAGTGCTGGCAGCAAGGTCACAGCTCCCTTTGTCCTGCTGGACATCAGCCACAGTGGTGCCACCTCCCAGCCCGCAGGGATGGCCACTGCTCCCATGTCACTTCAGGCACTCCCTGTGCCCCCCATTCCACCCCCAAAGCTGGGCCAGGGTGGAGCAAAGGGGCAACATCCCCACAGATGAGCACCTGCAGGGCACCTGGGGGTCATCAAAGCTGGCCCTGGGGTGGCCAAATCCTGCTGCTGGTGGGGTGGAGTGGTGGGGGGAGGAAATTCTGCTTTTCATCTTTTCTTTTCCTCATCCTTTTGTTTGCGTCCAGATGGGAAGATACCAAAAGATTTCTTAGAGACAGAAGGTCCGTAGTTCAGGTGAACAGATGGTATTCATGCCAAAAAAAAAAAAAAAAACAAAAACACACACACACAAAAAAAATTAATAATAACGAGAACAACACAACCAAACACCCCTCTTCTCCTTGCTCTTTCTTTCTGGGGTGGTTATGTGGGTACCCAGTGCCAGGCTCCTCCTGGCAGGTATTGTGGCATTCCCAGTGTCCCGTGGTGGTTTTGGGGAGCATCACCTTCCCTGGAATCCTCTCCTTTCCCTGGAATCCTCCCCTTCCCTGGAATCCTCCCCTTCCCTGGCACAGCCAGGCTGGCTCTGGCTGTCCTGGCACCCAGCAGGGTCGTGAGGGATCTGCTGTGATGGACCTGGAGCTGCTCTGGTTTTTTTTGGCCAGCTCTGGGCTCTCCAGAGTGACCCCGAGGTCTCCTCTGTCCCCATCTGTCCCCATTTTCCTGGATGTGACATTCCCGGGGGCTGTGTCACCGTTGGCATCACGGGAGCCGCGTTTGGGGCTGGAAATGCCACACCCGGAGCCGTGGGTCAGGGGAAGGTGTCACCTGTCCCCGTGTGCCACCTCTGTCACCCCTCCAAGAGGCTCCTGGTGCTGTGGGGTGAGCCTGGACTCCCCTCATCCTTTTCCCTTCATCCTTTTCCTTTTCCCTTCAACCTTTTCCCCTCATCCTTTTCCTTCTCCTCTCATCCTTTTTCTTTCCCTTTAACTTTTTCTCCTCATCCTTCTCCTTTTCCCTTCATCTTTTTCCTTTTCCCTTCAACATTTTCCCCTCATCCTTTTCCTTCTCCCCTCATCCTTTTCCTTTTCCTTTCAACCTTTTCTCCTCATCCTTCTCCTTTTCCCCTCATCCTTTTCCTTTTCCCCTCATCCTTCTCCTTCTCCCTTCATCCTTTTCCTTTCAACCTTTTCTCCTCATCCTTCTCCTTTTCCCCTCATCCTTCTCCTTTCCCCCTCATCCTTTTCCTTCTCCCCTCATCCTTTTCCTTGCCCGGCTCATCCTCCATGCCCAGCTGGCTGCAGGGCCTGGGGTGTCCCTGTGTCCCCCTGTGTCCCCGTGTGTCCCACTCGCTGGGGCGGTGCCCGGGGGTCTCTCCCGTGCCCGGATCCGGCGTTTCCCCGCTCCCCCGCCGCCCCTCCGGCGTCCCTCTAGGTGTCACCCGTGCCCGCGGCTGGGACAGCGCTTCCTTCATTCCCGGAGCGTTCCCGGAGCATTCCCGGCTCATAACTGGAGCATTCCCGGCGTCGAGACAGCGCTTCCTTCGCGAGCATCCCCGGAGCATTCCCGGCTCATTCCCGGAGCATCCCTGGCTCATTCCCGGGGCGCTGGGACAGCCTTTCCTTCCCGGAGCGTTCCCGATTCATTCCCGCCGCATTCCCGGCTCATTCCCAGTTCATTCCGGGAGCATCCCCGGCTCCGGGACCGCCTTTCCTTCCCGGCCCATTCCCAGCTCATTCCCAGCTCATTCCCGGCCCATTCCCCGTGCCCGGCCCCTTCCCGGGCTCTGCCGGGCACCAAAGACCCTGCCCGGGCTGGGGGACACCAAAGAGCCCCCCTTCTGCTGTGCACATCCCAGCCCATCCCAGTCCGTCCCAGTCCATCCCAGTCCGTCCCAATCCATCCCAGTCCATCCCAATCCATCCCAATCCATCCCAATCCCCTCCCTCCTGCCCAAGGAGCTGCGAGGCACCATGGATTTCCCCCATCTACTTCATTTTTTCTTCTTTTTCTCTTTTTTGATTTTTTTCTCTCTTTTTCTCTCCCTTTTCTCCCTTTTTCTCTTCTCCTTTTTTTTTTCTTTTTTCTTTATTCCCCCTTCCCTTCCTTTTTTTATTTCTTCCTTATTCTCCATATTTTCCTCTTTTCTTTTTACCCTCATCTTTCTTTATTCCCCTTTCCCCTTCTTTCCTTTTCCCATTTCCTTTTCTCTTTTCTCTCTTTACTTTTTTCTTTTTTTCTTCTCCCTATTTTTCCCTTTTCCCTCCATTTTTCTTTCTTCTTTCCCCTCTTTCCTTTTTTTTTTTTTTCCTTTTTTCCATTTTTCCCCTTTTCCCCCCACTTTTTTTCTTCTTCTTTTTTTTCCCCTCCTTTGTTCCCCCACTCTTTAATTTAAGTCATTGTTGGGACAAGTTTACAGTTGCCACGGGGGTTTTATCACCTTTTGCTGCTCTTTGCCAGCTCTTCATCCCCCTCACTGATTTTTGGGGGGTTTCAGTAGCTGCTTCCTTTTTTTCCCATTTCTCACCCTTTTCCTCCACCTTCCTCCTCTCCCTTTTTTTATTTCCCACCTCCTCGGGGTGTGATTTTTTTTTTTTTAATTTTTCCAGAGGTACAAACACCCCCAAAATTCATCCCAAGGCCTGCAGATCCCCCCATGGATTCACCAAAATCCCCCCAAACCCAGGGGCTCCTTCCCCTCTGCTCCGACAATTCCCATCCAAGAGCACTCCCTATATATTATATATATAAAAATAAATCTATCAATATAAAAGAGGAATTTTTTTTTTCCCTTAAAACGCAATGTACAGGTTTGGAAAAGCCCAGTGGCTCCAGGTGATGCCTTTTCCCCCCATTGGGAATTTCACAATTCCAAAGGGGAACGTGCCTGGTTTGATACTCAGGGGTGAATTGAATTCCTTCTCTTACCCCACCCAGCCTGGCCACCTCTGCAGGCTCCCACCTGAGCCCAGGTACTGAGAGTCCCCTCCTGCCTCGCTGCCTCCTCCCTTCCCACCCCTCTGCTTCATTTTTGGTTGGAATTTTCCGGAATTCTGCGAGTTTTACCTCAAAACGCTGCGGGGAGAGGGAGGATCAAGGACCAAACACAGAATTGTGGCAGAATTGTGTGTCTGTATATATTGAGATAGAGATATTCTGGCTGTCAACCTACCAACACAAATTCTTCTTTTTTTTTTTTTTTTTTTTTTTTTTTTAGGGGGGGTTAATCTGTATTTTTATGATTTATTTTCTGTTTCTCTCCACCCTTGGGCACAGCTGAGGGCACCTCCCCGGACCTAAAGGCATTTTTCTGGTATCTCCCACTGAAGGAATTATTCATTTCCCATGTTTTTTGTCTTTGTTTTATTTTTTATTTTTATTTTTATTTTATTAATTCCTCAATGATTTCTTCTCCCCACACCTGGGGGGTCAGAACCCAGTGCTGGGAAGGGAAGGAGGAGCTGCTGGGCAGAGGAGCAGCAGCTGAACCTGCACCAAACCAAAGGGTTTCTCTTGCTTTGTTTACACCCCTGGCCAACCTCGCTGCCCCGCAGCATCTCCCTGGATCTGGGATTTTGTCCTGGAAGCGTTGGGGACATTCCAGAGCCAGGGGCTGGGCTGGGAGGGATGGAGCTGCGACAGACTGGGGACATCCCCCTCGGGGAAGCGCCAGCATTGCCACCACCTTTTTTCCCTGTATTTTTCCTAATTTTTTCCTTTTTTTTTTCCTAATTTTTTCCCGTTTTTTCCCGTTTTTTCCCCGTTTTATCCCCGGTTTGCGCGGCGCTGGGTGGGAAGGTGATGCTGGGGAGGCGGGTGAGGTGCGAGGGGGCGGAGGGGAGGGCGGGTGTGTAAAAAGCGACCCCCGAGCCTCCCTCCCTGCCTGCCCCCGTCCCTCCCTGCCCTCCTCGTGCTGTATCAAAGGAAAATCCCGGCTGTGTATTTGTACTCCGAGCTCTCCGTGTGTCTGCGTGGGCAGACGGTAAACCCTTGTACAGTAGGTCTAGCTGCATGTAATCTGTATGGACAATGGCATTACAAAATGCAATAAAAAAAGAAATTACCTATCGTGCTGCTGCTGGGGCTTTTGGTTTGCTTAAGGTTGTTGTGGGGGGAAAAAATAAACCAAAAATAAACCCAAAAAAAACCAAAAAACAAAACAAAAAACAAAAACAAAAAACCAAAACAAACAAAAAAAATCACAACTTTTTACAGAATTCCCTATTTTATTGAGATGTCTCTGTGATCCCCAGCTTGAAAACCCCCCAGGGATAGAGACAAAAGTTTTTACAAAATTCACTGATTTTTTATGGAGTGCAGATCTGGGGGTTTTGGGGTGTAGATTTGGGGGTTTTGGGGAGCAGATCTGGGGATTTTGGGCTGTAGATCTGGGAGTTTTGGAGTGCAGAAAAATTTAAAACTTCCCCAAAACTTCACTCTGTGCAGAAACCTGGGAAGGAGCACAGAGCGAAGTTTTGGGGAAGTTTTTAATTTTTCCATCTTCTGAAGATGAACGTTCACAGGGCCCCATTTTTTTTTTTTTAATATTGAATGTCCATTTCCTTTTTTTTTTTTTTTTAATTATTTACAGAAATAGCTCGTGACTCATCAAAATCTTTTCAGCAGCCCATGTAAAACACTGGGGTCATTCACTGCAGACCCAGCCAGGCAGGCAGAGCCTCCTCCTCCCCAAGCAGAAGAAGGGCCTTGAGGAGATTAATTTTGTTTAGAGACTTTGTGTGTGCACAGGGACAGGGAAATTCTGCTCCACGGATCAGGGGGTGATGGCTCAGACCCCAAAAAAACACAGCCCAGCTCTGTCCCAGCCCCATCCCACCACACTCTTTCATTCCTTGTTTTCCAGGATCACACGCGTTTTCTTTCTTGTTTATTTATTTTATTTTTCCGAGCCTCTGCCCAGGGATGGATGCCGGGAAAGTTGCAAAACCCTCTTTGAACTGCAAAGTCGAGGTTTTAGTGCTAAATCCTCGCCGGAGACGGGAAGGTCAGGGAGGTTTAAATCTCCCAACGCCTCCAGTCTGGGGCAAAGGGAGCCAAGGGGAACCCACAGGGTTTGGGGTCAGATCTTGGGGTTTTGGGGGTGTAGGTCAGAGGGGTTTGGGGGGCAGATCTGGAGAGTTTGGGGTTTAGATCTTGGGGGTTTAGGGGCGTAAATCAGGGGGGTTTAGGGTATAGATCTGGAGAGTTTGGGGTTTAGATCTTGGGG
>JAWWLS010000122.1:4551314-4565322 GCA_035040975.1 Myioborus melanocephalus | reverse complement strand
AATATAATATATATCATAAAATAATAAATCAAGCCTTCTGAAACATGGAGTCAGATCCTCATCTCTTTCCTCATCCTGGGACCCCTGTGAACACTGCCACACCCCTGGAAGATCCATGAGAAGCTCAGCACGCTGCAGCGAGCCTCAGCCATCAGGTTTGGATCAAAACCTTGCTCCTGGTGACTTCCCAGCCAAAAAAAGGCAGGAGAAACCCTGGCCATGGCCTCAGCAGGGCAGGAGTGAGGGGCTGGCGGGGCTGAGGAGGGGCAGGGGCCAGGGGAGCTCACCTGGATGCGGAGCAGCAGCTGCTTGTTGGCCATCTCCAGGCGCCGGGAGTGGTTCTCCAGGTCCCTGGACCTCTGCAGGTCCTTCTGCATCCTCTTGATGTAGTCCACAGATGCCTTCAGGATTGTCCCTTTGTTCCAGCGCACGTCCCTGTCACCCAGCATGGAAAAAGGGATGGACCTGGCTGCCAGCAGTGTGGCCACTCACCTCTGCTCCACCCAAAAAGCCCTCGGTGACCCCGATCCTGTGTAGCTCTGATATTTTCTGAAAAATCTTTTCTTTAGGATTTTTCCTCCTGAGAAGTTGAGAAGCCTCAGGAACAAAATGTGAACAATTATTTACAATGATACCTGTTGCTGCTGTGGAATGCAACAGGTGGATCTGTGATTGGTCTCATGTGGTTGTTTCTAATTAATGGCCACTCACAGCTCAGCTGTCAGTTACAAGATTTTGTTATCATTCATTTTCTATTCTTAGCCAGCCTTCTGATTAAATCCTTTCTTCTATTCTTTTAGTATAGTTTTAATATAATACATATAATAAAATAATAAATCAAGCCTTCTGAAACATGGAGCCAACATTTTCCTCTCTTCCCTCATCCTGAGACCCCTTGCAAACACCACCACAATCCTGCAGGAGCCATGGATACCTACAGGTCGTTGGCTTTGGGGATCAGCATTCCCAGCTCCTTGATGCGGTCGTTGATGTTGAACCTTCTCCTCCTCTCGACTGTAGGTGACAGGAGAGGGATGGAAATGAGCAGGCAGCAAGCAGGGAAGGCTTTGTGTCCCTCCCACGTGTCCTTTCTGTCCCACATCCCTCTGTCCTGTCCCAAAGGAATTGGGGAGCCCAGGATGAGGGAGCTCAGGAGCCAGCCCTGCTCCATGCCTGGCCCAGCAGGTCTGATCCTCCCTTTGGGTTTGTCACACACATCTTTTATGGAAAATCCTTTCTTTAGGATTTTTCCTCCTGAGAAGCTGAGAGGCCTCAGGAACAAAATGTAAACATTGATTATCTGCTGCTGTGGAATGCAACAGGTGGATCTGTGATTGGCCCATGCTGGTTGTTTCTAATTAATGGCCAATCACAGCCCTGCTGGCTCGGACACAGAGCCGAGCTACAAACCTTTGTTATCATTCCTTCTTACTCTATTCTTAGCCAGCCTTCTGATGAAATCCTTTCTTCTATTCTTTTAGTACAGTTTTAATGTAATACACATAATAAAATAATAAATCAAGCCTTCTGAAACATGGAGCCAACATTCTCGTCTCTTCCCTCATCCTGAGACCCCTGTGAGCATCACCACAGGGCTCACATCTGAGAAGGGCTGGGCACAGGATGAATCCCACTGGGAGGCACCAGCTGCCACAGGGATCTGCTCCTGGAGCTGTTCTGGGGAAGGTCCTGGCAGAGAAACCTCTCCTGGCTCTCCCATCTCCCCACCCCTGCTCCCTCACCATCCCTCTCTCCCACCTCTCCAGCTTTTTCAAAGGGTTCCCAACCGAGCTGATCCCCCCAGGTGTCCCTTGCACCCCACTGTGCACAGCCAGCAAGGAGGGGCTCAGGGGGGCTCCCCTGAGGGTCAGCTGGGATGGGAAGGGGGGCCCAGCTCAGAGGAATGAGGATGCAGAGCGATGGGGAAAGGCAGAGCTGAACTCACTCAGGTTGTGATTGTCCTTCTTCTGCCGCTCTTTGGCCAGGGCTCGGCTCTCAGCATCTGCAAGAGACCCAGGGTGTCACCCAGAGGGGACAAAGCTGCCCCTGGGGTCCCTGTACCCCCATGGGGACAGGGCAGCCCCATTTTTGTCCCCTGTTTTGGGGCCAGGACGAACCTGTGAGTTCTCTCTTCTGGGTGAGCTCGGCGGGGCAGGAGCTGCTGGTGACACCAACGAGTGACGCTGTCACCTGAGGGTCCCCACTGTAGACATTCATGTGGCTGCTGGACATGGGCAGCTGGAAAGCAGAGGGACAGCTGGGTTAGCTCCATGCAGAGCTGGGCACCAGGATCACACCCAGCTGGGCAGGTGGAATTGTCCTCCCAGGTCCTTAAAGCAGCTTTCACAACAGCAGAAAAGAAAACAGGACTTGAAAGGGAACAGCTGATCCCCTCCCATGGCCAACACCTCAAACAGGGCAGGTGAATCACACCTGAGAAGGGCTGGGCAGGATGAATCCCACTGGGAGGCACCAGCTGCCACATGGATCTGCCCCTGGTGCTGCTCTGGGGAAGGTCCTGGCAGGGAAACCTCTCCTGGCTGGATCTCCCCACCCTCTCTCCCATCTCTCCAGCTTTTCCAAAGGGTTCAAACTGTCCTCAAGGGGGAAAAAAGCTGGAAAATTGATTCTTGTGGGTGTTGCTGTCTCCAAGGACAAGGCTGGCTTGAGCTGCCACCAAGGCACCGCTGTGGGGACGTGGCAGAAGGTCCCCTCTGTGCCACCTCTGTACCTGCAAGGACAGGGCTGTGACACCCCCAGCTGCCATCCCCCACTCACCGTGTTGGGCATGTGGACTTCAGGGTTCATGTAACCCAAAACATCATCCAGGCGCATGATGTCATCGATGACCTCATCAAACTGAAAGGGAAAGGGACAAGTGACCATGGGCTGCCATGCCATTCCCAACACCCTGAGTTTCCCCAGCAGCCTGGGGAAGGCAAACAAACTCCACAACTTTGTGAAAGCTGTAAAGCTGTAAATGTTTATTACAGTGCTGGAGTATGTGGAAATTACTCTCTTTAAAAGACTTGTGCACCTCTGGGAACTCCAGATCCTTTTTTATCCCCCTCTCAAATATACATGCCTGCAATTTCACAACAGGTTCATACATATTTTTACAGATTTTGCGTGACATTTGCCACTAATTCTTCTTTATCAGAAAGAGTTCTTAGATCAAGTTGACCTGCTCTTGTAGCAGTGTCTGTCTCTCTGTCTGGCCACCACTTTTGGCTGAAGCAGCTTCTCTGAGCACGGGTTTTTTACAAGAACAGGCAGCCAGATGTTGCCTGAGCTTCCCCATCCTGGGGTCCTCAATTCCTTTGGGGCACAGCAGGGGGATGTGGGACATGAGGGACAGAAAGGACACGTGGGAGGGACACAAAGCCTTCCCTGCTTGCTGCCTGCTCACTCCCATCCCTCTCCTCTCACCCACAGTCGAGAGGAGGCGAAGGTTCAACATCAACCTTCAAACCACACATTTAACCCAAAGACATCCATCTCACCATAACCAAAATGCATTTCCAGAGTAGGGGACAGCTGCTCACCTCCCTCTCGGGGTTGGAGCCGATGTTGAGCATGGCCATGGGGCTGTTGGGAGCGCTGTTGCCTGCAGAGGAGGACAGGACGTGGCCGGGCCGGACGCCGGGGGACGCGGCCGGGGGTGGCTTGGGAGAGTGGCTGGCGGGGCTGACGTGGGCAGCAAACTTGTTCCCGTAGGTCTCAGAGAGATAAGCCTGCACCTTCTTGTCCCGAGACTTCTGCAGGTGGTAGGTGGTGGGGTTCTCCAGGTAGGACTGGACCTGCAGCGGGGACAGAGCCCATCAGGGACCCGGGTGGAGGTGTCACGGATATATTTTATGAAAAATCCTTTCCTTAGGATCTTTTCTCCTGAGAAGCTGAGAGGCCTCAGCAACAAAATGTGAACAATGATAATCTGCTGCTGTGGGATGCAAAATGTGGATGTGTGATTGGTCTCATGTGGTTGTTTTTAATTAATGGGCAATCACAGTCCAGCTGTCTTGGACTCTCTGGTTAGTCACAAGATTTTATTATCATTCCATTCCTTTCCTTGCTGATGAAAATCCTTTCTTCTATTCTTTTAGTATAGTTTTAGTACATCATTTTCATATAATATAATATAATATAATATAATATAATATAATATTATAATATAATGTAATATGGACATATCATATGTACATACATATAATGTATATCATAATACATTATATACATATCACAGTGTAATATACTGTAATATGTATATAATGTATTATGATATACCATACCATATTATAATATTGTATAATATAATATGATAGCATATAATATTATATCATATGATATAATATTGTATAACATATTATATAACATAATATTGTATAATATGATATTATACAATATGATATTATATAAATTGTCATTATATAATATATAATAATATTATATATAATATTACATACAGGATATAATATATAATAATATTACATATAATAATATTATATAATATTGTATAATATGATATTATACAATATGATATTTTATAAATTGTCATTATATAATATATAATAATATTATATATAATATTATATACAGGATATAATATATAATAATATTACATATAATAATATTATATAATATGATATTATATAATTTGTCATTATATAATATATAAGAATATTATATATAATATTATATACAGGTTATAATATATAATAATATTATATATAATAAGATAATAATAAAATAATAATGTAATGTAATGCGATGTAATATAAATATAATACAATAAATAAAATATATATAATAAAATAATAAATCAACCTCCTGAAACATAGCCTCAAGATCCTCATCTCTTCCCTCACCCTGGCCCCCCTGTCACCACCACCACCAACCACACGGAGGGGACACCAGGGTACCTTGAGCACCTCTCCGGGCACGGGCGGAGGGGACTGGAAGTGCACGGGGGTGTTGATGGCAGGGCTGGAGGCCACGGGCATGCGCTGCTGCTGCATGTAGCTCATCATCATCTGCTGCTGCACCCGCTCCCGCTCGGCCTCCTGCTGCGCCTGCTGCTTCATCAGCTCCATGCGCAGCCCGATGCGCGACGCCATGGCGGCACCGGGGGATGGAGGCCACCAACACGCCTGGAACAGAGGTCACCCTGCCGGGAGGACACAGAATGTCACCCACAGCCCGCCAGGAGGACACAGAACATCACCCACAGCCTGCCAGGAGGACACAGAACATCACCCACAGCCTGCCAGGAGGACACAGAACATCACCCACAGCCTGCCAGGAGGACATGGATGTCACCCACAGCCTGGCAGGTGGACACAGAATGTCACCCACAGCCTGGCAGGAGGACACAGCATGTCATCCACAGCCTGGCAGAAGGACACCAACAGCCTGGTACAGCGGGGAAACTGAGGCACGGAGAGACATCCCAGAGCACCCACTCTGGCTCGGACACACATCCCAGAGTGCCCACTCTGGCACAGAGGTCACCCTGCCAGGAGGACACAGCACAGACAGTCTGGCACAGTGGAGAAACTGAGGCACAGAGAGACATCCCAGAGTGCCCACTCTGGCACAGAGGTCACCCTGCCAGGAGGACACGGCACATCGCCCACAGCCTGCACCAGGAGGACATGGAATGTCACCCACAGCCTGCCAGGAGGGCACGGCACGTCACCCACAGCCTGGCACAGCAGGAAAACTGAGGCACAGAGAGACATCCACTCTGGCTCATGGTTAAACCAGGAGGAGCATCCCAGGGCTGGCTGAGGACCTGGTGCCACCACCCAGCCTGGCTGTGAGACCCCCCCACAGCAGTGTCCTTAGAGAAAACCAGGCTGAGGAAGTCAAAAGCACGCCCAGGAAGCTCTAGAGAAGGGAAACTGCCGAGGATGAGGATGGGGAAGGGTGGCCAGAGCTGGGATTGGCGAGGAGAGGAGGGAATTTAGGGTTTGGCAGGAAGGGAACCCCGATGGAGCAGCCAGGACCCCGCGCTGTGCACTCACCCCGGAGCCACCTCCCAAACACGGCAGAGCCCAGAGCCAGCCCGGCAGCCAAAGGGAAAGAGAAAGTGAGGGCAGAGCAGCAAGAAAAGGCCGGAGGGTGCCAGGAACCGGGGGCAGGAACAGGCAAAGCCGGGGGCAGGAGCAGGCAAAGCCCGGCTCGGGACAAGGCGGGCTCTGTGCTCTGTGCCGGAGCCGCACGCGAGCGCGGGGACAGGGGGGGAACCACAGCGGCCCCTGCCCGGCACAGAGCGGCCCTTGTTCCCCGGGACAAAAGGGATGGTGGCTCCGGAGGGTGGGGGATGCCTGCTGGGGCTCCAGGAGCCACCCCCAGCCACCCCGGCAGGGCTGGGATGCAGGAGATGCTGCAGCACCGCTGGGATGCAGGAGATGCTGCAGCAGCATCACAGGGATGCAGGAGATGCTGCAGCAGCATCGCTGGAAAGCAGAGCACGGGAGGCAGAGGGAAAGATGAGAGGGGAAAGCAGAGAAATCTGCAGGGTTTTGCTGTTTAAATGCAAGTTCAGAGATGGAAGGGCCTCGACGGTGAGAACCACACCGAGCTATGAGTTACCCAGAAGGGAAATGAAATCAAGGCAGTGTGGAGGATGACACAGCTCAAGAGCAGCTACTGAGGGCCAGGGGAGGGGAATTAAGGATGACACAGCTCAAGAGCAGCTACTGAGGGCCAGGGGAGGGGAATTAATCAGCCACGGTGGCCTGGCCCCCGGGGGATGGGAGCCCAGAGCCAGGGACAGCGAGCCACTGGAGCTTCGTGAAGGGGGATGTGGAACAGATCTGGAGAGGGCACAGGACGGGTGCTGGGGTGGGAAACAGAACCCTGGAAAAGACCCCAGAGAGGATGGAACAAGGCTGAGTTAAGGCGGAAGCCATAGGGGATGTAAAACCCCAAACCAAGGCTGAATTAAGGGGGAAACTCATGGGGGATGCACAACCCCAAACCAAGAATTAAAGAGGGAAACCCACCAGGGATAGACAACCCAAATCAAGGCTGGATTAAGGGGGAAACCCACCAGGGATGGACAACCCCAAATCAAGGCTGGATTAAGGGGGAACCCATGGGGGACGGACAACCCCAAACCAAGGCTGAGTTAAAGGAGAAATCCACAGGAGATGTACAACCCTAAAGCAAGGCTGGATTAAGGGGGAAACCCACCAGGGATGGACAACCCTAAAGCAAGAATTAAGAAGGGAACACAACGGGGATATACAACCCCAAATCAAGGCTGGATTAAGGGGGAAACCCAGCAGGGATGGAAAACCCTAAAGCAAGAATTAAGAGGGGAGCCCAAGGGGGATGTACAACCCTAAATCAAGGCTGGATTAAGGGGGAAACCCATGGGGGATGTACAACCCCAAACCAGGGCTGAATTAATGGGGAAACCCACCAGGAATGGACAACCCCAAACCAAGGCTGAATTAAGAGGGAAACCCACCAGGGATGGACAACCCTAAAGCAAGAATTAAGAGGGAAACCCACCAGGAATGGACAACCCCAAATCAAGGCTGAATTAAGAGGGGAACCCCACAGGGGATGCCCACGGGGGATGTACAACCCCAAACACGAAGGGAAGGGAGAGAGGCTTTTCTCAAGAAGGGCTGGCACTCGTGGGTGTCACAGGAAGCCACCCACAGCACCCACTGAGCCCTGCTGGCCCTGGTGCCACCACCCAGCTGCCCCCTTACACAAAACAGGGCTGGGAGAGCCAAAAACTGCCAAGGAGAGCTGCAGAAGATGAGGATGAGGATGAGGAAGGGTGGCCAGGGCTTGGTTTGGTGAGGAGAAGGGGGAGGAAATTGGGTCAGGTTTAAAATAACCCCTTTGGTTCTGCTTGGCTTCCCCCCAGCCCAGGCCCCAAAATTCTGAGCAGCTTCTGCTTTCACTGTGAGTCAGCCCTGCAGGAGGGACAGGATGGGGACATGGGGCCCACCCTGGGGACACATGCCACCCTCCCCTGGCCCACAGGAGCCCATGGATGGCAGCTCCACCCTGTTATTCCTGGGAGGGCACCCAGAGCTTCTCCCACTGAGCCACCAGTGGGAGCCCCAGACTGGTCCATACTGGGAGAACCCAAACCAGCCTTGTCCCTGCAGGCTGCAACACCAGCAAGAATCAATTTTCCAGTAATTTTTTCAGCTGGGAACCCTTTGAGAAAGCTGGAGAGAGAGCAAGGGTGGGGAGATGGAAAAGCCAGGAGAGGTTTCCCTGATTTTTGCACCACTGGAGTGGGAGATGGAGCAGTCAGAAGGGGATGGAGGGGCTGCAAGGGAGGGAAAATCAGGATGATCCCAGCCCCTCCCCACAGCCCAGCTCCACCTTTCCAGTCTGGAGGAAGGGGGGACAGGGGCTGCACCCCCAGGGAATGCATCTCCCCTCCCAGTGCCCCTGTGCTGCTCAGCAGCTCGGTTATTCTGGATATTCCTGGATATTCCTGGTTATTTCTGGATATTTCTGGTTATTCCTGGTTATTTCTGGTTATTCCTGGTTACTCCTGGTCATTCTTGGTAATTTCTGGTTATTTATTTCTGGATATTTCTGGTTATTTATTTCTGGTTATTTCTCGATACTTCTGGTTATTCCTGGCTATTCCTGGTTATTTCTGGATATTTCTGGATATTTATGATATTTATTTCTGGTTATTTATTTCTGAATATTTCTGGTTATTCATTTCTGGTTATTCCTGGTTATTCCTGGTTATTTCTGGTTATTTCTGGGGTTTTTTCTGGTTATTTCTGGTTATTCCTGGCCGTTTCCTCGCTCTCCCTCCAGGGCTGTGGTATCACCAAGAGTCCCCCTGGCACTCGGTGGTGGCTCCATGGAGGATCCCCAGAGCTGCTCCAGGAGGTGGCACAGCCCCGAGGGTGGTGACACGGGGGCTGTGACACGGGGACAGTGACACGGGGGAGGTGACACGGGGGGGATGACACAGGGGGTGACACGGGGGAAGTGACACGGGGGCGGTGACACGGGGGTGGTGACATGGGGGAGGTGACATGGGGGAGGTGACATGGGGATGGTGACACGGAGGCGGTGACAGGGGGGACGGGGGTGGTGACATGGGGACGGTGACATGGGGACGGTGACACGGGGGCGGTGACACGGGGGCGGTGACAGAGCCCCGAGCTGTCCCCCAGCCCTGCGGTGACACTGGGGAGGTGACACGGGGGTGGCTGCTCAGCGATCACTGCTCGGTGCAGGAGGGGACATCGGTGACAGAGCCGCTGCCCCAGCTGGCAGTGCCACCTGAAGGGACACAGCACCTGCAGTGTCCCCAGGCTCAGGTGTGCCTGTGAAACCCGAGCTGTCCCCTCCCGAGGCATTTTCCAGAATTAGCCCTGAGGATCGCGTTACCCTGCCGGGGGAGGTGGCACTGAGGTGGCACTGAGGTGGCACTGAGGCCTGGTGGGTGCCACACACCTCCTGCCACCCTCTGAGTGATGAGAACCCCCACAGATGCTGCAGCAGGGCCCTGCTGGGGTTTCCAGGTCGATTGGGGCCATTTATGAGTGGAAAAATCAATGAGCAGCTCTGGGAGGGAGAGGGGACAGCAGGGGACAGCAGGGGGACAGGGCAGGGAGCAGCAGCCACCCACCCCGAGCCCAGCTGGGCTGAGGGAAAAGGAGAAGAAAGAAGTGAAAACAGCTTTGGTGCTCACCACGGGCCGGCCCAGCCTTCCCTTCCTGCCTTCCTTCCTTCCTTCCTTCCTCCTTTTTGGTTTGCAAACCCGGGGGTGGCAGGGAGGGAGCACCAGGGACGCCAGCCCGGGGTTTGTTCTGATGTCACCGAGCTGTCACCTCATCACAAACCCATAAAACCACCCCGTGTGTGCCCCAGCCTGGGGACAGGCCCTGCTGTCACCCTGCTGGGACAGGGGACAATGAGGACGGGGTCACCTGGGTGCAGAACAGAAGGGATGGGGGACCCTGCAGGTCACTGAGGGGATTTGGGGACCCTGCAGGTCACTGAGGGGATTTGGGGACCCTGCAGGTCACTGAGGGACCTGGGGACCCTCCCAGCCCAGGCCCAGCAGGTCCCAGCTCGCCCTGACCCCAGGCCAGCCCCAGTTCCTCATTCTCAGCAGCCACGTGGGGTGCAGGGAGGGGAAGTTGCACAAAATCCTCCAAAGCTGCTCCTCTGCTCTGTGCCCCTGCAGCCCAGGAGTGAGAGCAGGGCTGAGAAAAAAACGTGGGAAAAATGATGGAGCCACAGGGGACAGGGGACAGGGCTGGGGGTGTGCCAGGGTGGCAGTGCCACGGGGACACCTGTGTGACAATGCAGGGACACCTGTGTGACAGTGCTAGGGACACCCCAAGGTGGCTTTGCACCATGTCCCTGTGCCCCCTTCCATCTGTCCCAGGGTGGCAGTGCCACGGGGACACCTGTGTGACAGTGCAGGACACCTGTGTGACACTGCTGGGACACCTGTGTGACAGTGCAGGGACAGCCCAAGGTGGCTCTGCACCATGTCCCTGTGCTCCCTCCATCTGTCCCCAGGGTGGCAGTGCCACGGGGACACCTGTGTGACACTGCTGGGGACACCTGTATGACACTGCTGGGGACACCTGTGTGACAATGCTGGGACACCCCAAGGTGCTCTGTCTCCAGACACAGGCAGAGCCAGCCCAGGGGTGCAGCTGGAGCCGGGTGGCCCTGCCCAGCCCTTGGGGCACCCAGGCACGCCTGGCAAGGCCACCCTGGGGTGACTCACGGCCTGCCAGGGCACCCCCAGGGCCAGGATCCCCCCTGGCAGTGCCCAGGGTGGGCAGCCCCAGCAGGAGGGCAGGACAGGGGCTCAGGGCAGGGTTCCTCACTCAAACCCAGCAGCAGGGCTGTGCCTGGGAGCCCTGACCAGCACCAGCCCGGCCTGAGGCTCCAGACATCCCATCCAGCCTCTGGGATGGGATGGGAGGGAAAGCAGGAGGATAACCCCATTTCCAACCCCATTTCCAACCCCAGAGAGCAGCAGTGCTGGATGGGGAGATCATCACACACTCAGGAGCTGTGTGGGACCCCTGGGAACCATCCCAGCCCCATCCAAAGACTCATTCCACTGAGGAGCAGAGTTCCTGTGACCCCTGGGAACATCCCAGCTCCATCCAGAGGCTCCTGCCACCCAGGACCTGTTTGGGGCAGGGTTCTGGGAACCATCCCAGCATCATCCAGAGGCTCCTTCTGACCAGAAGCAGAGCTCTTGTGACCTCTGGGAACATCCCAGCATCATCCAGAGGCTCATTCCACCAGGACCAGAGCTCCTGTGACCCCTGGGATCCATTCCAGCCCCATCCAGGGGTTCCTTCCACCCAGAATCAGAGTTCCTGTGACCCCAGGAACCATCCCAGGAGCTGTGTGGGACCCCTGGGAACCATTCCAGCCCCATCCAGAGGCTCCTTCCACCCAGGATCAGAGTTCCTGTGACCCCTGAGAACCACCTCAGCTTCACAGCCCCATTCAGAGGCTCCTTCCACCCAGGATCAGAGCTCCTGGCACCCCTGGGAGCCATCCTAGCTCCATCCAGGGGCTCCTTCCACCCAAGACCTGTTTGGGGCAGGGTTCTGAAAACCATCCCAGCCCCATCCAGAGGCTCCTTCCACCAGGATCAGAGTTCCTGTGACCCCAGGAACCATCCCAGGAGCTGTGTGGGACCCCTGGGAACCATTCCAGTCCCATCTAGAGGCTCTTTCCACACTGGATCAGAGCTCCTGGCACCCCTGGGAACCATCCCAGCCCCATCCAGAGGCTCCTTCCACCCAGGACCTGTATGGGGCAGGGATCTGGGAGCCATCCCAGCCCCATCCAGAGACCCAGTTCCGTCCAGAAGCTCCTTCTACCCAGGACCAGAGTTCCTGTGACCCCTGGGGACCATCCCAGCCCCATCCAGAGGCTCATTCCACCAGGACCAGAGTTCCTGTGACCCCTGGGATCCATCCCAGCCCCATCCAGGGCTTCCTTCCACCCAGGACCAGAGTTCCTGTGACCCCTGGGATCCATCCCAGCCCCATCCAGGGGCTCCCTGCCCACACCCCCAGCTCGCAGCTCACAGCAGGCAGGAGGAGCAGGCAGAGGAGGGGCTTGGCAGAGCCAGCCCGGGGTCAGTTGACAGCAGCACCGAGGCTCTGAGTCACCAGGGCTGTTTTTAGCCCCTGGCATGTCAGCAACGTGGGGCTGGACGTTGTTAACAGGAGCTGGGGCAGAGGCCAAATGCTTTTCCCTGTTCCCTGGAAAGGGCTGAGGGATCCCACAGGATAAAAACATCAGCCCAAAGAGCCAGGTAAGCCTGGCACACCCAGGAGGGGGCAGGGAGATGGTGGAGGGAGAAGCATCAGGCCCTGATGGCACCAGGGCTGTGTGTCCTTTGTGCCACTGAATTCCCATTAGAAACATCCCTGGTGGTGCCAAGGTGTGGGCAGCAGAGCCCAGCTGGGCTTGGCAGCCATTAAAGGGTTAATAATACACAGCCTTGCTCTGGTGTCTCTACACCCCAAAAATCCTCTGTTTTACCCCCAAAAATCCCACCCAGCCCAGGTAGTCTGCAGAGCATCACCCAGCTGGGCATGGCAGCCATTAAAGGGTTAATAATACACAGCCTTGTTCTGGTGTCTCTATACCCCAAAAATCACCTCTTTTACCCCCAAAAATCCCACCCAGCATAGGGATGGCAGAGCATTACCCAGCTGGGCTTGGCAGTCATTAAGGGGTCAATAACACACACACAGCGTTGTTCTGGTGTCTCTCCACCCCAAAAATCGCCTCTTTTAGCCCCAAAAAACCCACCCAGCATAGGGATGGCAGAGCATCACCCATCTACACTTGGCAGCCATTAAAGGGTTAATAATACACAGCCTTGCTCTGGTGTCTCTCCACCCCAAAAATCCTCAATTTACCCCCAAAAAACCCACCCAGCCCAGGGATGGATGCAGAGCATCACCCAGCTGGGCATGGCAGCCATTAAGGGGTTAATAATACACAGCCTTGCTCTGGTGTCTCTACACCCCAAAAATCCTCAATTTAACCCCAAAAAACCCACCCAGCCCAGGGATGGCAGAGCATCACCCACCCGGGCATGGCAGGGGGAAAATGGCAAATCCTGACCAGGTTTGGGGACAGGGACAGGCAAAGGGACCCCCCAAAAGAGGGCCCAGACCCCCCAAACAAAGCTGGGCAGGAGAGCCCTGATGGAAACATCACCGGGAATTCACAGCCCCGGCCCCCTCCAGGGCAGCAATTAAAAATAAAAGTGTGAACAAGGCAGGAGGATGGGCTGAGGCCCCAGCCCGGGCACGGTGATTAATCGGGACAGAGGAGGGGACCGAGGTGACCTTGGGAGGCTCCAGGTCCTGCTGCACATCCCGGGAAAGGAGGGGAAAAAGGAGATTTGGGAGAGCAGGCCTCAGGAAAAGCCCGGCCCGGGGTCAGTGCAGGCGGTTTGGGTGCTGGCCTGTGGAAATCAGGGCATAAATGAGGAATCAGGGATGTGCTGGCCCGGCAGACGCTGCTCCAGGGGGCTGGGACAGCGCTGCCACCCGCCCCAAAATCCTGGAAATCATCCCTGAAAGGCGAGGGGAAATAATCCTAAAAACTGGGGAGAAATCACCCCAGAAAGGGGCGAGAAATCATCCCAAAAAGTGGAGAGAAATCATCCCACAAAGTGTGGAGAAACCACCCATAAAAGGGGAGAAATCATCCCAGAAAGTGGAGAGAAATTATCCCAGAAAGAGGGGAGAAATCACCCCACAAAGTGGAGAGAAAGTATCCTAAAAACTGGGGAGAAATCACCCCAGAAAGGGGCGAGAAATCATCCCAAAAAGTGGAGAGAAATCATCCCACAAAGTGTGGAGAAACCACCCATAAAAGGGGAGAAATCATCCCAGAAAGTGGAGAGAAATTATCCCAGAAAGAGGGGAGAAATCACCCCACAAAGTGGAGAGAAATTATCCTAAAAACTGGGGAGAAATCACCCCAGAAAGGG
>JAWWLS010000122.1:4524574-4551214 GCA_035040975.1 Myioborus melanocephalus | reverse complement strand
CCCAGAAAGGGAGGAGAAACCATCCCTGAAAGGGGGGAGAAATCATCCTAAAAAGGGGAGAGAAATCACCCATAAAGTGGGGAGAAATCATCCCAAAAAGTGGAAAGAAACCACCCAGAAAGTGGGGAGAAATCACCCCAGAAAGTGGGGAGAAATCACCCCAGAAAGCGGGGAGGAATCATCACACAAAGTGGAGAGAAATCATCCCAAAAAGTGGGGATAAATCTTCCCAAAAAGTAAGGAGAAACCGCTCAGAAATTGGGGACAAACCACCCCAGAAAGTGGAGAGAAATCATCCCAAAAAGTGGGGATAAATCTTTCCAAAAAGTGAGGAGAAACCACCCCAAAACTGGGGACAAACCACCCCAGAAATTGGGGACAAACCACCCCAGAAAGTGGAGAGGAATCATCCCAAAAAGTGGAGAGAAATCATCCCAAAAAGTGGAGAGAAACCATCCCAAAAAGTGGGGATAAATCTTCCCAAAAAGTGAGGAGAAACCACCCAGAAATTGGGGACAAACCACCCAGAAAGTGGCGATGCCCGACCAAACCAGCCCAGGCGCCCCAAGCTCCCGGTGCCACCAGCCCAAGGTGACAGCAGCCACCCCCTGTCCCCCTCCTGGAGCCAGAGGCACTCCCAGCACCGCCTCCATCCATCCCATGCTGCTACAAACATGCCATATTTATAAATACCCCACGTCCAGCCCCCAGCACCCAGCCCGGAGGCTCAGAGCTCGTGTAACCAGGCCCCAGAAATAAATAAACAAATCGGGGACAGCCCCTGCCTTGCCCTTCCCCAAACCAGCCTGGGGGAGATGCCGTGCCCACCCTGGCATCCCCTGAGTGCCCACCTCACCACAGCTCAGGAGGGGTTTGTGCTGTGCCCTCCTTTGTGCCAGGCTCTCTGCCCGGAGCTTTTCCTGCTCCCTGAAGGTCAAACTGATCCCCTGGGTGCCCCTGGTGCCAGCCCAGCCCCTGGCCTGGCACGGTGCCTCCTCTGCCGGGCACGTTGCTGTGCTTGGAGCAGTGCAGGAGCTCCGAGGGGTTTTTTTTCCACTCAGATTTCTCCTTTTCCTGCCCCATTTTCTCCAAAATGCTTAGCCAAACCTGTTGGCAGCAATCTGTGCCAGGTGGGTGAAGCCCCTTCCTCATTTCCTCCAAAATATTCCCACTCCTCCAAAATCCCAGCTGGGATTTCTCCTTTTCCTGCCTCGTTTTGCCCAAAATGTTCAGCCAAACCAGCCCCCTCCTCATGTGGGAGAAACTGCGTCAGGTGGATGAAGGCCCTTCTCATTTCCTCCAAAATATTCCCACTCCTCCAAAATCTGGGATTTCTCTTTTGCCTGTCCATTTTTGCCCAAAATGCTCAGCCAAACCTGCTGGCACCAATCTGTGCCATGTGGGTGAAGCCCCTTCCTCGTTTCCTCCAAAATATTCCCACCTCCCAAAATCAAACTGGGATTTCTCCTTTTCCTGCCCCTTTTCTCCAAAATGTTCAGCCAAACCAACTCCTTCCTCATCTGGGAGAAACTGTGCCAGGTGGATGAAGCCCCTTCCTCATTTCCTCCAAAATATTCCCACTCCTCCAAAATCCAACTGGGATTTCTTCTTTTCCTGCCCCTTTTCTCCAAAATGTTCAGCCAAACCTGCTGGCACCAATCTGTGCCATGTGGGTGAAGCCCCTTCCTCATTTCCTCCAAAATATTCCCAAAATCCCGAGGGCACAGCCTGGGCAGGAGCCAGCTCTGCTGGTCCCTGAGGCTCCAAGAACCCCCCTGGCCATCCCCACACTGGGAATTTCAGGTTTATCTGGAATTTGCACCCATTTAAGCAAAGGAGGCAGAGCTCAGGGCGTGGGGAGTTTGTTTGGAGCCAGAAACGCTCCGAGGAAAGGTGACAAAACCCCGGGGCCATTCCTAGAAAAGGCTTTAAAGATAAGGTGGCACAACCTGTAGGGACATTGGGGACACCTGGAGTCCTCCCTAGGTGAGCCCAGCCAGGTGATCCCACCCAAACCATCCCATGGTGCCCATCCTGGAAAGTGGAGAGAAATCATCCCAGAAAATGGGGAGGAATTGTCCTAAAAACTGGGGAGAAATTCTCCTAAAAACTGGGGAGAAACCACCCATAAACTGGGGAGAAATTGTCCTAAAAACTGGGGAGAAATTATCCTAAAAACTGGACAGAAATTGTCCTAAAGACTGGGGAGAAATTGTCCTAAAAACTGGGGAGAAGGGCTCCTAGAAGAGGCTTTCAAGATAACGTTTGCACAACCTGTAGGGACATTGGGGACACCTGGAGCTCTCCCCAGGTGAGTCTGGCCAGGTGATCCCACCCAAACCATCCCTCAGTGCCCATCCCAGAAAGTGGAGAGAAATCATCCTAAAAACTGGGGAGAAATTGTCCTAAAAACTGGACATTTTTTTAAGGAAATTTCCTCCATCATCTGACTGCCCCTGACTGCTGCTGGCCCCTGTCTGCTTCCTCTTTGTCTGGGATATGGGACAACCCCACACAGACACTGACAAAACAGCTCCCTTGAGGCAAACCCAGCTTGAGCTGCCCTCTAAAACCACCCCAAAAAATTCCAGATGGGAATTTTTGTCCCCACAGAGGGGACAGGAGTGTGGCAGCTCCATCCCTGCCATCTACACCCCAGGAAATGAGGCAGAAACATCAAATCCAGGGGTGAGATCCCATCACACCAAACCCTCAGCTCCCCATTCCAGCACCCCACAACACGAGGATGTTTTTACCCTCAGCACTGTGGATTTTTGGAGGGGGACACCTTCCCAAAATCCCATTTCCCTGGTTTTTGGTGCTGCTGAGCCCTGGGAATGGTGACCCCTCACATCATCCCAAGGGATTCTTCCCATTCCCATTCCAGCACTTCTAGGAAAACAGGGCAGGGCAGACCAGGAGCACACACACAAGCAGAGTGGAAAAAGCAATAAAATCTAAAATCCCTGGCTGGGCTCAGGGCTCCATCCCAAACCCCCGGATGCTGCATGGCCCCATCCAGCAGCTCCACCCCAGCACAGTCTGCAGTTTCCTACTGATAAGGGCGGGCAGATCGCTCAGAAAACACAAAACACGCGGGGCCAGCATCCCTCGGGAAGGGAACCCAGAATTCAGCAGGAAACAAACCCAGAATTCAGCAGGAAACCAACCCAGCATCCCTTGGAAAACACATCCACGTGCTGCCCCGACCCACCACCAGCACCAAATCTGGGTGTTCCCCCCAAATCCAACCACCCCAATCTGGGTGTTCCCCCCAAATCCAGCCACCAATTCTGGGTATTCACCCCAAATCCAGCCACCCCAAATCAGGGTGTTTCCCCCAAATCTGGCCACCCCAAATCTAGGTGTCCCCGCCAAACCCAGCCACCCCAAATCTAGGTGTTCCCCCTAAGTCCAGCTACCAAATTTGGGTGTTCCCCCCAAATCCAGCCACTCCAATCCCAAATTCTCACTGTTCCTCAGCACGTGCTGCCCTGACCCACCACCCCAAATCTAGGTGTCCCCCCCAAGTCCAGCCACCCCAAATCTGGGTATTCCCCCCAAATCTGAGCGTTCCCCCCAAACCCAGCCACCCCAATCCCAAATTCCCACCCTTCCCCAGCTTTGGGATTTCCACCCTCCTGCAGCAGGTGAGCCAGAGCAGGCTGGGAGAAACCAGCCCCATTCCCAGCTCGGGCTGGAGCAGCCGTGCATGAAGCCAAGCAAACATGGCAGGGAAGTACAGAGAAGGGGGGGGAAAGAAAAAATAACCCCCCCAAAGGCTCCCTTCGCTGCCTGCCGGACTCTGTTATATAAAAAACACCAACTCCCCCCGTGCCCCAAGGGGGGGAACACGCCGGGATTCCTGGAAACGAGCCCTGCTTTCCCCGGACTCGCACCGGCTTATTTATTTATCTTACACCAGCACAATAACCACCAGATTTTCTTCGTGTGTCTATTCTTCGTTTTTTTTTTTTTTTTTTTTTTTTTACGGGTGGGTTTTTTTTCGGGTTTTAGTTTTTTTTTAAGGAAATTTCCCCCATCATCTGACTGCCCCAAGCACTGGGGGGCTGCGTAATCCTTTCCTGCCTTGTAATTAATTCATGAATGTAATTAATCGGTCCGGGGTAGCCCCCTCTATTCCCCCCCAAATTTCCCCAGGAAGAGGGGACACGCTGTGTGTCCTCTTGGTGACCCCCCTAAAAGCCGTGTGACACGAGGTATCCCAATTTTCCCGTTTTTTCTAAATGGGAAAAGTCCCCACTTTGCGTCCCCCAAGCCGGGGGGTGCCGGGGACCCTCCGGGTGTCCCGGAGCATCCGTGCCTCAGTTTCCCCAGGCGTGCAGCACCGTGTTCGGGGGGGTTCCCCATGGGAAAGGCGACCCGGGCAGGTCCCCCCGAACTGCCGGGGGTCTCACAGAGCCCCGGGACCGCCGGGTTTTGGGACGAGCTGCTGGAGACCCCCAAAACCCCCGCGCCCCGCAGCAGCCGGGGCTGCTATTTACAGCAAAATAAGGGGAAAAAAGCAAACTCCGAGTTCAGAGCGCCCCGAGATGGCGCAGGACAGGGGGGAGCACCCCAAAACCGCCCCAGCACCCGCACAAGGTGGGTTCCGAGCCGAGGGGGCCCCGCTGCGCTGCTGCCGAACCCCCCCTGTCCCCGGGGACCCCCGGCCCCGCACTCACCCGTGGGGAACGGCGAGGAAGCGAAGTGGTTCGGCTGCGCTCGGCTCTGCTCGGCCTCGCTCGGCTGCGCTCGGCCCAGCTCGGTTCGGCCCCTCGGCTCGGTTCGGCCCCGTTCGGCTGCGCTCGGATCGGCTCAGCCCAGTTCGGACCCTCTCGGGTCGGCTCGGATCTGTTCGGGCTCACTCGGCTACTCTCGGCCCGGCTCGGTTCGGCCCCTCGGCTCCGTTCAGCTCAGTTCGGCCCCGCTCGGCTCGGTTCGGCTGCGCTCGGTTCGGCTCCTCGGCTCAGTTCAGCTCGGCTCTGCTCGTCCCGGCTCGGTTGGGCTCCTCGGCCCGGTTGGGCTCGGTTCTGTCGGGCTCCTCCGCTCGGCTCAGCGCAGTCCGGCCCGGTTGGGCTCGGCTCGGCCCGGCCCGGTTGGGCTCGGCTCGGCCCGGCCCGGTTGGGCTCGGTTCTGTTGGGCTCCTGCCGGCTCGGTTCAGCTCGGTTGTGTCGGGCTCCTCCGCTCGGCTCGGCGCAGTCCGGCCCGGTTGGGCTCGGCTCGGCCCGGCTCGGCCCCGTGCCGAGGGAGGGCAGCAGCAGCGCCCGCCCGGCCCGGCGCGGCCCGTTCCGCTGCCCTCGCTGCGCTCCCGGCCCCGGGCACGCCGGGAGCTGCAGTCCGCGCCTGCCGGGACTTGTAGTCCCCGCCCGGCCGCGGCGGAGTTCGGGCTTGGCGCTTTCCTGTCCTGAAAAAGGTGGGGGCTCCCCAAAAATGTGTGTTTTCTCCCCTCTAAAGTGGGTGTTTCCACCCCAAAAACGGCTCGGGAGAGGAGGGATGGGGTGGGAGGTGAAGGCAGCGCTGTGTTGGGGTTGTGGAGTGCCGTGAGCCAGGATGGTGCGTCCCTTTCTGTCAGGAGGAACACGAGGGATCGTGGAGATCCTTGCACCAGGATCCTGCATCCACATCCCTTTGGATTGGGACCACATGAGGCTCATGGCACCAGGTTCCTGCATCCCTTTGGACCACGATCCTACATCTACATCCCTTTGGATTAGGACCACAGAGAGATCATGGAGCTTCTTGCACCAGGATCCTGCATCCTTTAGCACCACGATCGTACATCCCTTTGGACTGGGACCACAGGGGGATCATGATGCTCCTTGCACCAGGATCCTGCATCCCTTTGGACCAGGATCCTACATCTCTGGATTGGGACCGCAGAGATCATGGAGCTTCTTGCACCAGAATCCTGCATCCCTTAGCACCACAATCCTACATCTACATCCCTTAGGATTGGGACCGCAGGAGGATCATGGAGCTCCTTGGACCACGATCCTACATCCCTTTGGACTGGGATCACAGAGAGATCATGGAGCTCCTTGCCCCAGGATCCTGCATCCCTTTGGACCACAATCCTATATCCCTTTGGACCAGGATCCTGCATCCCTTTGGACCACAATCCTATATCCCTTTGGACCAGGATCCTGCATTCCTTTGGACTGGAATGACACAGGGATGGTGGAGCTCCTTGCACCAGGTTTTTACCACTCCTTGCACCACGATCCCCCAGCCATTTGTGGCCCTGGCAATGTCCCCACATCCACCCTGATTCCCCTCCTGACCCCCAGCCCAAACACGGGACACCGATCAAAAGCCAAACGCCGTTGTTATCACCCAATTAAAAATTTTTTTTTTTTTTCTCCCAGGTCCAGCTTTCCGGAAAACAAAGGCACAGCCACACACACCCCTTCCAGCAAGTGGAAATTCCTGCTGCTGGTGTTCTGGGAATGGGCAGGAGCCTTCCAGCTTCCATCCAAGCTTTTGGCCATGGAATGATGCTGGGAATCCTTCAGAAGCTCGGGAAATCCCCACGAGGTTCCTGATGGCTCCGGGCAGGTCCTGCAGGGAGCAAAGGGGACAGCAAAGAGCAGAGGGACGTGGTCAGCCTTTGCTGGCCACCACCACGCTGTTTCCGGCAGAAAATTCCCATTCCAGAGGGAGGAGGAGGAGGAGGATGAGGAATGCCCTTCCCTCCTAATCTCGGTCTCAGCGCGCTCAGCCTGTGTCAATATTTTGACTCAAAGCTCGGAGCACTTTGTGTCCTTCCCCCGGCAGGTGACAGAGCCATGAACGCATCTGAAAGTGAACTCTGGTGATGAAGAACTGCTAAAAATCCAAAAAATCACTCTGGGTGCTGGGAAAGAGCAGGGTCACCCAACCTCCCCCTGCCCAGGGTGTTCCCCATCCCCTTGGGTCACTCCCTGCCATTCCCGATATTCCAGTGTGGTTTTCCCAGGGTTTTTTCAGGGCTCAAGGGTCATTTGGGTGTCATGATAAAGAAGTTCTGGTGATAAAAGAAGTTCTAAGAACCTGGGAAAGAGCGGGGTGACCCAACCTCCTCCTGCCCAGGGTTCCCCATCTCGATATTCCCAATTCCCGATATTCCAGTGCAATTTTCCAGCTCCATTTCAGGGTTCAGGGGTCATTTGGATGTTGTGACTCAGCTTTGGTGATAAAGAAGTTCTAAGAAGCTGGAAAAGAGCAGGGTCACTCAACCTCTCCTTGTTCCCCATCCCCTTGGGCCACACCCTGCCATTCCCGATATTCCAGTGTGGTTTTCCCAGGATTATTTCAGGGCTCAAGGGTCATTTGGGTGTCCTGACTCACCTCACAGCCTCAGGATCCCGCCTGGATACACCACAGGGCTTTGGCAAAGCTTCTCCAGCTGCAGGGAGGCTCAGGGGCTTCCCCTCTGAGGCTTCCCGAGGGTTGGAGGTGGGGGCTGCCCATCCCTGGGGATTTATCCCAGGGTCTGGAGCTCATCCCAGCCCTTACCTTGCTGGAGAAGGGAATTGTGAGCCAGGGAACCCCTCAGGCTGCTCCCCACAAACCCAGGAGCTCAGACACATTTGGGATGGCAGGGTTCATTTGTTCCAGGATCCATGGGCACACACAGACACACAAATCCCAAGGGATGGGGATAGAAAGCCAATTTCTGGGCCTTCATCCCAGGGTGTGGAGCTCATCCCAGCCCTTACCTTGCTGGAAATGGGATTTGTGAGCCAAGGAACCCCTCAGGCTGCTCCCCACAAACCCAGGAGCTCAGAAACCATTTGGGATGGCAGGGTTTATTTGTTACAGCATCCACGGGCACACAAATCCCGGGGGATGGGGATGGAAAGGAGCAGAAGTGTCCCTGGGAATGCTGTGGCACTCCATGGGCTGGGAGAGGGGCTGGAATTTGCTTCCTCTAGGCCGAGAGGGCGAAGCCCACGCGGTTGTTGGCCATGTCAAAGACGGTGTAAAATTCCTTCAGGAAAACGTTCCCCAGGATCCAGAGGGGCTGCCCGTCCTGGGAGGGCAGGTAGGTGGCCTCGATGGCCAGGGTGCAGTAGCCATTGCTCTGGAGAGGGGAATAATGGGAATAACGGGGGGTCAGCACCTCCAGCAGCAGGGGGGGAGTGTCCCTGCTGGAGCTACAGGATCTTCCTGGGGCCTTGGGAATGCTCAGGGTGTTCCTGGTGCCTCGGGAATTCTTGGGATGTTCCCAGTGCCTCAGGAACTCTGGGGAATGCTTGAGATTTTCCTGGTGCCTCAGGATGTTCCCAGTGACTCAGGAATTCTTGGGATGTTCCTGGTGCCTGGGGAACTCTCAGGAATTCTCGGGATGTTCCCAATGCCTGGGGAATTCTTGGAAACTCTGTGGATATTCCCGGTGCCTCAGGAACACTCAGGATGTTCCTGGTGCCTTGGCAACTCTTGGGAATTCTCGGGATGTTCCCGATGCCGTGGGAATTCTTGGGATGTTCCTGGTGCCTCAGGAATTCTCTGGGTGTTCCCAGTGCCTCAGGAACTCTCGGGAATTTTCAGGATGTTCCCGGTGCCTGGGGAATTCTCAGGAACTCTCGGGATATTCCTGGTACTTGGGGAACTCTTGGGGTGTTCCCAGTGCCTCAAGAACACTCGGGATGTTCCTGGTACCTGGGGAACTCTCAGGAATTCTCGGGATGTTCCTGTAGCTTCAGGAAGTCTCAGGAACCCTGGGGATGTTCCCAGTTCCTCAGGAACTCTCAGGAACTCTTGGGATGTTCCTGGTACCCGGAGAACCCTGGGGAACCCTGGGGAACTCAGGATATTCCCAGTACCTGGGGAACCCAGGGGAGCCCTCGGGATGTTCCCAGTGCCTGGAGGTGTTCCCAGTACCCGTGGAACCCTGGGGAGCTCTCAGGAACTCTCAGGATGTTCCTGATAGTTCCAGGGGAACCCTCGGATGTTCCTGGTGCCCGGGGAACCCTTGGGGTGTTCCCAGTGCCTCAGAAACTCTCAGGAGCTCTCAGGATATTCCCGGTACCCGTGGAACCCTGTGGGGTTTCGGGGTGGGTCCCACACGTACGTTGAGGACGTAGGCGGTCGGGGGGAGCGCGAGCCGGGCGCCGCCGATGCCGAAGGTGAGCAGGGGCATGCTCTGCGTGTCACTGCAGTCCACAGCGTACTGAGGGGACAGGGACACGGGGTCACGGCAGCCAGGGGACACGGCGGGACACACACCCCACCCCTGGCAGCGCCACACCGCGGGATCATGGAAAGGTTTGGGTGGGAAGGGGATTTACATCACCCGGTGCCACCCCTGCCATGGCAGGGACAGCTTCCAGTGTCCCAGGGGGCTCCAGCCTAGCTTGGGACACTGCCAGGGGTCCAGGGACAGCCACAGCTGCTCTGGGAATTCCATCCCAGCCCCTCTCCCAAGATTTCTTCCCAAAATCCCATCTAAACCTGCCCATGGAATCCTGAAATGGTTTGGGTTGGAAGGACCTCAAAGCCCATCCCGTCCCACCATGGGTCCCACACCTCCCACTGTCCCACGGGGCTCCAGCCTGGCCTTGGGCACTGCCAGGGATGGCACAGCCTCAGCTGCTCTGGGACATCCACCCCAGCCCCTCCCCACCCTCACAGGGAGGAATTCCTTCCCTGTATCAACCCTAAATTTCCTGTTTTTCAATCTGAACCCATCTCCCCTTGCCCTGTCACTCCAGGCCCTTGTCCCAAGTCCCTCTCTGGCTTCCCTGTAGCCCCTTCAGATCCTGGAACGGGCAGTGAGGTTTGCACACAATGTTCTCTTCTCCAGGCTGAGCATCCCCCCCTTTCTCACCCTGAGAGAAGAGAACATTGTGTGCCAACCTCTGCAGTCCCTTTTCCTGCAGGTGCCACCTGAGTTTGGTGGCACCTGGTCAAACCCAGGGTTCTGACTCCCACTCAGGCTCCCCAGTGCTCCAGACCCCCCAAAAACCCCCACACTCACCCCATAGCTGGTCTCCTGGGCTCCCAGGGCCTCCAGGATGCTCTCTATGTACTCCTGGGGCACGGTCAGCAGGAATGTCCCCGTGTCCACGATGGCCTGGCAGCCCTGGCTGCACCAGCCGGTCACTGACTGCCCGATGGCAACCCTGAGAGGACAACAGGGACAAGGACGTGGCTTTGGCCACCAAAGCATCGAGCCTGGGCCCTGCAGAGCAGGGTGTGATGGGCAGGGGTGCAAACACCACTCACTCCTCAAGTGCCACCTGCCAGTAGAGCCTCTGTGTCACCGGAGCCCAGGTGATGTCCCCCTGGAAGAGCTGGGGGTCCACGCCCCCCAGGATGAGCTCGCCCCCGTAGTCGTAGGTGGGCTGGCTGTGAGAAAACAGAGCCAGGAGATCCCTGTGGTCAACATGGGATGGAGAGGGAGGAGTCCCCGAGGAACCCTCAGGGGGACAGGCAGGGGACAGCAGGATGTGAAGGCAGGGGACATCACAACCTGTAGGCAGGGGACACCAGGATTTGCAGACAGGGGACACCATGATATGAGAGCAGGGGACATGAGGATGTGCAGACAGGGGACACCAGGATGTGAGGGTAGGGGACACCAGGATGTGCAGGGGACACCATGACATGCAAGTAGGGGACACCAGGACGTGCAGATAAGGGACATCAGGATGTGCAAATAGGGGACACGATGACATGAGGGCGGGGGACAGCAGGATATGCAGGGGACACCATGACATGCAGGGGACACCAGGACGTGCAGATAGGGGACATCAGGATATGCAGGCAGGGGACACCGGGATGTGAGGGCAGGGGACACCAAAACGTGAGGGATGGGGACACCAGGATGTGTGGGCAGGGGATACCAGGATGTGAGGCAAGGGACACCAAGACATGAGGGCAAGCAACACTATGACACGAGGGCAGAGGACACCAAGACATGTGGGCAGAGGATGCCAGGACATGTGGGCAGGGCACACCAGGACGTGCAGATAGGGGACACCACAACATGCAGGAGACACCAAGGTGTGAGGGCAGGGGACACTGGAATGTCTAAGCAGGGGACATCAGGACATGCAGGGCCCACCATGACACGCAGTCAGGGCACACCACAATGTGAGGGCAGGGCACACCATGACACGCAGTCAGAGGACACCATAACATGCAGGAGACACCAAGGTGTGAGGGCAGAGGTGACCAGAATGTCCAAGCAGGGGAATCAGGACATGCAGGGCCCACCATGACACGCAGTCAGGGCACACCAGGACACTCAGAGCGCCCTGCAGGGCTCTCACCGTGAGAAGTAGAAGCTGAAGACGGGCTCAGCCAGCTGGTTCTGCTCCAGCATGCCCCCCAGGGCCGTGGCCGTGCCCCCCACGGCCAGCGAGGGGAAGGCCATGCCCAGGATGCCGTCGAAGGCCGCGAAGTAGAACGGCTGCGTGGGCTCCTCCTGGCTCAGCCCCAGCTCCTGCTCCCGCACTGTGATGCTCTGGATCTGCAGGGAAACGGGAGCTGAGGGGAGGCTGCTGCTCCAAAGGTGCCAACAGCACCAGGCAGAGGGGAAAATTGGGAAAAAAACCCAGGATTTGGGTAAAACACAGCTGTTGCATTCCACAGCAGCAGATAATCAATGTTTACATTTTGTTCCTGAGGCCTCTCAGCTTTTTAGGAGGAAAAATCCTAAGGAAAGGATTTTTCATAAAAGATGTCTGTGACACTTGACTGCCATAACCACACACACTCTTCTCACCGTGGCCTGACTGGATATTTCCTTTTCAATACCCTGCTTCCCATGGCCTCAGGTTGATGCTTCCTGTTTATGATACTAAGGCTAAACCACTATTCATCCCAGCTGGCTTCATTCCCACATGGGACAGGCACTGTTTGGTTGGTTGCTTGGCTATTTGCATAATTATTAATTCAAAAAATAGTGCATGTGTGGATTTCAACGGCAGAGTAGTAGGTAGCATTAATCTTCTTTGATTAATGTATTATTATTTACTTATTTTATGCATTGAATTTTAACTACTTAAATGAAAGTATTAAGAGTGTTATAAGTGTTTATTATAATTTCACTAAACAGATCTGCTCTTCAGATAAATTCTGCTTTCCCTTGCTGTGATGAGACCTTTGGATTTAACCAGAATTAACATTTTGCCTGACAAAGCCTTTTTCTCTTTTCATCCTGACCTTCCTGTTTCAATTCAGTGTTCTCAGGATAGTACAGGTAAGGAAAAGGACTTCTCTTAGCCACTAGCAAAGCTTGATTTAGTCTACAACCAGTTAATTGTCTTCATCTTTTACAGCATAGAAAAATCAGCTACTGAGGGAGTATTGGTAGGAATATCAGTGTTTAAAAGAGATCAACAAATTCCTTCAGATTATTTTCAGCACTTTTAAAAAAAGCAATAAAAGAATACAAAGCAAATTCCTGTATAATGGTAAACCATTTTACCATGTGATGGCCCTTCTTGAATGTTAATCATCCTTGTCTTTAATAGAATTAGGCACAGTCGTGGTTTGTCAGAAGTAGTAGGATGGACCACTTTGGCAGAATCCAGAATTCTACCTTTTTCTAAGGAAAACGTAGAGCAAACATTTCAACATGACCAAAAATCCCAAACAGATAAATTTCAGGATGGAAAAGCATGAATTGACAGGTGCTGGGAGCCAAAGAGCAGAACTGTAGCTGTTATTTAAGTTTAACATGGTAAGCTGCTGCTTGAGACGTTTAGGGACATCACTGGGGTTTGTGGCAACATGGCCAGAGGAATATGTGAGGGATCCTGAGAAGCACAACTGCTGCACTCTGTTCTTCACACAGTCATTGCATTTTGTGTTTCAGTTTCTTGGGCATTTTTGCTGATGCTGGCAGGAGGGGTAGGATATTTATGCAAGGGAGATGACTGATGAGGGCTGTGGGAGGTTGCATGTGTTTTGTCAGGGTATTAACACAGCTCAAGGTCTCTTAGCACAAGTGTTTATGGTGATGAGACACATACAGAGCAATTACCAGTGACTGGGTAATAATTTGGCAATGTTTTCAAAGTGGTAAACAGAAGTGACTGGAGTAATATATGAGTTGGGGCATCATCCCAAAAATCTATCAACAGTAATTACAGATTTTGTGCACCAGGTGATTGTTCAGCAAACGTTTGCAGCTCTTATGCTTTTTTTGTTTGTTTGCCTCCATGAGATGCAGTCCTCAGCGTGGGACCATAGCTCTTTGCCAGTCTCCCACACTGATTTCCTGGCTTCCTTTTGCACATGGATTTATCACGGAAAAAACAAGATATTTGATAATTATCTGGGCTGGAGAAAACCAGTTATGCCTCATGGGCTATCTTTCAAGGGTGAAAATGATACTGTTAATAATTGATATACATGTTATTGTTTCTAATAGGGATGATAAGGAATATATTTAATTGGGAATTGTACATGAGACACTTGAGAACTGTTCTCAGCTCTTTCTGTGTCAATATTGGTTACTGTTTGTGGTTACAGCTGCTGCTTTTAAAGAGAAAGGATATTTCTTTGTGAGGGTAGCAAATGCACCTGTGACTGAAGGCAGATACCTCATTAACAAGGTGCATATAAATAGATCTAGAATAGATGTCGAACTGTAGATAATCTAGGTCAGAGTTGTGCTGAGGGACAGCTTTATTTGTAAAATCAAAATACTCGAGTTCATAAATACACTAACAGGCATACATTCCTAATGAATGACTGGGGGAGGGGAAGCAAAAAATCCAAAACCCCAAACCTTAAAACCACAACTGAAACACTGCCCCCTCTGCCCCCAAAAAGACAAAAGAAAAAAACCCCAAACCCTTACAAAAAGCCAACAAACCAACAAAAAACCCCAACCAAACACTAGGATATTGAATATGGTGGTTCTTACATTAAATCTTTAAAACAACATTTTTCCAGCAGACTGCACAACCTCATTTTCAGCTTGTTGCTCCCATCTTCTCCCATGCAGGACAACTCTGTGTGCACAGGTGAGCTGGAGCACAGCAGCAGCTGCACTGAAATCAGTGAGGCTCCACATCTGCCTCTCTGAACAGGCTGCAGCTGAGCTGAAATGGGGACACACTTAATAAAACTTTTGATTGCTTCTTTTCCTCCTGGTTTCCTGGCATCTTTAAGCACTTTTTCATGGCATTCACTCCCCTGTGAAAATAGGGAGTATGGTGGCAATATTGCAACTACTTCAGATTTATATTCTTACATGCATTTTTAACACTGGGATAATGTGAGGGGAGCTTTCAAAGGGGGAAAGAGTTGTACTATGCGTTGGATCTTTCTTTTTGAGGGGATTTATTTTCAAAAAAATTCTATTTAATGATTGCGTTACTGTACTGTGTGCATTGATTTCTGAAGGGGAGTTTAATGTTGTACTTTGGTAGGTTTTCCCTTAAATTATAGAAGGAATGATGCTGGTGGGAATGCTACTGCTTGAAGGAGATAAAGAACCACTCTGGCACGTTTCACTTCCAGTCTCACACAGAACCAGCCTAGCGGTCTGGTGACAGCCCTCTTGTGGTGCAAGGCCAGCCTTGCCCTCTAACAAGTGCCACAGACACTGGTTTCAAGGCTGTCCTCCCCCTCCAAGGCCTTTCTGTGCCACTGGAACAGCCTCTGTAAGAGCATGGGCTAAGTGACCTCCTGTGATGTGATTTGCAGTCTCATTAACTTCCTGATCAAGCTGAGTCCTGATCCCTGCAGTCTGTGGCATTTGTCTGCAGGCTTTGCCAGGGGATCTGGCACTGCAGAGAAAGTGCTACTGCCTGGCTTACTGTTGGATCTGTTACCAGTGCTTGCATGAGCCCTGCTGAAGCTGAAACAAAACCATAACTTGTAACATGCTGTCATAAATCCATATTTTTTTTTTCATTTGTAAAATAGGTAGTTTTTTGGGTAAAAGCATATTAGCTGGATAGCCCCTGGACACTTCTCCAGGGAGTGTGTTTGGTTGAATCCCCGGGCCTTTGAGACTTTCTCAATAAGGTGTCAAGAATTTCAATTTATGTTAAAGAGTTTAAGAATTCTTACCTTGAAACTGAAATAAGAGCCCAAGCAGTTGCCTTCTCAGGGTAGCCAAGGCTGTTAAAGCATTTGACCTTAACTTCACTTTGCAAGCTGCTGGTGTTATCTCCCCAGTTTCTGCAGGCTGTCTGTACTTATCCTGCCTTCTGGGAGCAGTGGAGTGGGGACATGAAAGGGTTTTTTGTGTTAATTTTGATATCATCAAACAAGTTTCAGGCTAAAAAGGTAATGTTGACTAGCTGTTAAAACCCAAACATAGTACTGAGTATTCCAATTAATAATGCAGTAGTTTTCTGTGGATTGGGAAGACTTGCACTTTTAGACCTTTGCTAGCTCAGGAAGTGTCAGTAAGATCAACTGAGTGAAAAAAGATTTGCCCAGTTAGCCTGGGTCCTTGTGATTATTCTGGCACTTGTTTAAATCACTGGGTTTGTTACATGTGCAAAAAGCAGCAACCCTGTAAGTGCCAGAACTCTCTGCTAATAAGTAGAACAAAACATTTTGTTATTTTCTTGTGACTGCAGGAAATACAGTGTGTTTCCACAGGTAAGTATTGTTTTGGACAAGTCAACCTCTTTTTGTTAATAATCCCACCTGTGTCCTGATTCTGACTGAAATTCATCCTCTAGGCTCAAGCTGTTTAACAGACTCTTCTGGCTTTTACCTCTGGGTGACCAGAATAATTGGATATTACCAACTACAGATAATAACTGGGGATTGACAGGATCTGTAGAAGAGTTCCTGCTCTCCATTAACCCTAAATGTGCTCCTGATGGTTGAAGAAAAGCAGTGGCAGAGAGTTCCACAGCCAGGGGTGTGGCCATAGACTACTTCAGAATTATCAGCTCTAACGTTTTCTTTTTTTAATAGTGAATAGAGGAGTTTTGAAGGCGGGGATGGGAGTTTAAACATCTTTCAAGAAGGAGTGGCAAAGAGGTTGAAAGCTGCTTGGTTTTAAAGAAAGAAGTGAGAATGTGAGACGAGCAAGTGCAGCATCCAGAGGAGTCTTTTAGGGCCTGTTTAAACAGAAACTCAGAAGTTTTCTTTTGTTACACCTTGGTGGTTTTGTTATCCCTGCACTGTAATTCACAGTCATCCCACACACAGCCCAGTGTTGCTGTGCTAATTGAAGATTTAGTCATCCAGGAAGATTAGCCCAGTGTACTCCTTGAAAATTACATATCATGTTATTAAACTAAAGTTAATGCTGGACAGTTTGTGTTGCAGAAAGTTAATAATTTAAACTTTCCTCCAGATCCTTGGAGAGACATGAGAAGAATTATACTCTCTTTTTCAGAGTGTAGTCTGCATTTTATTTTTCTGGTGCTAGTGGGTATGCATTTAATCCTCATGGTGTTGTCTTTTTGATTCTGTTACTCCATGGCCATCACAAAATATACAGCATTAAGAAACAAAGTGCTACATTTAAGCAGAACTCCATATTATATTAGCCAAACTTTGCTATTAACATTTCATGAACAGAGATTAATAAAACATTACAGAATTAAATATTTAATATTATCAATTGCTTCTGATTAGCAAGCTCATGAACACTGTGGAAAAATATGATAGGTTGAACACTCTTCAGTATTATATATGATTCTGGAAGGGCAAACCTATTACTTTAGTAAGTCATAGTTGATTTGGTGCAAATCACACATTAATTTAGACCAAACTAATAATAAATAATTGTTATGTCACTACTTGTCAGTTATTAGTTTATACTTTAACTGGCATGCAGAAAGTTTAATTTTTTTCAATAGGTTTCTTCCTGCATAATTTATTTGGCTAACTTTGACTAAATAATTCTCAAATTGGCCTGGAGGTGATTTGTTGGCAGGAGGACAGAATTTTTTGCACGTGAAAAGATTTTTGTTCATGTATTCTGTCATCAGAAGAGCTGTTTCATAAGATGCCTATCTTTAGAAAATATTTATGAGACAATTAAATAGTATTTATTTATGCCCTTATGCACCAAAATAAGGCAGTTTGTAAAAGCCTTGCTCAGGCTGAGGAATAATTTGCAAGAGTGGATTGAGCAAAGACAATCTGACACCACTAATGTCACTTCTAAATGCTGCCTCTTTCCCCAGTGATGGAGATTTTTCTCCTCTCAGTCAGTTTTTTTCTCTTCTCTCCATTTTTAAAGGCTTTATTCTGGTACTGGGACAAGACTAGGAATAGAGAGTTATACTAAATAAAGCACATGCTGCTCTAGACACCTTTCTCTTCCATTTTTAGCTCTGAAATAATAAATCTCCCCATTCAGGGCTCTCTCTTCTCTGCATGCTTTCAGTTTTCACTGCTTAAAAAGTGGGTATTTTCATGAGTCATGTACTAAAACTTATATTTTATGAATTGAAAGGGTTTTGGTCTTTTCTGCAGGGGTTACCGTGAAGAAAAAAATCAACATCCTCTCATAGCTTTGCTCACTTGGGAATTTGGCCACTTGTCTGGGATTTTATATGGTCCCCTGTGGTATTTGATGATAATTCTTCAAATAGCAATGTATTCTGTCACCCTCTTCTGTTCCTTGAAGCTACTCTGTTTGTCCTGAAAAGCTCTTCTGTTTGTTTGTTGTGGAAATTCTCAGCTTTTCTGAGAAAGGGACAGGTGAAAAATGTCTTTATAGAAATTATTATGTTGACAATCCTGCAACAACACAGGGCACAGCAGCAGGGGCAGGGTTTAGACAGAGGAACACAATGAAAGGAAAGGTAACTCAGACTGTCCTTCCCTCTGCCTCACTGTTCCTGTAATGGTGCAGTACTGATCCAATTTGGGCCAAGTGCTCTCAAAAGCTGGCCTGGGAAATGTTTGAAATAAGGCTAACAAGCAAAAGATGAAATGTAATGTCTGTCTTTTATTTCTTCTTTTTTTTTTTTTAATATAAATTACTTTAAACCTTGATAGGTGAAGAGCCATTTAGAATAAATAGCACAGCTTAATCAAGGCCCATAAAGAAATTTAATTTTCTTAGCAAAATCTTTCAGCCAACTGATACAATATTAAACTTATATCACAATTATATCATGATCCAAAGGAGAAATTCAGTACAGCTGTTAATTGCCCTTGTTTACTTAAGACTGTGAAAAGTGCAGTTGGCAGTGTAAGGAGGAAAATACCTGAGGGTAATTCTTTCAAAAGCAATCATTTGGGAATATCTAAACTCAACTTGTTTGAAAGGGAGGATGAGCAAACATTTACATATGAAATGTGGATTTCTTACACAGTAAGAGTGCCCAGAGTTGGAAAGCTTATCTGCATTTAGAAGATTACAAGGGAAAAGAAATGATTTTTTACATAAATGAACTATGTCAAGTAAGTGCAAACAAAGAAGGACAGAATTCACTGAACTCAGAAGTTATGGAAGGAGAGAGGGAAAACTAACTGTTTTCAAGGCAAGTTACCATTCATACTTTGAGATTTTAATGCCAAAACTATTCTTGTTCCACTGAATACAAAGAACACCTTTGGTGCTCTCCCAGTCTGTGGAGTTTGCGGGAACTCATTTGTAACAAAAAATAAATTTATTTTCACAAGATATATAACAAGTTTTATTCCCTCTAAGGCAAAAGCATAGTAAAAAATAAAAGTAAAGCTACAAAAGGAAAGAGGGAGGATTTCAATAAAACTAAATTGACTGCAAGAAACCAGAATAAATTTTGAGCAGTAAACATCTCCAATGCTAAGCAGTCACAGATATCACAGAGTAGGGAGGGAAGAATCCAGCCTAAAATGCAGAAGGAAGATTATCTTCTACTGACTAGGACTAACTATGCTAGAGACAAAACTATCAAAATATATTCTGCTCTTTGTATCCTCTCAAAAGATCTGAATATCCAGTTTTATATCAGCTGGATTTAGTCCCACCCTTCCGTGGGCCCAGTCAGATCTGTGACATCTTAAAGTTTTCAGTTTTTCACCCAGTAAAGAACACGCCTGTCTAAGCCATAAGCTTCCAGGTTCTCTTAAAGTTTTCAGTTTTTCACCCAGTAAAGAACACGCCTGTCTAAGCCATAAGCTTCCAGGTTCTCCAGGGGAATGCTGTGGGAAACAGTCTCAAAATCGTGGTAATAACTGTCACTCATCATCATGGATCAGGAAAAGCAAGATATTTTCCTTGCCCATTGCACTCTGCAGCATCCAGGAAGTTTGTGCTGTTAAGCCCCCTCAGCTTGAATTCCACTCATTCACCATTAGTTGATGGAAATTTTGAGATCAGCCCATGAACATTAAAAAGTTGACCACCAAATGCTTTGTGTAAGTGGTCATAGGAGGAGAACATAGAAGGAGAACATAGAAGGAGCATGGAAGGAACATAGAAGGAGCTTCACAAGCAACAGGAAAAAATGAGCCTTTCTTTTTTCATATTTGAAAGAATCAAATTATTTATATCAGCTTTCATAATTTGATTCTTTGAGATTCCAGTCATGATCCAAATTCTTTATTAGAATTGTATGACAAGATAAAAATTGATTGAAAGAAAAGCCAGCTGAATGAAGACAAGTGTAAAAGAAAGGGAGAATGATCATTGCTGGAACTGAGATACATGATACACATCACTGAATGAAATTTAGCTCCTTAGCTCAGAGACGTTTGGCTTATGTGGAGGTTTTTTTCTTAAGTAATAATGGGATTATCCAAAGAAAAAACTTGTGCAGGTACATAGCTTGCATGATATTTCAAGAACATGAAGTGTATGAAATACTGCAGTACCATATTGAGCCCAATTTCCATTTCTAACAATAAAATAATCAGGGGCAGCCTTCTGTAAGACTGATTGCTCATTTAAAAAGAGGAACGTCAGGCTATCCAAGCAATATCCAAAATACACCCTGTTTATGTAGAAAGAGCTAGATCTGTGACATCTTAAAGTTTCAGTCTGCTCTTCAAGCACAGCTCCCCACACTGCAGTGTCAGTATTGTACTGCTCTGCTTCAGTGCCACAGAAACCACTGCTGCCTCCTGTGGGGGTCCCCTGGTGTCCTGGGCTGACAAGAGAATTCTGTTCTGTTTGCCATCTGCATGGCAGTTCTCTTCTGTTAAGAGAGGGGGAAAAAGGTGTGATTTAAGTCACTCATGTTCTCCCAGCAAGGAGTACCTGCTGCAGATGAACAGCTTGTAGGTGGAATATACACTGCAGTTTGCAATACAAGCCTTTTGGCCAAGTCATATTAATTAGTTTGAAGAAAAGAGGATTAATTCCATAAAGTTTCGACTACATCTATTTGCACCAAGTAATGTGTAACTAGTAAAGTCCACAATGTCTGTGGATCAGGAATTGAGGCAGACATGGAGCATATTAGATAATAATTGCACATTATTTTCTGCAGCCAACAATGAGCAGCAAATTCAGTTAATTATAATCACCACTATCATCACCTCTAAATGTAAGCCAAATGACTGCAAATGCTGCATCATTTTTCATTTACAACAGCACTGATATATTTTGGTGCCCTGCTGTAATACAGAAATGAAAATAAGGGAAAAATAACTTAAATAGTAGGTAGAGCAACCTAAGCCTTTAGGCAGAAGCATTCATCCTCTAAATCCCTGTTAAGTAAAAACTGTCGACAATGGAAACTTTGTTGACTCCTGTTGTGTTATATAAAGTAGGACAGAGGACATTTAAAGAAAACCCTCTGCCTTTTCAAAACACCAGACAGAGACATGTCCAAAAGTTAAACAGGGAACAGAAGGAACAGCCATAAAGAACCGTCTGTTATGGCATAGACAGTGAAATTTCCAGTGAAATTCTGAAATTCATCAGACTTGAGCATCCTTTACATTACAACTGATGAGAAATCTGGTAGAGATAAGCTTCATGCAACAACACAAATATTTCTCTGAGATTGTCACACAAAAGGTGTGGCAAGGTTTTGATGGTGGGAGCTGCCCACAGGTGGCTTCCCTGTGTCCAGTGCAGGCACTGCCAGCTGGCTCCAGGACGGACCTGCCACTGTCCCAAACTGAGTGATGATGGGAGAGTCTCTGGGAGAACATAATCAAGGAGAAGGGAAGAAACCTGCTGGGGAGACGAGTGACAGCATGTGAGAGAAACACCAGGGCCAGTAAAGAGGAAGGGGGAGGAGCTGCTTCAGCAGGGAGAGCAGAGATTCCAGAGCAGCTGGAGGTACAGGCAGGGAGGAACAGAGATCCACCTGCAGCCAGGGCAGGACCTTGAGCAGCTGGATGCCTGCACTCCTGGAGGGGTTCAAGGCCAGGCTGGATGGGGCTGTGAGCAACCTGTCCTAGTGGAAGGTGTCCTATCCATGGAAGGGATTTGGAACAAGATGATTTTTAAGGTCCCTTTCAGCCCAAGACTCTTGTATGGTTCTCCTTGGAGGAGGCTGTGACCTCCATGGGAAGCCTGCACTGAGGCAGAGCCCTGGCAGGAGCAGGGGAGAGAGAAGGAGAGAAGGACCCACAGTGGGACAGGGGAAGAATGTGAGGAGAATGCAGTGACAGATGGGGGATAAACTGGCTTCAACCCACCCTCCCTGTCCCCCTACACCAGGGAAGGTATCATCCAGTTCTTTATCTGGGGTCAAGGCTTATGCTGCTCAGTGTGATATACTTCTTACCCAGCTTTAAAGCAATGAACAAGCATTAAAGCCTACCAGGGGTTTGTTTTTACCAGACGTTGACCTTGAGAGCAAATCCCTGTCCCTGGTCCGGTCTTGCTGCTGCCTCCAGTGTGCCTCCTTAACAGCAAAAACTCCTGCTCAGTTGTGGAGATTTGAATATCATCAATTCTGCTTTTTTTTCAGTAAAAGGTAGCAAAATAATTCTGCTGCTAGAAACATAAGTCAAGGGTGGTTATTTCACTACAGGCAAAAAGTGGAATGAAGGATGAACAATGAGGCTCATGAAAATTAGAAAAGATGAGTACTGTAAATCCTACTATTTCTTAAGTCACTGGAATTATATGAGGTAGAGGACAAAGTTGTCCAAGAAAAGCAGAAAAACACAATTCACACATAATGCAAGAAAAAGCAGTATGTTCCTGAGAATGATATATGCACAATGTGCCATTAACCTTATTTTCATGCAAATATGAAAGAGTATCCAAGTATCAGCATGTGGTGCACAAGACACATATATTTTGTTTGTTTTCTTACTGTCCCACTTTTCCTTCCTCAGAAAACTCTACATGTATTCACAAATGTGTTGCAAAAGTCAGAAAAGCACCCCAAGATCCATTATTTCTAATGATCAAATTCAATAGCCTTTAAATTCCCCAAAATTAAATAAGCACAGTAAAAAAGCATTACTGTTGCTTAAACTGCAAAGACAAAGGGAATAAATTACATCCATTAAAGATTCAGGTTATGCTATGGAAAGCTATTCACCACCCAAATTTAGTACTTATGCATGAAAATCCAATTGACACTATAGCTTATAACCATTCCAAAGATCCTATTATAGCCCATCATGTAAATGGTTGTACATAATGACACAGCCATTATGGCCTGTAGGGCTCTGGATCAGTGAATTAAAATTTCTCTGGGCAGAACAGACTTTGAGCAAACAGTCTCAAAGGAGCTGTTACAATAAATTATGCTAAGACCTGTCTGACCAACTCCCAAACACACACTAACCCACTAACACAAGTTGAATTGCTAAATTTTGGAAAATCATGTTAGCTACAGTACAGAAACTGACATTAAAAGTCAGTGTTCTTGAATACGTACAATACAGATGTCGCTGTCCTTTACTGTTTCAAGAAAGATAAGTTGTTTCAGATGTAAGTTGCAGATAACTCTTAGAAGGTGGATTTCCTTTTTTTCCCTATCAAGTATGGCATTTAGATCAGAATGGAAATAGGGTGACTACCAGCTCTTTTAAACTGGATGTTTTACCTTCAGCACAGCACAAATCATTTGGGGAATATCACATAATATGAATACTGTCCATGAAATCATGGACCTCCTACTACCTTCCTTAAGGCAAACAATAAAACTTAGCCATATTTATTAATAATATATGATTTTTCTATTGCAACTTTCATTTCTGAAGCTGTGCTTTAGCTTTGCTGCAAGGTAGTGATATTCTATTGCTCTGTGGGTGACAAACATGGCAAAACAGTCCAAACAAAAGGGCAGCAAAGCTGAAATCTGAACTCTGAGAGTGCCAAGCTCTTTGTCTTGTGCTAGTTACTAAGGAATTAGTGATGCTTCAGTTAGTGTTCAGTTCATGCCAAGATGTCTGTGCAGCCTTTCCTTGACAACATACTTCTGTTTCAACCAAGTCTCTAGATAGGAGTAAAGGTTTTAGAAGAAGTTTGAATTTTCAAACCTATTAAACAACCACAGTGTTGTCTGACTTTGAGAAGCTTATTTTGAAATACTTATAGGGACCTGATCATCACACCTGCATTCTAAAACTTTTGCTAGATTTTTACAGAAACCTAAATGTCAGCTCTTCATAAAGTCCAATTATTCCTCCAATACTCGTTGCTTTAAAAAACCCTTCCCCAGCTAGTAATGTTTTCTGCTTTTTTCAAGGACTTGTGAGTTTTTGTTGGTGGTCTGTAGCTCCCTAGATATTCACCCATCTGGTGTCCCTTTTAGTTTATTTCCCTGTAGATGGGTAAGACTGCAATTTGGATCAGGTGGATAAAAGCCCTGTGCAGCCCCTGGCCATCCATGGCAATGGCAGCCTTCTGTACCCAGCAGTGCCCAGGGGATGCCACTTGCATGCACAGCTCTGTGCCACAGCCAAACTGAGCTCCCAATTCCCACTTCATGAAACCGGGACTCAGATCACGGAGAGAATTTTACCAATGTCACTGAGAGATCAGAATCAGTCCAAAGTCACAAGCTTCAGGATTTTTGTTAATTATTGTGGGGCTGCTGGAAGCCTGAATTTCTTGTTGAACAAATTGCATTTCAAATATCTCTATCTCAGCTCTTTGCTTTTTTTTTTTCTCCAGGGTTGCCTCTTTATTTTTGAGGGAGAAAAAAACAGATGTGTTATGGTCTTTGCATGCACTGGGCAAGCCCTGAACTGAGCATGGTTGAATCCCCTGGTGACTGGATGCTGCAGCCCAATTTACTGCACTCCTCCTTTCAATAAAGCAGGTAAGGCAAAGAATGGAACAATTTTCCTTTTCTACTGCTTGCTGCTCAATTCCAGGAATGGGTGGGGAGGCATCACCATCTCTTACTCCAAGCAGACTTGTCTCAGCTGCATTCCCAGAAATTGCAATGTTGAGATGTTTATAAATAAGTAAAAACCTGCCTGTGTTTAATGCAATGTGATATTTGCATAATTACTTTTCAAGGTAATGAGTATAACAGAAGCCAAACCACAGAAGGTTGAATATTTTTAGAGCAGCTTGTGCCAGCAAATAAACACAGAACTCATCTCAAATTGCAGAGAAGTTTAGGACCAACATAATTTATTTAGGGAACAGTAAGTATCTGTTTGTGCTGGGCAGGTGGCCAAGGTGAACAAATGAAAGACATGTATGTAATGGAATATTAGATGAGCCATTGTTTCATTTCCTACCATTTGTCTCTTGGAATATCTGTAACGAACCCTGCTGAACAAAACAGAATAAAGGTAGCTGTCAAACTATCTTCTCCAAAGCCAGGAAAACAGTTGGGCTGAAGCAAATAATGAAAACTTGAAAGAAAATATTCTGAGATGGTGGTTCCTATCTTTGTTAAGTGATGAAATGCAGGCCAACTAGAAGTGTTTTTTTAAGTCAAGGCATTTTAAGAAAATAAAGCAGAGCAGTAAATGCATAAAACCAGCCTGTTGAAACTGTGCTGTTTTGGACTGTAATGCTTTGGTCTAATACTGCTGAGAAATACATTCTAAAACATATTTCTCAGCAGTATCAGGTTCTGCAAACATAATTAGAAGAAAGAACAAAAATGAAAAAAGAATTAATATAATGGTTTGAAAAATCACAACTTTTAGCCCCCGAATGCATCTTAAGTCAAAAGCATCTGGATAATGTAATTTGAAAGTATAAGTAGAACTCAAATAAATAGAAAAAAAGGGACTAGATATTCGCAAATAAAAATTTTAAAAAATACATGAAGTGTGCCCATAAATGTATGGTTTTGGCTACTTGGCTCCTGCCATAGAAAACAGAATCAGAAGGGGAACTGGAAAAAAATTCAGAATGGTAAAGTCTAGATAGTAAAAGACAAACAAAATTACTGGAGAACACAGAGGATTAATTTACACAGAAAAATTAAACATGAACTTCTCTGTTGGGTTATTGAAGACCTCCAGCTCTCATTAACATTTACAGGAAAGTCAGTGTATGTAAGAGAATGAAGTTCTCACTATCCATCCAAGTGACAGCAAAGCAAGGATAAGGTAACAGCCTGCCTGAAAGGTGTTAACATCTGAGAGCAGGGAGAAAACTTCCCAGGTACCATGACAGAACAGCGCTCAGAAATTACTGCTTTCACTTCAGCAGCTGGTGTTATACAAAATTTAAATCAACAGTGAATATGGTACATATTGCAAATTCTTTTCATGGGAAAAACTGATTCCAATGCTGTCCAATATTAGAGAGTGCACAGGACAACAATCATCCATCTCATCCAGTAAAAAACATTTCAGCTTCAGGAATAGAAGAACTTTATCTTTAAAATAACATTTACTCGGATGTGCATGGTCACCTACCAGCTTGAAAGCTCTTACTCCAGCCAGTGACTCAACAAGAGAAATGACCACAGTAGTTTGACCAGCCCAGCTACCACACTGACACAGACCACCTGTAGCTCAATTATTCAGGAAATTGTTTTGCTTCTGTTTCCTGGCACAAGTTCTTGCTTCATAAAATGGGAATATTTTGCTTTCTGGGCAGCACAGAATTTGTATTTTAATAATTTCAGTACTTTGCTAGATAAAAAGTGCTTCAAAAATTCATAGGAAAATTTGGTTCCTTCTGCTGCATTTCTTTTGCCATACATAGGCTAAATAACACTTCAGAGAGAAATCTCAATTTTCAAGAGCTCTTACAGTCATGCATCAATATTTTTAATAGAGTTCATTGCAATTTTTTTCCCTCTTCTTCACAATACTAAATAAGACAGACTCTATAAATTCTAGAATTTTGTTCTGCAAATAAAAGGCTCCTGAACGTGCCCTTGCATCTATTAATGTGTTACTATGAGATTTTTGCATTACTTCCTTTTAGCAGCTCATGGCAGGAAACAAATCATAGTAAATCTAAGATCAAGCCATTAATTCTACTGTAATTCAAATGCAATACAAATATCTCACAAGCCTCATAAGCTGAAGGGGAAAAGGTTTCAACTTTTTTTTTTTTTAATTATTAAAAAAAGACCCACAAAATTGCATTCTCAAAAACATTTAGACACATCAGGGACTTCCCTAGGATTATCTTACCCCAGCAAATACTCTGAGCAGAAATGACATTGTATTTTCTGGCAATTTCACCCTTTGAAATGCTCAGCTTTTCATCAGAAAGCATGCACAGAAAGTATTTGACAAGGTAGACGGGAGACTTGTTCACCTTCTGATGATCGACAAATCTTGGATTTATTGATTAACAGGCACACTTTTATAATCACAGCAATAAGGCTCATACATATTGCAAAACTAGAGCTCACTATTGGTCAGCTATAAAAAGTC
>JAWWLS010000122.1:4509070-4519090 GCA_035040975.1 Myioborus melanocephalus | reverse complement strand
ATCCATGATGCATAAATTCCATTCAAACACAGGATTCTGTCTGGGCAGTGTCAACTTCTTCCTCTGAATCCTGACAGCGCCTTCAAGGAGGGAAGAAGTTCGTTTATTCTGATAAGAGGGCAATAAATTCTCTTTCTCTGAAAGATTCAGGTGTCCTGTGGCTGCTATCTCAGTGTGAGTCCTTTCTTTAAAAAAAGTATCTTACACAGCATCGTTTCTATTTTAACAATTTTTGTAACTTAAAACTATATTTAACATAGTGCTTAAGAGAATTAATACAGCATCACTTTCTAACACAACACATATAATATTCATTTTAATATTTGCCAAAAGCCAATCATAAAATTTGCATTTTTCACAATGGGGCTTGAAGCAATCTGGGACAGTGGGAGGTGTCCCTGCCCATGGCAGGGGTGGGATGAGATGGTTTTTAATTTCCTTCCAACCCAAACCAGGCTGGGATTCTCTGCCCCCAGAGCAGCTGTGTTTGTGAACCCACACAAGCACTGGGATCCTTCACGAGCTGCTTTTGGTGCTTTGTTTCCAAAACAGAGGTCACAGCACACAGGAACAGCTTCCCTCACATCAAAATAAAGATTCCTCTTTTTCCTGTGAGCAAAAGATGGGTAAATAAACTGTAAATACATGGTTGGGCTCCAGGTCAGGCATTTAAATTCTCAAACCAGGTGAGGATCAGCCACTTCTTGATGATCAAAACCTAAAGGGGCCCTAAGGGAGCTGGAGAGGGATTTTGGACAAGGGCTCTGGGCATTCCCTTTGCTTTGGGACAATTCTGGTGCTGCTTCTCCTGTACCAGTTTGAAGCCATTGAGGGATTTTGGACAAGGGCTCTGGGCATTCCCTTTGCTTTGGGACAATTCCTGGTGCTGCTTCCCCTGTGCCAGTTTGAAGCCATTTCCCTCTGAGACAGGACAAAGGAAATGGCTTCAAATTGGCAGAGGGGAAGCAGCACCTGGAATTGTCCTGTAAAGGTCTCCCCACGCAGGGACAACCACCCCATTGCATTTATTCTGCTCAGTTCCACACCTCAGGGCAAAGCAGGAGCCCTCCCCAGGTCACAGAGCTGCTCCTCAGAGAGGCACAGCCTGGATTTCCCTGGGAATGACCCCAAAGGAACAATTGCACAGAGCAGCTCAGCCCCCTTTGCTTCTCTGCCCCATCAGGAATGTTCAGTGGCACCAGCACAGGTGACAATGACAGCAGGAGCTGGAGGTGACACTGAAGCACCTGGGCCTTTCAGCTGGAAAAATCCCACTCACTCAGGGAAGGAAAAATAAATGAGATCCCATCTTTGCAAGGAGCTTTTTCCATCCCCTGGCCTGTAATTGCCAACTTCAAAGCTGCCAGGGCTCTCAGGAATGAATTCACCTCCAGCAGCAGGAACCCAAACCTGTTCTGCTGCTCTGAGCAGCACTTCCAGACCAGCCAAGTTTGGGGAAAAGACAGAATTCCCAGAAAGACCGAGGGCAGCCTTCCCAGGGGCTGGAATTAGGAAATTAGGGGTCATTAACAATCATTCGTTAACGATCCTCCACTCACACAGAGAGACAATGAGAAAACAGGGAACTGGAAATGCCACCCCTGGTTTGGTTTTGCTGGCAGTGAACAGCACAGCTGAGGTGAGAAAACAAGAATTCCTCAGAACAACAAGAATTCCTCAGAAATAACAAGAATTCCTCAGAAATAACAAGAATTCCTTAGAAATAACAAACTCATTTGAGTCTCTGCAGAAATAAAGATCCTTTAACCTTCACCATCTCCCCTTTCCCCTCACTGTAAGGAATGCAGAGCTCACAGGGATCCCAGCCTCCTTCCCCGAGGAAAAAGCAGGGAAAAAAATGGGTTAGAAGGGAAAAAACCCTCCCAGATGAGACCATGGAGCACTGGGAGAAGCTCTGTTCCCATTATTGGTTTTTGGGAAGGGGAGCAGGGAAAGATCTGTGTGTGCATTCACCAGGGAGGAAATAGCAGGGGGAGAAATGTGATGGATTCACTCAGACTCAAACAAGAACCACTTCAAAAGGTCGAGGCAGTGACATTCCCTCTGCTCAGCCCATGGCTGCTCACGAGACATCCCAAAATTCCAATTCCAGGTGGAGGAAGGAGCCCAGCAAGGCCAGGCCAGTCCAAATGGGGTCACACAGAGCCATCCCCAGCCCAGCTCCCACCCCTGGGGCTCAACACCACCCAAATTCACCTCATTCTGCTGCCTAAACCCTTTTGGAGAGCCAAAATCTCGGCAAACACTTCACTGAAGCAGCTCCTTCCTCAATTTTCCAGTTGCCAAAGAACCAAGCTGAACCATCTGAGCTCGGGATAGAGAACTCAGAGCATCCCCTCTGCTTCAGGGACAGATTCCAGAGCAGGTTTGGGAGGGTTTTCCCACCCAGCTGGATGCACAGAGCCCAGGATGGGTCCCTGAGAGCCAAAGGCAGATTTCTGGATGCATCCAGGGTGAGGATTCTGCTGAGGATATTCCATGGCTGGAGTGTCCCAATCCAGTTTCCCTTCCCAGCCATGTGCATCCATGAGGAAAGCCCAGCAGAAGGTGCCAGACCCAAAGGAAAATCCATAAAAATCCACTTTTACAGGGTTCCCCAAGGACACAACAGGCTGGGTGGGGGAACATTCCCGACCCGAATAAAACAACAACAAGGAAAAACAGCCCCCAGATCACAGAATTGAAGGGATGAGGGAGCACGGACTGGAATTCCCTCCTCACTTCCCAATCCAGCCCGGATCCTCCTCTGGACGCGTTTCCCCCATGGCCACTAGAGGAAGCTGCGACACTGCTCAGGCAGAGTCCCAAAAGTGTCACCCGAGCTGCAGGGACAGCCCCAAACACCCGGGAGAATCCTGTGAAAAATGCGAAATTTATCATTGGTTTTTCACAAATATCAAAATGAGTATTATTCGTGTTGTGTTAGGAAGTGATGCTGTGTTAATTCTCTTTAGTAGTGTGTTAAATATGGTTTTAGATGTGAAAAATGCATATTTTATCATTGGCTTTTGGCAGATATTCAAATAAATATGTGTTGTGTTAGAAAGTGATGCTGTGTAAATTCACTTAAGTAGTGTGGTAAATATAGTTTTAGGCTATTTTAAAAAATGTTAAAATAGAAACGATGCTGTGTAAGATACTTTTTTTAAGAGGAGATAGCTGCCACAGGACACCTGAATCTTACAGAGAAAGAGAATTTATTGCTCCATTATCAGAAAAAATGAACTTCTTCCTGCCTCAAAGGTGCTGACAGGATTCAGAGGAAGAAGTTGACACTGCCCAGACAGAATCCTCTGTTTGAATGGAATTTATGCATCATGTAAAAATATGCAACAGGCTGTTGTTTTTAAGGGTTAATCCTCTGTTAACTGTGTCCTTTTTCGGGCTTATTTTGCCCACAAAAAGGTATACCCAGCCTGTCCATAACTCTTTGTTTTTATTGTCTCATATTGTCCTAATCCAAATTGTCCAAATTATTAATACTCCAATTGTATTACTATTTTTATAACCATTTTATTGCTATTAAACTTTTACCATTTTAAAAACAAGTGATTTCCCAACACAAAGCTCTGGTGGAGCCACCAAAATGGGATTTTGCCAGATTTCTTAAGGAACCCCAGTGCTGGAGTTCTGGATGCTGAGAATTTTGCATTTTCTGCATTTGACCTGAACACAAATCATCATCTCATGTGCCTTCAATCCCAGCCTCGACAGAGCAGAAAAAAGGTAGAAAAAAGATGCAAAATATAGAAAAAAGAAGCCAAAACCAGCACTGCAGGGGGAATTCCCCAATCCCAGGAGCTCACAGACCCTTCCATGCCACCCAAGGACAGCCCCAGCCCCGAGCTGCTGCCACCCAAGGCACAAAGAGCCACCCCAGAACCTCCCCTGGAATTTAATTTCCCTGGAAAGGGCCCTCACGGAAAATGAAAAACATTCCATCCTCTTTTCCCTTTCTGGGCAAAAAGGGATTTTGTATTTCTCAGCTCCAGCAGGTTCCTACAGAGGCTCCAGAGGGAATTGTGCTGTCCCAGAGGGTGACACAGACAGCTTAGAAGCTCTTTATTTAAATACTTTATTTAAAGCTTAACGCAGTTAACTTTTATATATATATATATATATATATATTTATATAGATAGATAGATATAAACAATTTCTTCTCTCACTTCCCTAAATGAAAGCTGGATTTAGGGGGATACATTACTTAGGATGGGGGTTGTTTTTGTTTTTTTCCTTCAAATAAAGTCATTTGTTATACATATAAAAATATATTACTTGGGTCTCCTTTCAGTTACAGGTGGCACAAGGGACAGATGAAAGAATGGAAGACGAGCACAAGGACTTCCAAAACTTAAATAAAAACCAGTGGATGGAAGCGTGTGGCACACCTGGAATTGAGAGTGCAACAGCAAGCCAAGAACTGCACATTGTGTGACACAAACATGGCACCACTCGGACTGGGGACACGTGGCCTTGCTCCCAACAGGGTCACGGCTCAACAGGACATGACAGCACCAAAATCCAAAAAAAAAAAGGCTGGAATTCTGAATTTCCAAGAGCTGGGACTGGAGCTGCCGGCCCTTGGAGCTGGGGGATGCGGCTCCTTCCTCTCCCATGGGGGTCAGCAGAGGGGAAAGGACAAGGGGGGCACGAGGGTTGGCACTGCAGCCAGCTCCTGTCCCTGGAGGAATCGGGCACGGCAGGGAGGGGGGATCCAGGGCACCCCAGAGCATCCCAGAGCATCCCAGAGAACCTCAGAGAATCCCAGAGCATCCCAGAGCACCCCAAAGCAACCCAGAGGATCCCAGGGCACCCCAGAACATCCCAGAGCATCTCAGAGAATCCCAGAGCACCTCAGGGGATCCCAGAGCATCCTAAAGGATTCCAGAGAATCCCAGAGCACCCCAGAACATCCCAGAGCATCCCAGAGCACCCTAGAGCACCCCAGAGAATTCCAGAACATCCCAGAGCATCCCAGAGAATCCCAGGGGATCCCAGAGCACCCAAGAACATCCCAGAGGATCCCAGAGCACCCCAGAACATCGCAGAGCACCCCAGAGAATTCCAGAACATCCCAGAGCATCCCAGAGCACCCCAGAGAATTCCAGAACATCCCAGAGCATCCCAGAGGATCCCAGGGGATCCCAGAACATCCCAGAGCATCCCAGAGCACCCCAGAGGATCCCCGAGCACCCCAGAAGATCCCACAAGATCCCAGAGCATCCCAGAGAATTCCAGAACATCCCAGAGAATTCCAGAACATCCCAGAGCATTCCAGAGCACTCCAGAGCATCCCAGAGAACCCCAGAGCACTGCTCTCCGTCGGAACAGGCACAGAAATCCAGGGACAGGCCGAGGTGCCGCGTGTCCCACGGGGAGGGACGAGGGGACATCCGGGGCAGCTCCGTGCCACCCCGGCATGGAGACAAAAATCCACAGCAAAAGGCCACGAATGTACCCGGAATTTGAGCCCTTCCAGGTCCACAGCTGAGAGAACAAACTGCACACCCACTCCTGACACCGAGCTGGGCTGCTCCCAGCCCCAGCCGGGCTCGTGGGTGTTGCTTTGATGCCGCTCCAAACTCGGCTGCCCGGCGGCTCCGCTCCCGCTCCCACGGCTCCCATTCCATCTCCCACCCACCCCCTGACACTCAGCCCCCCAGTTCACACATCCTGCATTCCCAGCTGCTCCTCTCCACAGTGTTTTTCCCCCCAGTTTTGGCTCAGCAAAGCCACCAAGCTCTTTTGGGACCTGTCCCCCCAGGCAGGAGCGAGCCCCGGCGAGCACAGGCTGCAGACTGGCACCAGTTTGGCAACAAACTGGGATGCAAAGGAGCAGCTCATAAATAAATAAGTAAACAAATAAATAAACCCACAGCACTTCTCAGCAGCTGCCAAATAGAACCCTGGTTAAAAAAAACAAAGCAGGGTATGGCACAAGTGAAGTTTTCTAGACCAAACTTCTAATCTCCCTCATGGTTGTGGCCTTTCCCTCCTCTTCTAAAGCAGGGGAGGGAATTTAAGGATTTAGGCAATCAGGTTTCTGTGATCACAGTGTGTGCCCATGGCTCTGTGTCCTCCTGGTTTCATTGCAGCTGCCCAATTGAAATTGGATCTGAGACAGGGACAGAAGGATAAAAAGCTTCAGGAACAAACAGTGAGCTGAGGGGGGAAAGGCCACGGCGTGAGCGCCCTCATCTCCAGGCACCACTGGGAGCACAAGGCAAAGCCCAGCTCTGGAGTGGCCTCACCACAGAGCTCTCCTGGAGGTGTGAAATCCATGGGGAACGGGCTCCATTTGCACAGAGCTCCTGAAGCAGCTCAGTTTTGGGAGCACTGCCCTGAGGCACTGCCCAGCAGGCTCTGCCCTGCCCCACCGGAATTCCACCCTCAGAGTCACCAAACATCCCACAAGGCTTGAAAAACCACCAGACATCCCACAAGGCTTGAAAAACCACCAGACATCCCACAAGGCTTGAAAAACGAGCAACGCACAGAGAGGGGAGGACGGACAGACAGACAGAGCCTCAACAGCAGCAGCTGCAGGAGCCACGCTAGGCCCCAGCGATGGCAATGGCGGGAGGGAGCCACACTCAGAGGGGGACAGGACACAACAAGGGGCAGGGACCAAAGCCACGACACGGGGCTGGCACTTGGGGCCCTCAGAGGGGCAGGTCAGTGCTGTTGTGCCGAGTTTTCCTCGAGGTGCCATCGTCCCTGGGCAGGGCCCGCTGCAGGCTGGACATGGCCGCCGTCTTCTTGAGGTCGATGACGGCGTAGGAGTCGGTGCGGCGGGCACCGGGGCTGCCAGGGGCTGCCACCCTCTGCTCCTGCTGTCCCTTGCAGGCCTCAGGCTCCAGCTCCACCTGGATGTAGTTGAGCTGCCGTGGAGGCTCCGGGCAGGGCCTGGGGAAGTCGAAGCTGAAGACGTTGGGCAGGCGGCTGCGCCGGGGCCTGGGCAGGAAAGCGCGGCGCGGCTCCGAGCCCGCGGGGTTCTGCAGGGGCTCCTCCTCTCCAGCCTCAGAGAAGCCATTCGGGGACGGTGTGGGTGCCATGCCAGCATCCTCATCCCTGTGCTGGGCTGGCTGCAGCTCCCAGACCGGCGGCAGCGCCGGCAGGTTCTCGTAGTGCAGCAGCGCCGAGCGGCGCTGGGAGCAGCTCCCGTCCTCCCGGGACGCCTTGGAGCCACCAGCCCGGCACAGGGACGAGCTGCCGGGGGCCACCAGCCCGTTGAGGTTCTCATAGACACACTGTGGGGACGGACAGCCCTGCTGGCACTCGTTGTTGTTGTTGTTGGGGGCGCAGAGGTGAGGCCGGCATTGCCGGGGCTGCCGGCACAGCCGGCGGTAGCCGGAGGTGGGAGCCAGCACGAATTTCACCTCCCCTGGCTGCAGGAAGACCTGGGGGTTTCGGTCTTCCAGGGAGCAGCTGTGGTTCCTAGGGGGGAAAGGAGGGTGGGCTTCAGGCAGGGAGTGCAAACAGTGCCGGCCCCTCGGCTCCGGCTCCCCGGTGTTGACGTAGGTGTGGGACTGCAAGGAGAGAGAGAAGCAGAGGGACAGTGAAAGGAGGAGACAGCACAGACCAGAGCAAAGCAGCTGAAAAACCACCAGGAGAGGGGGGATTCCTCAGAGGAGAAAGGATTTTGGAAGTTGGGAAGGTTTTTAGGAGGTAAAGTGTAGACGTTGGTTTGGGTTTTGTGGGTTGGGAGAGAGTGCAGCTGCAGATGGACACTGTGTGTCCTCATGGATGGACAGCTGCAGAAATTTCCCTGTCACAAACATGTTTTATGAAAAATCCTTTCCTGAGAAGCCTCAGAAACAGAATGTAAACAATAATTATCTACTACTCAAGTGCATCTTTGATTATTCCATGTTAGTTACTTCTAATTAATGGCCAATCACAGCCCAGCTGTCCGGACTGTCTCAGTCAGCCACAAATCTTTGTTATCATTCTTTAGCTAACCTTCTGATAAAATCCTTTCTTCTATTCTTTTAGTATAGTTTTAATAAAATATATATCATAAAATAATAAATTGAACCTTCTAGGTCTGAATTTAGGGGTTTGTGTGACAGCTGGCAGGCCACTGCCACCCAAACACCAGTGAGTTAAGGATAAAACTCAAGATTTTTTTGACAGAACACCAGTTCTAGTGAAGAATCAAAGAGCAGGAGCCTCCAGGAGCAAAATGAAAATAAAGAGAATAAAAAGAGTGACAAGGTGTGAGTATCCCCTGAGCTTTGAGTGAGGGGAACCCAGAAAAGCACCCAGCAGGGTTGAGGATGGGTTTACCTGCTCCTCAGGCCCCAGGAGGGGGTGGGTAGAGTCTTCCCCCACAGAGGAATGTCTCAGGCTGCTCACTGAGGGGTGCTGGGCTGCAGAGCAGGACAGGGATTCTCCAGGGAAGCTGTGAAATCCATTGGGAAGTCCAGTGTAGCCCAGACCTGTGAGGGAATCAAGGCAGAGGAGCATTAAATTAGTACAAAATAGAATTATTACACTTTCAGAGGGAGCTGGGCTCCCGTGGACACCCTGGAAGGTAAAACCAGCCTGTCCAGGGGCCATCCCAGGGCCAGGCCCTCCTTTAAATCTAAGGAATTCCTCATGGAGACAGGAATTGAGCCTTTGCAATGCTCCAGCAGAACCACAGCTGGCACTGCAGGAGGGCTGAGCCACCCTGGGATGGCACTGTGCCACCACCCTGGGATGGGACTGTGCCACCACCATGGGATGGGACTGTGCCACCACCATGGGACGGGACTGTGCCACCACCATGGGATGGCACTGTGCCACCACCCTGACCCACAGGGGTCAGGGCATGTTCTGACTCTGTCAGGGTTATCTTGTATTACTTCATTTTTATTTTATTTTTATTTTTTCCCTAATAAAGAACTGTTATTCCTCCTCCCATATCTTCCCCTGAGAACCCCTTAACTTCAATAATCAGGAGGGAATATAATTAATTTATTTTTTTCCTAATAAAAAACTGTTATTCCTCCTCCCATATCTTCCCCCAAGAACCTCTTAATTTCAAAATTACAATTATTAGGAGGGAGAGGGTTTAAATTCTCCATTTCAAGGGAGGTTCTGCCTTCCTTAGCAGACTTTCCAAACCAAGACACAGCCCAGCCCTGTGTCCCTGTGCTGTCCCCTTACTGGTGGGGCCCTGGGGGCTGTGGGCCATCTCCCCCTCCGAGGGGTGGCTGTTCCTGGTGACCACCATGGGCTCCTCCACCACGTTGATGCTGTTGCACTGCATCAGGTCCTGCAGCAGGTTGAAGATCTCCTCTGCTCTGGAGCACTTGAAGGCAAAAATCCCTGCCAGGGACAGAGAGGAGGGTGAGAACAGCAAGGAAATGATCCTGCTTTAAAAATATTTTAAAATATTAAAAAAATAAATTTTAAAAATTTAAAAATATGTGTTGTTCCCATTTAGATGTGAATCCCATTAGAATTCACATTTAGAATGTGAATTCTAAATGAATTCTGATTTATTCTGCTGTTGTTTAGCACCATCAAGGCACAGGAAAACAACCAAGAAATAACAGCAGAAATCATGGAAAACAGATGAGTTTGAGTTGGAAAAGATCTTAAAAATCATCCAGTTCCACTCCTAACCTGCCAGGATGGCTTTAAACCCCCTCAGTGCAATGGAATCTCATCCCACACAGGTGTGGGGGGCCAGGTGAACTGCTCCCCTCTCCTATTGAACCCTCTCCATCCTTTTCCAGGGGAAAATCCAGGCAGTGACTCCTCAAAGCTGGGCTGGGCCCCATGCATGGGAGGGAGGGATGGAAATGTAAAATAATAAAATAAAATAATAAAATAAAATAAAATTAAATTAAATTAAATTAAATTAAATTAAATTAAATTAAAATAAAATAAAATAAAATAAAATAAAATAAAATAAAATAAAATAAAATAAAATAAATAAATGAATAAGTGGACCTTAAGGATTAATTTTGCCAATGGCTTTTCCATTGGTTCTTCCTCAATAAATC
>JAWWLS010000122.1:4491046-4501213 GCA_035040975.1 Myioborus melanocephalus | reverse complement strand
TCTGTGGAGGGGGACTGGGGAGGGGTCTGGGGAGAGAGAGACGCTGCGGGTCAGTGCAGGACGATTTGGGGGCTCAGGACCAGGGGGTTGCTCAAGGAAGGGTCACTAGAGGGGGATTTGGGGGGTCCGGGATGGAAGGATGCCCTTGGGGGTCTCTGCAGGGGGATTTGGGGGGTCGGGAGTAGAGGCAGACTCTAGAGGGACATCGGGGGAGCTGCCAGCTCCTCATCCCAGCGTCACCGAGCGTGTCCTGCCCTCCGAGGGGACACTGCGACCACACAGAGCCACCTCACTGTGTCCTGCCCTCTCTGGGGACACCGGGGCCGCCCACCCGGCTGTTGCCATGGCGCAGTGGCCGATGCCACCTCGGGAAAGCCCCGGTGACCCCTCTGTCCCGCCCCCCCGGTGCCCAAGAAGGACTTTGCCCGTGGATTTTTCGGCTCTGGGGAGGGATGGAGGAGCGTGGGGGGAGCAGGGGACGAGGGGGGGCCCTGTCACCACCCGCGGGGACAAAGTCCAACAGCAACGGGGCCAAGATAAAGGTGCAGGGACCAGAATAACGGCGTGGGGACATTGGGGACCTCACAGGGACCCTCGGCAGTGACAGCCCCGCTGGGACCCCTGAACAGGGGGGAGAGCAGCCAAGCATGGAGGTGCTTCCCCCTCCTCTTCCTCCCCCTCCTCTTCCTCCTCCTCCTCTTGCTCAGAGGATTGTGCAGAGGATCCTCAAATGGTTTGGGTTGGAAGGGACTTTAAAAATCCCTTTTTAAAGGGTCAGTTTCCAATATCCCAGGTCGCTCCTTATCCAGGCTACCTAAAAACAGAGATCAAATAAAATCAAGAAAATAAAGAGCAGTTTTATTGATTTATTTGTTTGTTTATTTATTTATTTATTGAAAGGTCTTCAGGTACATTTAGGGCAGATGAAGCCCACCCAAAAATGGACCACAGGTCACGGGGTTTTCACACTTTTATAAGTTTGGGCCATTTGGATATTGGGGGTTAATCTGCCAATTACAGCTTCAGGTAATGAAATCATTGACCCCAAATTTTCTCCCCCTAAATAAATCACTTTTGTTGATCTCTCAGGGCCTGAGGCAGTGAGGTGTCCTTGACTGCCAGGGCTAGAGAGGAATTGTTGTGTCAAAATGGGAAAGCAGCAGCTGACACTGTGTGAGGAGTTTAGAGTTAGACACTAAAGAATTACAGGATTATAAACGTACGGAAAAGATAAAAGGAAAAATCCTAAGAAAGCATCACAAACCCCATCCAACCTGACCTTGGGATGGGGCAACCACTTCCATAAAGCAGCACCACAAGCTGTGCCCAGCACCGCCCTGCCCGGCCTCACCCAGCGGTGCCACAGGCTTGTCACGGAGCCTGGCACCTCCTGTGCCAAACCACCACCCCTGTGAGCTCTGGCTGCACTCCCAGCCCTGATCCCAGCACCAACACGAGCCATCTGCACCCCTCAGGGCTCCCAAAACCAGCCCCAGCTCCCAGGACCACGCAGGTGGCAGAGATCCAGCCCGGTCCCCGCAGACCTGGAGGGGTTTTTAGGGGATGCTGTGTCAATTCTCACCCCCAAAACCACATCAGGAGGCAGGAAAATCTTACAGCGTGGTGAGAAATGCATGGAAACCCCAGCAGGACGCTGTGCTCTGATCAATTTTTCCCCTGGCTCCTGCCTGGGTGGAATTGCTGCAGTCTGGAGGAGCCTCGTCAGGTGTGCAGGGCTTGTGGAAACTGGGACATCCTGACTTGCCGCTGGCTAACTCCTTTGTGAGAGCCCAGCCAAAGTTTCTCCACCTCTAAATTGGGGTGTAATGACACTTCCCTCTCTTTCATGAAGCTTCAACTCTTTGTGATCTCGGCAGGGAAATAAATCACCGCGCGGGATCATAAAAAGTCATCAAACGGCAAGCTGGGGTGAACCGAGCCGCAGATGGAGGGAAGGGCGCGGGCGCTCGGAAAATGAGAGGTAGGAGCGAGCCAGATGTCATCGGCAGCTCTTTCCCCTGTAGGGTTAATGTCCCCCCCTCCTTTTCCCCTCCCTGCCTGCCCTGGAATTCCAGCCATTGGCTGCCTCCCGAGGTTTAGGCTAAAAAGCCTCTAATTAGGACCCCGGCAGCCGCGGAGCCAGTGCCTGGGCAGGCAGGGGGGGAAAAAAAAAAAAAGAAAAGAAAGAAAGGAAAAAAAAAAAAGTGTTTCCCTGGCTGAGCTTGGATGTTTTCCTTTCGCTTTGCGAAGTTTTCCCAGCCCAGGCTCCTCCATTGCCTGGCGTGCTCCGGAGCAGGGCGGGACGGCGGGGCTGGAGCGGGCGGCCGAGCCCGGAGCGGCGGCGAGCGGGGCCCGGAGCGCCGGGACAGGGCAGGTACGAGGGGATGGAAGGGACTGCGGGGACAGGGCAGGGACGTGGGGCTGGAAGGGACTGCGGGGACAGGGCAGGTAAGAGGGGCTGGAAGGGACTGCGGGGACAGGGCAGGTACGAGGGGCTGGAAGGGACTGCCGGGCTCGGCTCTGCCGGCTCCGAGGGGAGATGGAGCTGGGGGAGATGGGGATTGAGAGTGGGGGGCAGCGGGATGGTCCTGCGAGAGGAAGGGGATGAGGCAGAGCAGGGAGATTTGGGCTGTTTGGAGATTTTTTATTTTGAGGGCGGGAGATAATATCGCTGTGTCCACGGTCTTTGTTTTCGGGAATTGTCCCCTGAGAGCAGGAGGTGACGCGCGTTGCACCGTGCCAGGCTCTGCCAGGTGCGCGGGCAGCGCTGGTGCCACCATCCCTGGGATCGGCAGGGAATGGGATCAGTCGGGATCGGGGATGGAGCTGGACCCCTTGGACCTGCCGGGGTGAAGCCTGGTGGCCACGGGGAGGGGTGGGGGGCTCCGTTCTGGTGGTCACCAGAGAGACGGGGTCGCGAATCTCCATCCTGGTGGCCATTGGGAGGGGTGGGGGGCTTCGTTCTGGTGGTCACAGGGAGAGGAGGGGTCGCGAATCTTTATCCTGGTGGCCACGGCGAGTGAGGGGTCTTCACCCCAGTGGTCGTGGGGAGAGGAGGGGTCGCGAATCTCCATCCCGGTGGCCTCAGGGAGAGGAGGGGCGGGGGTCTCGGTCCGTACCTGCGGGTGTACGAATGGGTGAGCCAGGGTGGGTTAATGGGTTAATGGATGACTGCTCCTGCCGTGCCCGCGGGAAAACACAGGAAAAGCCTTCGGCAGCGCTGGCACATCCCCTGGCCAGCCAACAGGCCACGGTCCCCTCTGGTGCCACCGTGCTGTGTGGCACAGCAGGATGCTGAGACCCTTCCCCATCATTTGGGGGGGCTGCAAAGGAGTTTTTAAAGTGAGGACCACGACTCTGCTGTGCCCAGCAGTGGCACCAAGGGCTGCTCCTCCTGGTGCCACCCCAGCTCCAAAAGGCACCGAGGGCTCCTCGGTGGGACCGGCTCCAGGTCGGGCAGGACTTGCTGCTCCTGCTCTCCCTGCCAGACCTCAGCTTATCTCACCCCAAAAGATGCATCTTTATTGCTCCGCATCTTTTGTTGTTATGCATCTTTATTTCTCTGCACCTTTTTGCTCTGCATCTTTGTTGTTATGAATCTTTGTTGCTCTGCATCTTTATTTCTCTGCATCTTTTTGCTCTGCATCTTTATTTCTCTGCAATTTTATTCTCTGCATCTTTGTTGCTCTGCGTCTTTATTCTCTACGTCTTTATTTCTCTGCAACTTTATTCTCTGCATCTTTTTGCTCTGCATCTTTATTTTCTGCATCTTTATTCTCTGCATCTTTGTTGCTCTGCGTCTTTATTCTTTGCATCTTTATTTCTCTGCATCTTCATTTCTCTGCATCTCAATTCCTGCTCCTGCAGCTGTGTTGGCGGGAGCTCAAGCACAAACAGGTTATCCCGTGGGTGATGCCAGCGTGGATCTGTGCCCCCGGGAGCTGCCAGCGCTGCTTTGAGGGGCTTTTTGGAGTTGCTGTGTCTCGCTGGGGACTCTGCAGAAGCAAAGCTGAGGCGGGGATGGGATGCGGCTCCCTGGGGAGCCCGTGCTGAATTCCGAGCAGGCTGGGGGTGGCTGAGCTCCAAGTTAATGTGTGACCTTGGCAGCAGAGCCCGCACGGGCTCCCACAGCCAGCTGGAGACGGGGGCTGCTCCCGCCGAGCCAAAGCCGATTAACATTCCCAGGAATTTCAGCCTCTCGTGCCCAGGGAGCCGCGACGGCTTCCGATGCTTTGGGGAGAGCGAGAGAGGAGCTCGGGCAAACGCATCCCGAGGAGCTCCCACAGGCAGAACGGAGGATTTGCAAATGACAGCGGTGCCACCCAGCCTGCCCGACTGGTCTGTCGCACGTCCCTTCTCGGGGACTCGCTGGCAGCGTGAGGCAGTGCCCCAAAGTGCCACCACGGTGCCACCACGGTGCCACCTCCGCCGCGGGTCTGGGGCAGGCAGGGAGCATCCCTGCATCCCTGGGCAGGGCAGGGTAGAGCCAGCAGAGCCCGGAGGCAGCGAGGGAGGGCAGGAAGGAAGAGGGGACAGGGCAGGGGAGCGGAGGAGCCGGACCTGTCGGGGCTGCCTGGCTCTTTAGCATGGGAGGCGCGTACCTCTGTCACCGTCTGGGGCTAATTACAGGGACTTGTTTACAGCCCAGACGGCTGCCAGCCGGTGTAATCACATCAAACTGGGCTGGGCTGGGCTCTCCGGCACATCCCCGCCCTGCCCAAGCCGCCCTCCCCACCCCAGTGTCACCCCACCGTGCTGATGGCCCTGCCATGGGGTCCCTGTGGCTCTCGGGGATGGGGCCAGGCTGGCACTGCCACCCCTCGGGGCTGGGGTCAGGCTGGCACTGCCAGCCCCCCCGAGTCCCCCGGGCATCGCAGGGGTCCAATTAACAGCAGAGTTCCAAGAGATTACACAAATGCAGCTTGGAGGCTTAATGACCCCAGCACGGCCTGGGAATGCCCTCGCTTCCCATGGGAGGGAGAAATGGGGACATTTTCCCAAACCGGGCAGCAGCAGAGCTGGGGATGGACACGAGGGTCCCCACTCAGCATCCCAGGGTCTCCCTGGCCCAGCTGTGGTCCCTCCCCAAGCCAGCAAGGCCAGAGCTCTTTTGGGGCAGCAAACACCCAGATAAATCAGATTATTTCATCCCTATCCCAAAGCACAGCTTTGAACAACACCCTAAAACCAGCCCTGCATCCCCCCAGGGTTCCAGACCCCAAATGGCAGGAAAAAGGCAGCAGCCCTTTTTTGTTTTATCTCTCTGATTAGCCGATGTGTTAATCATTGACCCGGCAGCAGGGCAGGGAAACCTGAGCTGCCCCGGCTGATCCCACCTGCTCCCGGCCCCAGAGCCGCCCCTGCCGCATCCCAGCAGCCCCAGGTGAGGCTCAGGAGGGGTTTGCTGGGAGCACTGGGGACACTGGGATGTCCCTGTGACACACCAGCACCACCCCAGTGTGGAGCAGGGAAAGAATCCTCCTGGTGGCAGAGGTGGAGGAGGAACATTTAATGGTCTGGGGGTTCTCACCCCTCATCCCTGAGAGTGTTTTATGCGTGGAACATTTTCCAGAGGGGTTGATCCATCCGTGCTGGGCGTTGCAGGGGTGAATCCCTGTGTGTGTTTGGTCACAGCCCCGTGATTTCCCCCTCCATCTCACCCTGGCTCCCCATGGCAGGGCAGGAAGCGTGGGCTGAGGGCGTCAGGCTCTGGGCTGGCATCCAGGGAACCCCAGGAGCCACCACCGCATCAGCATCTGGCCTTTGTTTTGGGAAGCCGGGGCAGGAAGGAAGCGCCGTGCTGGAAAGAGCCCACGTGGGGAGGAGGGGAGGGCTCCGGATGGGTTTCACTGCCTGACCCTGAGCCAGGCGTGTGCTGTGGGCTGGGACAGCCCTGGGCAGAACAATGGCAGCCCGAGGGGAGGGAATAATTTTCCACTGAGTTGGGCTCAACCTCGGTCCGTTCCCACTCAGGCATGGGCCACTAGACCCGGGATTAGCTGTGGCAGCTGGGGGAAAGCTCCTGCTGTGGGTGTTGCTGTTTTCCAAAACCTGTTCCAGCTTGAGCTTGGGCATTTGGGGTCTTCCCTGCCTGGCTTCATTCCCATCCCATTCCCATCCCCATCCCATCCCATTCCCATCCCATCCCATCCCATCCCATCCCATCCCATCCCATCCCATCCCATCCCATCCCATTCCCTCCCATCCCATCCCATCCCATCCCTTCCTGCTCAGCAGACAAACCCCCAGCCCTGCCAGGTGCTCGTATCCTCAGTGTGGGTTTGCTGTAACCCCCAAAGAGAAAGGAGCTCCCCCAGAAAATCCCTTGGATTCAGTGGTTCAGCTGAAAGTTTTGAGGTCGTGGTGCCTTGGAGCATCATCCCAGCTGGGTGTGCCCCAGGGTCCCTGCAAGGGATGAGGAGCTGCTTGTCCTGCAGCCACAGGGACACAGGATCCGTGTCCAGGGATGGATCCCTGCTCCCTGTCCCATATCTGACACCTCCGGCTCTCTCTGTCCCCAGCTGATGTCCCTGCCGAGCCCTGCATGGCCCAGGGGTCCCTACAAGGGACAAGGATCTGCTTGTCCTGCTGCCACAGGGACAGAGGATCTGTGTCCAGGGATGGATCCCTGCTCCCTGCCCCATGTCTGACACCTCTGGCTCTCTCTCTCTCTCTGTCCCCAGCTGATGTCCCTGCCGAGCCCTGCACGGCCCATGGAAGGAAGGAGGAGCTGCTTGTCCTGCTGCCACAGGGACCCAGGATCTGTGTTGAGGGATGGATCCCTTCTCCCTGCCCCATGTCTGACACCTCTCTCTCTCTGTCCCCAGCTGATGTCCCTGCCGAGCCCTGCATGGCCCCAGCAGGACGAGCCCTCCCCCTGCGGCACCACCGGGGGTCTCCCCCCGGCCTCATCCGACAGCGACTCCGGCTGTGCCCTGGAGGAGTACCTGGAGCCCCCCGAGGTGGGTGGCTCCCACCCCGTTTCTGGGGTTAAACACACATTTCAGCCCCTTAAACACGTTTTAATCCCTCTCTGAACTTGCTGTTTACCCCAAGGTGCCGCCGTGCTCGCCCCAGCCGGGCTCTGACCGTGACCGGACGCGGCTCCGCGCCAGAGCGCTCCTGCAGCAGCTGCCCCCCCAGGACTGCGATGTGAGACCCCCCTTCCTTGGCTGCTGCTCCCCTCCCCAGCCTCACCTGGTGCTGAGTTACCCATAAACAGAGGCCAGGCCAAATTAAGGGAGTAAAAAGCAGTTTTATTTATTATTCAGCTGCCCTAAATGCAGCTGAAGCCCACCCAAAAAAGGACATGGAATTTCCATGCTTTTATAAGTTTGGGTCATTTGCATATTGGGGATTAATTTTCCAATTACAGCTTCAGGTAATGAAGTCATTGACCCCAAATTTGCTCCCCCAACTCCCTTTTGTGTACATCTCTCAGGCCCTGACCAGTGAGGTGTTTGATTCCCAGGCCTAGAGAGGAATTGTGTAAAAACGTGAAAGCAGCGGCCGACACTGTGTATGGAGTTTAGAGTTATACACTAAAGTTTAGAGTTGTACACTAAAGTTTAGAGTTATACACTAAAGAATTACAGGATTATAAATGTCTGGAAAAGATAAAAGCTAAACTCCTAAGGAAGGATATGATTCCAACTCCTCCTCAGCCAATGAATAGGATAAATAGGTTGTTGGCCATGATTAGGATGAGTATGGTGATTAGGAAGAACAGTAGGTAGGTGAAAATTTTGTAATGTAGGGGTCAGAGGCCATATGTAGGATAGATCATGATACAAATAGTGCAATGGGGAAGAAGGTAAGGGGGTAGAAGTCTATTTTCAGGCTGATGGGGATTTTGAAGTTTATAATGAACTTTCATTCCCAGAAGGAGATGAGGCTTTCTGTTCCAAGGTGGATGTAGATTGTTATTGGGATTAGGCTGATTGAAAAGGAGATTTTGCCTGTGTTTGTAATTGTGCTGGGAGTGTTCCTGAGGTTTTTGGATAGAAGAGGAAATAGGATGGGGGTGTCCCAGCAGAGCCCAGCCCCTGACCCCCGTGCCCCACAGGAGCGCTACTGCCCCGACCTCGCCGAGGAGGAGCGGCGCCAGCTCCGCGCCTTCAGCGCCCGCCGCCGACAGGAGGCTCTGGGACAGGGCCTGGCGTGCCCCGTGCCCGGTCCCTGCCACGGCTGTCCCTGCAGGAAGGTGAGCTGTCCCCCCAGCTCCCATCCCCTGGCAGGGAGCTGTCCCCAAAAGCCAGCCCTGCCCCAAACCTGCTGTGTCCCCCTGCCTTGCAGTGCGGCCGGAGGCTGAACAAAGGGGACCCGGGGGTTTCAGCGTCTCGCCTGGGCGACCAGTTCTGGCACCCGTCCTGCTTCTCCTGCCACTTCTGCCACCAGCAGCTGGTGGATCTCATCTACTTCCAGCAGGATGGGAGGATCTACTGTGGCCGGCACCACGCCGAGCTCTTCCGACCCCGCTGTGCCTCCTGCGACCAGGTGGGTGCCTGCTGGGGAAGGTGGAACAGCAAAGCCTTAAAAATATGATTGCCTGGCAAAAGATGTTGAGAATATCGAAACTATAAGTGAGATTGAAATGAAAGCAAGCTTTGAGATACCTCAGTTACTGAACAACTGGAAAACAATGGTGTGGCCACTGAAGGTGATCCGCTTTTGATGGAACAACACCCTCTGCCTGCAGACAGGCCCAAGGGTCAGAGCAGACCCTGCAGCTTGGCAGAAGGGGAGTTTCCCTTCCTCTTCCCAACCCACTCCTGGCGCTGATTCTGCCCCCGAGCAGAGCCCGGGCAGTGCTGCTTCCCTGATCACCCCCTGGGCATGGGATATCCATGGAGAGAGGATCCTGGGAATCCCGCACCCCTGGAGTTTGGAATATCCATGGAAGAGGGGATCCTCCACCCCCAGGACATGGAACTTCCATGGACAAGGGGATCTTGCACCCCCAGGACATGGAATTTCCTGGGGTTTGTTTTTTCCTGTTATGTTTGCCCAATTATCCCATCATAAAAAAACACCCAAACAATATTTGAGGTAACAGCAATTTTAATGGAACAAGAAGAAGAAGAAGAAGAAGAAGAAGAAGAAGAAGAAGAAAGGCTGCACATGCCCAAGTTCCTTGTCCCCACAACCCCCATACCAAAAATCCTAAAATCTACATTTACACCCTGTGATCATTTTATTATTACACTATTCAAACTTCTGTGACTTTCAGATCCTCATACAAAGCTGGCAACTTGCTCCAAGGGTCAAAATCAAATCCCCAGGTGCTCTGGGCTGCATGTCTGAGGTCCTGGGCAACTCTGGACCCCTATAGGGATGCTCTGAGTTCCGACACATCATCCCTCAGCACAGCAAAGCATCGCAGGGATGCTGAGACCCTGGGATTTGTTTTTATCCCGTTCCAGCTGATTTTCATGGAGGAGTGCATCGAGGCCGAGGGCCGGCGCTGGCATTTGGAGCATTTCTGCTGCCTGGAGTGCGAGGAGCCGCTGCGCGGGCAGCGCTACGTGATGCGCAGCGGGCGGCCCTGCTGCCGGCGCTGCTTCGAGAGCCGCTTCGCCGAGCCGTGCCAGGCGTGCGGGGACCCCATCGGTACGGCCGCCACCCCCGGGGGCTCCCCCGGACTTCGGAACGTGGATTTGGGGTTTTTTGGGGGGAGGTTGTTTTTGGTTTTTTTGGTTTGGTTTGGTTTGGTTTAGGGGTTTTTGGTTGGTTTGTCTTTTTGTTGGTTTTTTTTTTGTTGTTTTTTGGGGTTTTTTTGGTTTGGTTTTTTTGGTTTGGTTTTTGGGTTTTTGGTTTTTGGGGGGCTTTGGGGTTTTTAAGGGGTTTTTTTGGACGGATGTTTTTGGGGTTTTTTTGTTTGGTTTTTGGGGTTTTCTTTTTTGTTTTTTGGAGGGCTTTGGGGTTTTTATGGGGTTTTTTTGGACGGATGTTTTTGGGGTTTTTTTGTTTGGTTTTTGGGGTTTTCTTTTTTGTTTTCTGGAGGGCTTTGGGGTTTTTATGGGTTTTTTTTGGACGGATGTTTTTGGGGTTTTTTTTTGTTTTGTTGGGTTTTTTTATGCGGTTTGGTTTTCTTGTTTGGTTTTTGGGGTTTTTTTGTTTTTTGGGGGGCTTTGGGGTTTTTATGGGGTTTTTTTGGACGGTTGTTTT
>JAWWLS010000122.1:4480648-4490946 GCA_035040975.1 Myioborus melanocephalus | reverse complement strand
AGGCTCTGCTATGGGGTGGGAGCAAATCCGGGGATTCTGGGGAGTTTGGGGATGGTAGGAGGCTCTGCTAGGGGGTGGGGGCAAATCCGGGGAGTTTGGGGATGGTAGGACCTGATGCCACGGGATGGGAGAAAATCCAGGGATTTTGGGGATGGTAGGAGCTTCTGCCGTGGGGTGGGAGCAAATCCGGGGAGTTTGGGGATGGTAGGACCTGATGCCATGGGGTGGGAGCAAATCCAGGGATTTTGGGGAGTTTGGGGATGGTAGGAGCCTCTGCTACGGGGTGGGAGGATTTTGGGGAGTTTGGGGATGGTAGGACCTGATGCCATGGGGTGGGAGCAAATCCAGGGATTTTGGGGTAGTAGGAACCTCTGCTATGGGGTGGGAGAAATCCAGGTTCTGGGTACTTTGGGGCTGGTAGGACCCTGCTGCTATGGGGTGGGAACAAATCCAGGCTCGGGGGACTTTCCTGGGCATGTCACCCCGTGGGAATGGGTGCTACTCCCCACGGTGGGAGCTGGGTGCCACCCGTTGTGTCCCGAGCCAACCCTTGCTGTGGGAGGGCTGTGGGAGGGCAGGCTCAGCTTCTCCTCCCTCCCTCACACCCCGTTCCCCCCTTGCAGAGGCGTTTCCAGAGCAGCCCCCCGTGCACCCCGCGTTCAGGAGCCCCGAGCATCTCGGAGCAGCCCCACGGGAACAGAGCAGCGACACCACCAAGGAGCACCCAGGGGTGCTGGGACCCCCACCCAGCCACCCCTCAGCCCCCCAGCCCGGCCCAGAGCCCCTCAACGAGCCCAGAGCCCTTTTGGGGTCCCCTGAACCCCGAAGAGCTGCAGGCAGTGGGAACGCAGAGCTGCAGGCGGGCACCTCCCGTCCCCGACACAGCGCCCGGGCAGGGCATGGCACGGAGGAGGAGGAGGAAGAGGAGGACTCCTGGTGCCCCACCTGCTCCTCATCGTCGGACTCAGACTCGGAGGAGGAGGGTTTCTTTTTCGGGAAGCCCATCCCCAAGCCCGGCATGAATTCCCTGGGCAGGGAGCCCACGGCGAGGGGCAGGGGCAGGACGGCCAAGCACTGCAGCGTGTGCTGACAGCGGGCTGGGGGTCCCGAGTGGCACTGCCAGCTCCTGCCACGGCCTCAACACATTCCAAGGGCATCCTGGAGGCGCCCAAGGCTGGTGGGAGAAGCTGCTGGGATCGCTGCCCCCGGCAGAGCAGAGCAGAGCAGAGCAGAGCAGAGCCTGCCATTCCTGCCGGGCTCTCCCGCAATTAGGAACAGGTAAAGCAGGAAGGCAGCGGGGCCGGGCCGGCCCCCAGCACCTCCCACGAGGTGGCAGGTGGGGACAAGGGCAGCTGCCTGCATCCCCCCACAGCTGGGGAACACGGGGTGTCCTTCCCTGGGCTGCTCTGTGCCCCACTGCCAGCTCTCTCCATCCCTGGTGGCACCGTGTCCCTGCTGCCACCACAGGGAGGGGACCAGGGACGAAGCTCCAATAAAATCTGGCTGAAATCTGAACTCAGGGTCTGCCCTGGTCCTTCCCAGCCCGTTGTGATATTGTCTGAAATCGGAATGCACTGCCACCTCTCTCCATCCCTGGTGGCACCGTGTCCCCATGGGGAGGGGACCAGGGTGCAGCTCTGATGCTGCTGGTGACAAATCTCCAATAAAACCTGGCTGAAATCTGAACTCAGGGTCTGCACCGTTCCTTCCCAGCCCATTGTGACACTGACACTGTCACCAGGGCTGGGAGGTCCCCAGGGGTGACCTGTGCCCCCTGCCACAGCCGGGGTTCACTGTGGGACCCCTCCCTTGCAGGAACAGAACAATGGCAGAGCAAGAGCTGCAAAAAGGACAGAGTTTATTTGTAGATTTAAACCAAAAAACACTGGCTGGGGTTTGGGGACACGCTCCTGGCAATCAGGAAAGGAGCACAGGCACTGCTGCCCTCGCTCCAGTAAAACCAGGAACGCTTCTGCTGCCCTCAGGGCTAAAACCAAGCACATCCTGCTCACCCTCCTTTCTCCAAGGGGGCTGCAACACCTCCCACCTCATCCTGCGGGCTCAGCGCCCTCCTGAGCACCCCAGGCTGCTGTCACAGCCCCGTGGCAGGGCAGGAGGGGGTGGCTGCCCTCAGAGGCCGGGGGAGCCCATGGCGTCCAGGCTGTCGATGAACTCCTCCAGCTGCTGCAGGTGGTGCAGGCGGCCCTGGCGCAGGTTGGCCCTGAGTGCCACCCCCAGCGCCGCCTCCATCGAGGGCTCCTTGTGCAGCAGCATCGTGGCCACCACGGCAATGCTCAGGCTGAACTGCTGGTACGACTGCAGGGCAGGGCCACAGGCTCAGCGCCCCAAAACCAGCACCAAAACACCCCTGCTTTAGCCCACAAACCCACAAACATCATCTGAGCCCGTGCAAACCCACAGCACCTTCCCCTGCAAGCCCCCCAAACACCAAATTCACACCCACACCACCCCAGCACCGCTCCTAAAGCTCCTCAGGTGAGATCCTTCCATCTTCCCAGACCCACAGAGCAGGGCCACGGGCTCAGCAGCCCAAAACCAGCACCAAAACACCCCTGCTTTAGCCCACAAACCCACAAACACCATCCAAACCAACGCCTGCAAACCCACAGCCAGCTCCCCAAAACACCAAATTCACTCCCTCACCACCCAGCATGGCTCCCAAAGCTCCTCAGGTGAGATTCCCCCATCCTGGAGCTACTCCCAGACCCTCAGGGCAGGGCCAGCACCCCAAAACCAGCACCAAAACACCCCTATTTTAGCCCACAAACCCACAAATATCATCCAAAGCCCTGTAAACCCACAGCACCTCCCAATGCAAACTCCCCAAAACGCCAAATTCACCTCCAGCATCGCTCCCAAAGCTCCTCAGGGGAGATTTCCCCATCCTGGAGCTGTTCCCAGGCCCACAGAGCAGGGCCATGGGGTCAGCACCCCAAAACCAGCACCAAATGGATGATATTTGTGGGTTTGTGGGCTGCTTTTAGCCCAAAATATCATCCAAACCCCTGCACACCCACTGCAGCTCTCACTGTAAACCCCCCAAACCACCAAATTCATGCCAAATTCACCCCCCAGCATTGCTCCCAAAGCTCCTCAGGTGAAATTCCCTCATCCTGGAGCTGCTCCCAGACCCTCAGGTGCTCTCCAGGACTCACCAGCTCGATCTTTGCCTTCCTCCTGAGCACAGCAGCAGAGCGGGAGTCGATTCCAGCTGGGAATGGTGAGGGGGGCTCTGAGCAGAGCTGCTGCTGGCCACACACAGCCTGTGTGAAAAATGCATGTAATTTATGATTGGCTTTTGGTAAATATTAAAACGAATATTATATGTGGTGTGTTAGAAAGTGATGCTGTATTAATTCTCTTAAGTGCTGTGTTAAATATAGTTTTAGGTTATAAAAAATTGTTAAAATAGAAACTATGCTATGTAAGATGCTTTGTTAAAAAGAAAGGTCTTGCAGCAAGATAGCAGCCACAGGACACCTAAATCTTTCAGAGAAAAAGAATGTACTGCCTTCTTATCAGAAGAAACGAACTTCTTCCCACCTTGAAGGCGCTGTTAGGATTAGAAGGAAGAAGCTGGCACTGACCAGACAAAATCCTGTGTTTGAATGGAATTTATGCATCATGTATGAAGTGTATGAATATGCAACAGGCTGTTGTTTTTAAGGGTTAATCGTCTGTTAAAGTGGGTCCTTTTTCAGGCTTATTTTGCCCAGAAAGAAGTACCCAGACTGTCCATAACTCTTTGTTTTTATTGTCTCATATTGTCCTAATTCAAATTGTCCGAATTATTACTACTCTAATTGTGTTACTATTCTTTTCAACCATTTTATTACTCTCAAACTTTTAAAAATTTTAAAAACAAGTGATTGGCGTTTTTCACAGCCTGGCAGTTGGAAAAGGCAAAGGGTGACTCCCCCTTTGCAGCAGGATGAAATTAGCTCAGATTTCCCCTGAGTGTGGAAATCAGCAGCAGTGGAGGGGGGATCAGGCTGCCAGCAGTGGTGGAGAACCCTGAGAGCAGCACTGACTCAAAAATGCCAAGGAAAGCTCAGAGGGGACAGGGACAGAGCCACACTGGGGCTGCCAGGGCTGGTCACCAGCCCAGGACTGGTCACCCCATGGGAGGAGCCACTGGTTTGTCACTGGTTTGTCACCCTTCCCTCGGGTGCCACCCCACTCCCCCTCTTTGCCCCAAGTTTTCTCCCTCATTAGCAGTAATTAAGCTGCTCTGGAGGGTTCTCTTTGGCTTGCTCAGAGCTCCAGTGCAGGGCTGTTCACACTCTGCTGTCACACCGCTGTGTGACACTGCATTTCTGCTGGGGGTTCGGATGATATTTGTGGGTTTGTGGGCTAAAAGCAGGGGTGGTTTGGTGCTGGTTTTGGGCTGCTGACCCTGTGGCCGTGCCCTGTGTGTCTGGCAGCACCTCCACACGCTGTTGTGACACTCTGTTGTCACACCCCTGAGCCCTGGGTTCCTGCCCTGGCTGCTTTCCCGGGGCCGACACGGACTGTGCCTCCAGACAAAGCCACCTTTAACCCCAGATCCTGCAGCCACAGGGATCCCTCTGGGTTATGGCAATGTCCCCAGGCCCAGGGGGACACTGGGGGACAGCCACACCCCGTACCAGATTGGTGTCACCAGCTCCAGGTGGGCGCTGGGGCCCTATGGAGGTCTCTGGTGGGGTGCAGGCACCAGGAGAAGCTTGGCTGGGCTGGGCTTTGAGCTCTGCTGCAGATCCTGGAGGAAGCTGAGGGGTCTCAGGAGGCTGAAGGCTCTGCAGAGGCTGAGGGACAGAGAGGGGATGTGCTGGGACATTGGGACAGCACTGCCAGCACGTGGGGACAGCGCTGTCCCCCATGGGGTGGGGACATTGAGCTGCCCCACGTCCCAAACTCACCCCAGCCTGGGCAGCTCCTGCCTCAGCTCCTCCAGCCCCACAGGGTGGCTGCTCCCAGGAATGAGGGCTGAGCTCAGCCTCTCCAGAGCTGCTGGATTCCAGGATTTCCCTCTTGGCAGGGTCTGGAGGGGCTGCTGGGCTCTGGGGATGTGACCCGTGACCACTGCCAGCCTTGGGGACACTGCAGGGCTCCACCTGTGTGTAACAAACAGCCAAATTTGCTAAATTATTATTATTATTATTATTATTATTATTATTATTATTATTATTATTATTATTATTATTATAAATGGTAATTGCTTGTAAATCGTGACTGCTTTCACACTGAAGGCAAATTTGTAACAGCTTCAGTGGGCTGTGGAACTGAAAACGTGCACAGAGCAAGGCTGGCACAAAAGATAACAAAATACAGAACCGAGATAGCACAGGCAGAGAACAAAATAGCACAAAAAGAGAATTCCAGGTCTGAAGTGGCATCAGGAGACCACCCTGGGGTGCCTGGATGGACCCTCAGACCCTGCAGCAAGCCAGGGTGGAGCTGTGGCAAGCTTGGCCTGAGAATGTGCCAAGAAATTTGAGGAAGTTGTGCAATTGCAGCAGCACAAAGGACTGAAAAGTGTGTGTGTGCAGCCAGGCACCCAGCACTGCCACTTCTGCTTTACTGATCTAACAATTAAATATTTATTAATAAATAATAGATAAATATTTATTTATTAATAAATAATAAATATTTACAAATAAATAAATACTTATTTAATAAATAATATAAAAATATTTACTTAAAAATAAATAAAAACAAGTAAATACTTGTTTAATAAGTAAATAAATAATAATAAATAAATACTTAAATAACAAATACTTATTTATCAAGAAATAAATAAATAATAAAGAAATATTTATTTATTATCTCTAATTAAACTCTTAAATTTGAGAGTGGGATTAGTTCCTCACACTGTGCAGGGGCATTGTGGAGTCCACAGTGAGGGGACAAGAGGGTTTGGGAAGGGGACTGTGCCTCCCTGCAGGCTCTGCTTTAGGGTGGGAATAGAAAATAGAAAAAATAGAAAAAAAATAGAAAAAAAAATAGAAAAAAAAAGAAAAAAAATAGAAAATAAATAGAAAATAATTTGAAAAAAATAGAAAAAATAGAAAATTAATAGAAAAAAAAAATAGAAAAAAATAGAAAAATAGAAAACCTCCCCAGGGCAAGCTGTGTGCTGCTGGTGAGGAGGATTTGGGGAGCCTGGAGCTGGTCCCGTGCCCCTCCCCAGCAGTCCCATACCTCAAGGTGCTCCTGGATCTCAGGATTCCTGGAGGGCTCCTCTGGAGGGGCTGGATCTGCTCCTGGAGCACAGGGATCCTGATCCTGGCTGCCCACAGGGCTCTGCCCAGCTTCCAGCTCCATCTGGGGACAGGAGATGGGGTGGGATGGGATGGGATCCATGAGATGGGATGGGATGGGATCAATGGGATGGGATGGGATGGGATGGGATGGGATGGGATGGGATGTGATCAATGGTGTGGGATGGGATGGGATCCATGGGATAGGATCAATGGGATGGGATGAGATCAATGGGATTGGATGAGATCAATGGAATGGGATCTATGGGATGGGATGGGATGGACAGGGCACTTTAAACCCACAGGAAACACTCAGAAAAGCCTGGAAAAACTCCAAGTCTGGCAAAAAAGCAATGTGGAGAGGGGAAGGGCAGGATCAGACAGGAGGGAGATGCCCCAGCAGCCAGAGAGACCCTGAGCCAGGCAGCTCCAGAGCTGGGAGCACCCCTGGGATGGGGGAATCTCCTACCTGCAGCTCTGCAGCACCAGGATCAGCAGCTGGGCTCTCCAGAGGGCTCCTGGCCGGACTGGGGGGCTCCAGAACATTCCCAGCCCCACCTGGCACACCCTGGAGAGAACCAGGACAGCGTGCAGGGCTCGGGGTGAGCACATCCCTGCCGTGGGGTGGGGTGGGACAGGTGACACCCCTCACCTGCGGCTGCTCCTGCCTCTCTGCAGCCCCTGGGGGAGCAGCAGGGCGCTGGGGAGGCTCCGGGGGCTGCGGCTCCTTCCTGGCCTCGGGCTGGCTCCTCTTGGAGGGGGCAGGACAGGAGGGCTTGGAGCGCAGTTTGTGCCCTGCAGGGTGGGGAACAGCGGCAGGAACTCCTCAGCCTGGCTCGGGGGAGGGTGAAAAGCAGCGAGGAGCTGGAAAAGGGGCAGCACAGACCTCGGGAGGGTCGGGGACACCACACCCGGGGCACCAGGAGCAGCTGCCGGGGGTGGCTCCGTCGTGTCCTAGCCGGGGGGTGGCTCCAGGGCGGGCGGTGTTGGTGGAAATTCCCGGGATTCCTGCAGGAATTTCGGGAATTCGCCGGGGTTCCTTCAGGAATTCCTCCAGCCAGCCCCAGGGAGGGGGGGGTTGGCTTGGGAGGGGTCTCTGTGCAATGCCAATAGGCAGGGCCAGCTCTGCTGGTGTCACCCATTGTCACCCACCCTGCAGGGCCAGAGGGGGGCCAGGGCTGGGGCTGCTCCTCCTTGGGGTACTCGGGCCAGGGGTCAGGTGGAGGATCCTGCAGGGATAAACTGGGATTAGGGAATGGGACAGGATCCCCACACACTGTCCTTGTCACCCAGCAGTGAGTGGCCCCTGCCCCATTTCAGCCACCATGGCCAGGCCACCACCCCTCACCTGGTACCAGCACTCTCCAAAGGCATCCTCAGCTCCTGCCACGGCTGCTCTGTCATCCCACGGGGGTGGCAGGGGACACTCAGGGTGTCCCCACCTCCTGTCCTGCTCCTCCCCATTCCAGGGAACGTCCCCAGCGCCAGGGAAGGCTCTGGGGCTGGGCTGCAAAGGGAAAAGCCATGGTGAGGACACTCAACATGGGATTTTGGGGATTCTTTTCCCATAAACCCACTGGAATTTTAGGATTTTTCTTCCCATGAGCCCACTGGGATTTTTGGGATTTTTTCCCCATAAACCCACTGGGATTTTGGGGATTTTGTCCCATGAGCCCACCGGGATTTTTTTCCCCGTGAGCCCACTGGGATTTTTGGGATTTTTCTCCCATGAGCCCACTGGGATTTTGGGGACTCTTTCCCCATAAACCCACTGGGAATTTGGGGATTTTTTCCCCATGAGCTCACTGGGATTTTCTTCCCATGAGCCCACTGGGATTTCTGGATTTTTTCCCATGAGCCCACTGGGATTTTTTTCCCATGAGCCCACTGGGATTTTGGGGATTTTTTTCCCCATGAGCCCACTGGGATTTGGGGATTTTTTTTCCCCATGAGTTCACTGGGATTTTGGGGATATTTTCCCCATAAACCCATTGGGATTTTTGGGATATTTTTCCCCATAAACCCACTGGGATTTTGGGATTTTTTTCCCATAAACCCACTGGGATTTTTTCCCCATGAGCCCACTGGGATTTTGGGGATTTTTTTCCCCATGAGCCCACATGGATTTTGGGGATTTTTTTCCCCATGAGCCCACTGGGATTTTGGGGATTTTTTTCCCCATGAGCCCACTGGGATTTTTGGGATTTTTTCCCCATGAGCCCACTGGGATTTTGGGGATTTTTTTCCCCATGAGTCCACTGGGATTTTGGGATTTCTTGCTGCTCCCCCTGTCCATTGTGACCCCCAGCTCTTTGTGCCTCTCCTGCTCCCTCCTTTGGGGTTCGTGGGTGAATCCCCCTTTGCAGCAGGATGCAACCAGCTCAGATTTCACCTGACTGTGAAAATCAGCAGCAGTGGACGTGGAGAACCCTGAGAGCAGCACTGACTCAAAAATCCCAAAAATGAAACCTCACAAGGATGTGAAACCCCGAGAGCAAGTGGCACTGGCAGGGAGCAGGGGCGGATGTTTCCTGGGAGGAACCAGAGGCCAGAAATTTGATTTTTTGATTTTAGATTTTTGATTTTGGAAGGAGAAATGCTCCCCAAACCCCCCAAAATTTGTCATTCCATTCTGTAAAAGCTGAACCCCACTTTTGAACAGGGGAATTTCCTTGGAGTGAGTGTGGGTTCATTTCTGGAGCCCTTCAGGGTCATTCCTGGAATGAGCCAAAGAGATTTGTGTGGGTCTGGGTGAGCAACATCAATCCAAGCTGTAATTGCTAATTAACTTTGAAATTATTGATTTAATTAGCATTGCCCTGCTGTAACCATTGTGATAAATGAATGTGATTTGTGCTAACAATCGTAAATATATTGTATTTGTAAATATATATAATGTTATAAATTATAAATTTATAATATAAATATATTGTATTTGTAAATATTAAATATTATGTATTATATATTATATATTATATATTATGTGCTATATAATATAAATATATATATAATATAAATATATCTATAATATAAATATATTGTAATTGTAAATATCTTGATACTTTAGAAAATATTTGTTAAAAAGTAACAGAGGAAAAGGATATGGAATTAGTCCCCCAAAACAAATGTTTTCAGATGTTCATGAGAAAATAGGATACAGGATGTAGTTGGAGATAAGTAACACCCCAAAATAGAATAGGCCTTGGCAAAATTAAGGAATCAGCCTTGAAATCACTGCCAAATTTACTTTGTACATGCTTACTTGATTGTATTCATTTTATATAAAATTGCTGCTCAATTAAAACTGCTGCTAAGTTCTCATTTTGTGGTTTAATAAATTAAACATATAGGACCTTATTCATAACATCATCTCCACTGCACTGTAGATAACTGGTGGAGATCCTGGTCATCCATGGAAATAAATAAATTATTTATTTTTATATATAGGTATATATAAAAAAATATTATATATTTTTATATATAGGTATATATTTTTCTATATAGGTATATATATAGGGATTTATATATATACCTATAGAAAAAAATGTGTATATATATATACATTTTTATATATAGGTATATATAAAAATACATTTTTATATATAAGTGTATATAGGTGTTTATATATATATGTGTGTGTATATATATATATTTATCTATATATATAGATAATATACCTATATATACCTATAAATATATATATATGTATATACAAATACATTTACATAGGTATATTACATATACTTATATAAATGTATTTATATATATATATATTTATGTATATATGTATTATCTATCTACCTATCTATATATAGATAGATAATATATATATAGATAATACATATATTATAAATGTATAAATGTATTTATTATTTATATTTATATAATATATAAATATAATTTATATATAAAAATATAAATATATTTATAAATTATAAATATAATTTATTTATAATTTATATATAATTTTTATATATTTATATATATAAATTATATATAATATATATTTTTATATATTTATTTTATTTATAATTT
>JAWWLS010000122.1:4343574-4369153 GCA_035040975.1 Myioborus melanocephalus | reverse complement strand
CCATATCCATTCACGTTCCTGTCCCTGTTCCCATTTCCCATCCCCATTTCCCATTCCCATCCCGTTCCCATTCCATTCCATTCAATCCCCATTTCCCATCCCAATTCCCATTCCTATCCCCATTTCCATCCCCATTCCCAATCCAAATCCCAATCCCATCCCAATTCCCTTTCCTAACCCCATTTCCCATCCCCATCCCAATTCCCATTCCCATTTCCCATTCCCATCTCCATTTCCCATCCCCATCCCCATTCCCATCCCATCCCTGCCCTCAGGCCCTGGCAGGTGAGGGGATCAGGGCTGGTTTTTCCCGAGATCTTTTGCTCGGGGTTGGTTTTTCCCAGCCCGTTTTTATGAAGAGCAGCCCCAGAACGATCCTGTGATCCCTCGGTCTGTTTGTGCTGGGAGCGGAGCCCTCAGCTGGGGCTGGGACACACGGGGACTCTGGGGACACACGGGGACTCTGGGGACACTCGTGGGGCTGTGCTGGGCCTGGGCACTGGGCAATGGCCCTGTCCCCTGTGGTGGCACTGCTCAGCGTGTTCTGTGTCCCCAGCGTGGCTTTGGGGACCCCCCAGCTCTGCCCACTGCTGTGACCCCTCCCCAGCTGGTTCATCCCCTGCTCTCCACCATCTCCAACCCCAGGAGATGCTCAGGCTCCTGGGAAACCCCAAAATCCAGCGCAGGGATCTCACAGGAACCCTCAAGGCTGGGACACAACATCTCCCACCCCCTCCTTGCTCAGGAACCCCAAATTCCTGCTCAAGGCACCTCCCCAGGTGGTTCCTCTGGGTTCCCCACCACCCCAGGAAGTTCCTGTGGGTTTCCAGGTTGTTCCTGTGGGTTTTCCACCACCCCAGGTTGTTCCTAGGGGTTCCTCACCACCCCATGTGGTTCTTCTGGGTTCCCCACCACCCCAGGTTGTTCCTGTGTGTTCCCCACCACCCCAGGTGGTTCCTGTGGGTTTCCAGGCGGTTCCTGTGTGTTCCCCACCACCCCAGGTGGTTCCTGTGGGTTTCCAGTAGTTCCTGTAGGTTCCTCACCACCCCAGGTGGTTCTTCTGGGTTCCCCACCACCCCAGGTGGTTCCTGTGTGTTCCTCACCACCCCAGATGGTTCCTGTAGGTTCCCCACCACCCTTCCCTACCCCTGCTCACCATCGATCTGGTTCCCCTGCAGGTAGAGGTTCTCCAGGTTGGTGTTGACCCGCGGGATCTTCTGCAGCCGGTTGTAGGAGAGGTCCAGCTCCAGGATGCTGCTGCTGTTGAAGGTGTTGCTGGAGAGCCCTTGGTTGGTCAGGCTGTTGTGGGACATCCTCACGTACAGCAGTCTGGGGGACACCTGGAAATACTCGTCGGGGATGGTGTTGATGTAGTTGTACTCCAGGTAGAGCTGCTCCAGCGACGCCGGCAGCCCGTCGGGGACCTTCCTGAGGTTGTTGTAGCTCAGGTCGGCCAGGATCAGCGACTTGAGCCCCTTGAGGGACGCGCCCATCTCGAAGATGAAGTTGTGGCTGAGGTAGAGCGCCGTGAGGTTCTCCAGCCCCTCCAGGGCGTTGGGAGGCACCTTGGAGATCTGGTTGTAGGAGAGGTGGAGCTCCCGCAGCGAGCGCGGCAGCGGGCTGGGCAGCCTGGTCAGGTTGTTGTTGTTCATGTAGAGCCTCTCCAACCTCTGCAGCTTCCCAAAAACCTTCCTGCCCATCTTCTCGCTGCTGATCTGGTTGTTGTGCAGCGCCAGCCACTCCAGCTCGGTGGCGTTGTCGAAGGCGCCCTCCTGGATGGAGGTGACGAGGTTGTTCTGGAAATAAACGTACTTCATCCGCGAGGGCACGAAGGGCAGGTAGCGCAGGTTGCGCGTGTCGCAGTACATGGCCGACGAGAAGTTGGGGGGACAGTCACACTCCTGGGGACACCGCCAGGGCGCCGCCTGCTGCGGCTGGGGCTCGGGCTCGGGCTCGGCGTCGGTGGCGGAGGGGTAGGAGTAGGCGTACGCGGGGCTCTCCTCCTCGTAGTAGGGCACGTAGTTGTAGGAGGAGGCGCGGGACTGCCGCAGGTAGTACTGGAGCCACGCCAGGTCCTCCTCCTCGTTGTACTGGCCCAGGGAGGACGCGCAGAGCCCGGCCAGGATGAGGATGAGGGTGGTGGGCCGAGGCATGGCGCTGGAGGGACCTGAGAGGGGACAAAAGGCGTGGGAGGATGAGGTGGGGAGGAAGGCAGGGCTGGAGGAGAAGGAGAGGGGGGAATCCTGCCCAAAAATCCCCGGCTGTGGGTGCTTCTCCTGGGTGGGGTTGTGTGATGCTCGCACTTTTCACCTTGGAGAAAATTCTGGCCGTGGTGGAGATTTGGGAGGAATCGGTGGAGATTTGGTAGGAATCGGTGGAGATTTGGGAAAACCTCCCTCCCTGGTGGAGATTTGGGAGAAACCAGTGGAGATTTGGGAGCAACCGATGGAGATTGGGTAAAACCTTCTTCCCAGTAGAGATTTGGGAGAAACCAGTGGAGATCTGGGAGGAACCGGTGGATATTTGGGTAAAACCTCCCTCCCTGGTGGAGATCTGGGAGAAACCAGTGGAGATTTGGGAGGAATCAGTGGAGATTTGGGTAAAACCTCCCTCCCAGTGGAAATTTAGGGAAGAACCTCCATCCCTGCTGGAGATCTGGGAGAAACCAGTGGAGATTTGGGTAAAACCTTCTTCCCAGTAAAAATTTAGGGAAGAACCTCCATCCCTGGTGGAGATATGGGAGAAACCAGTGGAAATTTGGGGAAAACCTTCTTCCCAGTGGAAATTTAGGGAAGAACCTCTGTCCCTGGTGGAGATTTGGGAGAAACCAATGGAGATTTGGGAGAAATCAGTGGAGATTTGGGAGGAACTGATGGAGATTTGGGTAAAACCTTCTTCCCAGTGGAAATTTAGGGAAGAACCTCCATCCCTGGTGGAGATGTGGGAGAAACCAGTGGAGATTTGGGGAAAACCTTCTTCCCAGTGGAAATCTGGGGGGAATCTCCATCCCTGGTGGAGATTTGGGGAGGAACCTCCATCCCAGTGGAAATTTGGGAGGAACCTTAGTCCTCAGTGGAGATTTGGGGGAAACAGGTGGAGATTTGGGAAAAACCTCCCTCCCGGTGGAAATTTGGGAGGAACCTCCATCCCAGTAAAGATTTGGGAGGAGCCTCAGTCCTCAATGGAAATTTGGGAGGAACCTTAGTCCTCAGTGGAGATTTGGGACAAACCAGCGGAGATTTGGGAGAAACCTCCCAGCCTGGAGGAGATTTGGGGGGAATCACCACCCCAATGGAGATTTGGGAGGAATCTCCACACCAGTGGAGATGTGCTGGTGAGATCCTGATTTCTGGCAAATTCCATTCCAGTTTCTGGGCAGAGAACAGAGCCTGGGGATCTGTGTGGGGTCACACGAGGTGCCCGGGGCTGGCTCTGTGTGGGAGGAAGGAGGAGGAATTTGGATCCCCTTGGAGAAGGGGTTTGAATTCTCTGGCTGAGAGTGGAATCTGCCAGATCAGGGTGATTTTGGGAGCCTGAGGAGCCTTTTGAAGGAGCTGGAGGCATCTTTTGAAGGAGCTATTTATGCTCCGCTCACTCGCTGGTGACAGCAATCGCTGTGGGTTTCATCCAGCTCTCCCTTCCCCCACAAAACGCAGGGTGCAGATCCTGGTAAACAAATCCTGCCTGATTTTGGAGCTGAAACCTCCCCCAAGCTCCCGTTTCCCCAGGCACTAAAAGGGGCAGCACCCTCGGTGTGACCAGGGACAGGGGACAACGCCTGGTAATGATCCAGAGGCGAGCAGGGAATGAGGCAAACCCGTCCCTGATCCCCTTGGCCTCCTCCTGCCACGGCCAGGTGGGGCTGGGAGCGGGAGGATTCCAGCCCTGGAGCCATGCAGGCTCCTGATCCCGGGATAAATGAGCGCACGGGGTGTTCCTGCAGCCAGGCCGTTTGAAATCCCTCCAGGAATTTGGCTGCTGGGAGCGGGAGAGGATCCTACGTGGCTGGGAGGGTGTCACTGCCAGCTCTGCTCCGGCGGGGACCAGCGGGGACCAGCAGGGATCAGGAGGGACAGCAGGGACCAGTAGGGACATCAGGGGACATCAGGGACATCAGTAGGAACCAGCAGGGACAGGAGGGACCAGCAGGGACATCAGGGGACAGCAGGGACCAGTAGGAACCAGCAGGGATCAACAGGGACAGCAGGGACATCAGGGGACAGCAGGGACCAGTAGGAACCAGCAGGGACAGGAGGGACAAGCAGGGACATCAGGGGACAGCAGGGATCAACAGAGACCAACAGGAACATCCGGGGACAGCAGGAACCAGTAGGGACCAGTAGGGACCAGTAGGGACATCAGGGGACAGCAGGGATCAGCAGGAACCAGTAGGGACAGCAGGGGACAGCAGGGACCAGCAGGGACATCAAGGACCAGTAGAGACCAGTAGGAATCAGGAGGGACCAGCAGGGACATCAGGGGACAGCAGGGACAAGCAGGGACCAGTGTCCCCTTTCTGCCATGCCAGAGGTGGCCCTGAGGTCACCTGGTGACCCCTGGCTGTGTCCCCAACCTGCAGCAGGGAGGGGACGCCCGGCCTGGCACTCACAGAGGGCACAGAGTGCCCTGCCCTGCCAGCCTGGCACGGGAAAAGAGAGGGACTGGGGGATCCAGGCTTGGCACGGCCTGGGTTTGTCCTTTTTCCCTCTCTGTGTGCTCGGGGTGGGATCCTGGGGGTGCTGAGTGCCACGGGGAGCTTGGCAGGGCCAGAGGAGCTCCTGTTCCTCCTCCTCCTCCTCCTCCTCCTCCTGCTGCTGCTGCTCCAGGGCTCTGTGCCTGCTCTCATACCAGAGCCTGCAGCTTCTCCACCCTCCTGGCAGCCCCGTCTTGGGGCCCCTTTGGGGCAAAACCCCATCCTTGGAGGAAAAACCCCCATCCCTGGGGGCAAAACCCCATCTCTGGGGGAAAACAGGGGGCAAAACCCCCATCTCTGGGGGCAAAACCCCCCATACCTGCTGGCAAAGACCCATCTTTGGGGGCAAAACCCCATCTCTGGGGGAAAACACCCATCCCTGGGGGCAAAAATCCCATACCTGGGGGCAAAACCATATACATGGGGGCAAAAATCCATACATGGGGGCAAAATCCTATACACGGGGGCAAAAACCCCATACCTGGGGGCAAAATTCCAATCCCTGGGGGCAAAACCCCAACCCCTGGAGGAAAAACCTCATCTCTGGGGGGCAAAACCCCATCTCTGGGGATAAACCCCCATCCTTGGTGTCCCCTCTCCTTTCCCAGTGCCCCCCTTCACCCCTCTGGTGACCCCAAATCTGTCCCCAGCATCCCTAGCTGTCCCCTCATTGTTTGTGGGGTTCTGTCCCCGGGTTTGGGGTGGGACCTGGCCCTGATGTCCCCGTCCCCTCCTGGCGTCCCTGTCCTGTGCCAGGGGCTGCAACGGGGTCAGCTCCTCGTGCCAAGGGTTTGGGGCCATCCATGGGGTCATGGAACCTGGGATGGGGTGGGATGGGATGGGATGGGGGGCTCTGCCCAGCCTGGATGGCATCAGGGAAAGTATCCAGATCCCAGAGAAGTGGGCATGGAGATGGCAGAGGGGCAGGAGGGGAGATGGATGGGATGGGAGAGGAGCAGCAGGAAAAGAGGGAAGGGAGGAGGACATCGGGAAAAGTGGGCAGGAGGGGAGACAGGAGTCAGGAAAACGGGGAAGGGAGAGAGGCAGCAGGAAAAGTGATCAGGAGGAGAGATGGGCATCAGGAGAAGTGGGCAGGAGAGATGGGGCGCACGAAAAGTGAGTGGGCAGGGAGATGGCATCAGGAGAAGTGGGCAGGAGAGAGAAGCAGCAGGAGAATCGGGCAGCGGGAGAGGTGGGCACCGGGAAAAGTGGGTGGGAAGGGAGATGGGCACCGGGAGAAGTGGGTGGGAAGGGAGATGGGCACCAGAAGTGGGTGGGAAGGGAGATGGGCACCGGGAGAAGTGGGTGGGAAGGGAGATGGGCACCGGGAGAAGTGGGTGGGAAGGGAGATGGGCACCAGCAGCAGTGGGCAGGAGGGGAAGCGCCTCTCCATCCTCCCCATCTCTCCAGCTGTGCCACCCCTGGCGCTGCCACGCGCAGCCGGGGCACAGCAATAGAGACCAGCCTTCCAAAATAAAAAACCCCAAATAAATAATAATAATAATAATTAAAAAACCCTTAAAAACCTGCCTGCAAAAGGCCGAGCCGGACTCACCGAGCTGCTCCTCTCCTCCTCCTGTGCACAGGCTGCTGCGGGCTCGGGCTGTGCCGTGGCACCGGCAGCATCGGAGGGGGGGAGGCTCCCGAGCCGCAGCGCCCGTGCCCGCCCCGGATCCCGAATCCTGCGCTGGCACGGCCGGGGCTCGGCGGGGATTCCGGGATTTTTTTGGGGATTTTTTTTTCTTTTTTTGGGGGGATTTTTTTTTTGATTTTTGTTTCAAGGAGTGACCTCCCCGCCGCTGCTTTGCAGGAGAGACTGGCGAGCCCCTGGTGCTGCCTGGCGTTATAAATAACCTGCGATTGCTTTCCTCCCTCTCCCTCCTCTCTCTCTCTCTCTCTCTCCAGCCTTTTCTCTCAGGAGTGTTGGCACTTTCCAGGCTCCCTCTGCTCAACGGTTTAGCGGGGCTGGGATGTTGTTTTTCAGGGCTCTCCTGCGTTTCTCATCAGGGAGCTGCGAGGAGGCCTCTGGCCAGGTTAGGGAATGTCAGGTTTTGAGGATGCTGGGGGAAAAATGAGGAATTTTCCCTGAATTTTTACACAGCCAGGAGGTGAATGTCAGGTTAGGGAATGCCAGGTTTGGGGATGCTGGGGGAAAAATGAGGAATTTTTTATGATTTTTTCCACGACCAGGATGGGAATTTCAGGTTAGGGAATGTCAGGTTTTGGGGATGCTGGGGAGGAAAACAAGGAAATTTTTCCTGAATTTTTACACTTCCAGGAGGGGAATGTCAGCTTAGGAATGCCATGTTCTGGCAATGCTGGGGGAAAAATGAGGAATTTTTCCTGAATTTTTTAACACTTCCAGGAGGAGAATGTCAGCTTAGGGAATGTCAGATTTTGGGGATGCTGGGGGAAAAATGAGGAAATTTTCCCTGAATTTTTACACTTCCAGGAGGGGAGATGTGGGCCCTGCTCCGAGTGCTCCCCAGGAAACTTCAGTTTGTGCAGTGCTGCCGTTAAATATTTGGGATAAACATTTCCATGGACGATAAGGCAGCAGCATCCAAAGTAAATAAATTCCCCAGCAAAGGGGCCACTGGGACAGCGGGGATTTGTCTTCGCATTTGGCAGCCTGGGGGTGCCAAGCTGGCATTTCTGCAGGCTGGGAAAACCCACACGGGATTGGGAGGTCTCATCCACCCCACCAGGATTTGGGGACTCGGTCATCCTCCTGGGATTTGGGGTCTCATCCATCCCACCAGGATTTGGGGTCTCATCCATGCTCCAGGATTTGGGGACTCGGTCATACTCCTGGGATTTGGGGTCTCATCTATCCCCTGGGATTTGGGGTCTCATCCATTCCACCAGGATTTGGGGTTTCATCCATGCTCCAGGATTTGGAGTCTCATCCATCTGCTGGGGTTTGGGATCTCATCCATCCCACCAGGATTTGAGATCTCATTAATCTCTGGGATTTGGGGATCTCAGCCATCCTCTGGGATTTGGGATTTCATCCATCCCACCAGGATTTGGGATTTCATCCATCCCCAGGATTTGGGATTTCATCCATCCCACCAGGATTCGGGATCTCATCCATCCCACCAGGATTTGGGGTCTCATCCATCCTCTGGGATTTGGGATCTCATCCATCCTCTGGGATTTGGGGTCTCATCCATCCTCTGGGATTTGGGATCTCATCGATCCCCTCGAGGCTCAGCCAGGGTGGGAATGGGGGGATGATAAGAGCAGGGAGCGCGTCCTGAGGCTGATCCACAGCCTGGAATCATTTAGCGGAGCTCAGCAGGTGCCAGCTCCCCCCCTGGGCTCCGTTCCTCCTCGTTTTCCATAGGAAATTCCCAGCCAAAACATCCTCTCGGGGGGGAGCCCTGCGGGGATCCTGAGGAGGAGCAGCAGCAGCGATGTGAGCGCAGTTCGGTGGCCGGGCTTGGAGGGACACGCTGTACAGCGGGGACTCGGCCAGAAATCCCGAATATTCGGGATGGGAAATGTGCCTGGAAAGCACAGCCCGTCTGCAGGCAGGGAGGATGCGGGGAAAGTGGGAAAAGAGGGCAGGGAAAGGGAGGAAAACCCCAGGGAAGGGAGGTGGGGAGGGGTTTTATCCCCTCTGAGCGTTGTGGTGGCAGCTGGAGCAGGAATCTTCCTCCTCTTCCTCCTCTTCCTCCTCTTCCTCCTCTTCCTCCTCTTCCTCCTCTTCCTTCTCTTCTTCTTCTTCATCTTCCTCTTCTTCCTCTCTCCAGGTATCTCTGGGTTGCTTCATCCATGCAGGGAACCCTCATTTTCTACATCTTCCTTTTCCTCCTCCTCTTCCTCTTCTTCCTCCTTTTCCTTCTCTTCCTTTTCTTCCTCTTCTTCTTCATCTTCCTTCTCCTTCTCTTTCTCCTTTTCGTCATTTTCCTCATTTTCCCTCTTTCTCCTCTTCCTCTTCTTCCTCTCTCCAGATATCTCTCACTGCCCCATCCATGCAGGGAACCCTCATTTTCCTCCTCTTCCTCCTCTCCCTCCTCCTCCTCCCACTGCTCCAGGTCCCCTGGAATTCCCCGTGCCCGGGGAAGGTCCCGATGGATTCCCACCACCCCAGACACCCCCAGGGCCACCCCTGGAGCAGCAGGGAAAGGGAACCCTGGGGGACACCAGGAGAAGAACCCTGAGGGATTCCAGGAAAGGGGGAAAGGGAACCCTGGGGGACACCAGGAAAGGAATCCTGAGGGATTCCGGGAAAGGGAGCCCTGAGGAACACCAGGAAAGGGAAACTTAGGGGACTCCAGGAAAAGAATCCTGAGGGATTCCAGGGAAGGGAACCCTGAGGAACATCTGGGAAAGGGAACCCTGAGAGACACCAGGAAAGGGGGAAAGGGAACCCTGAGGGACACCAGGAAAGGGAACCCTGAGGGATTCCAGGGAAGGGAACCCTGAGGGGTTCCAGGAAAAGAATCCTAAGGGATTACAGGAAAGAGAAAACCCTGAGGAACACCAGGAAAAGAATCCTGAGGGACACCAGGAAAGGAAACCCTGGGGGATTCCAGGGAGGTGAACCCTGAGGGGCTCCAGGAAAAGAATCCTAAGGGATTACAGGAAAGGGAACCCCGAGGAACACTAGGAAAGGGAAACTTAGGGGACTCCAGGAAAAGAATCCTGAGGGACACCGGGAAAGGGAATCCTGAGGGATTCCAGGAAAGGGAATCCTGAGGGATTCCAGAAAAGGGAACCCTGAGGGGCTCCAGGATCCCTCTGGGGTGGAGGCCCCACATCTGCCCAACAACTGCAGGGATGGGAAGGTCAGCAGGGAGAGCGGATCCAGCCCTGCCTCGACCTCCCCGCTCACCCCGAGCCTCCCTTTTCCCTTCCTCCGTCCCAGCCGCGCATTCTTCAGCCCAAACAACATTCTTGGACCGAGATTTGAGGGAATCTGGAGGGACTCGGTCACCCGGAGACGGAGCAACAGCCGAGCGAGCTGCTGGAAACTCTGAGCGGGGCTGAGCCGGCCCTGCTGGAGGCTCCCAGAGCTCCTGGAACCACCAGAATTCCATGGGAGCTGCTCCACAGCTTCCCCGGCATGGGGAGAGCCGAGGGAGGGGCAGAAAATCCCAAATACTGCATTGTCCCTTCCTGTGCCCGGCTGGGAAAGGCTGGGGAGTGCTGGGAGATACTGGGAAAGGCTGGGAGATTGTTTTTTTCATTTTCCTTCTCTTTCTCCTCTTCCTCTTCTTCCTCTCTCCAGATATCTCTCATTGCTCCATCCATGCAGGGAACCCTGCATGGGTGATTGTTTTCCATAGGAAATTCACAGGGAAGATTGTTTTCCATAGGAAATTCACAGGGAAGTGTTGGGAAAGTGCTGGGAGATGCTGGGAAGTGCTGGGAGATGCTGGGGCAGCGTTTTCCCCCACCCAGCCCCAATTCCAGGCTTGGAATCTCACGTGGATCCCGTCTGGTGTCTCTGGGTCTGTGGGTTGTTGTGGGGTGGGCTCAGTCCTGACAGTTCCCGGCCCCATGGAATCTTTTCACCCCATCACAAACTCCCATCCCCATGGAATCCTTTCCTTACACCCCATCCCAGACCCCAAATCCCATGGAATCCTTGTAGCTCGTCCTGGATTTCCATCTCCATGGAATCCTTTCCTTTCAGCCCATCCCAAACCCCCAGCCCCACAGAAAATCCTCACAGCCCATCCCAAAATCCCAGCCCCGTGGAATCCTTGTAGCCCATCCTGGATTCCCATCCCCATGGAATCCTTGTAGTCCATCCCAAAATCCCAGCCCCGTGGAATACTTAACACAAATCCCAAACTCCCAGCCCCACAGAATGTCCTCATAGCCCATCCCAAACTCCCAGCCCCACAAAATATCCTTCCACCCCATTCCAAACCCCCAGCACCATGGGATGTCCTTTCACCCCATCCCAAACTCTCAGCTCCATAAAATGTCCTCACAGTCCATCCCAAACTCCCATCCCCATGGAATCCTCACAGCCCATCCCAAATTCCCAGCCCCACTGAATCCTTTCACTCCATCCCAAATTCCCCTTTGGCCTCAGCCTGGGGGCTCCATCCCCTTCCCTACAAACCACAAGTGATGAATTCCCAAATCCCTAAATCCCAAACCCCCAAATCCCAAAATCCCTAAATCCCAAATTCCCAAATTCCCAAACCCCCAAATCCCTAAATCCCTAAATTCCTAAATCCCTAAATCCCAAATCCCTAAATCCCAAATTCCCAAATCCCCAAATTCCTAAATCCCTAAATTCCCAAATCCCTAAATCCCAAATTCCCAAATAATTCCCAAATTCCCTGATTCCCTCCAGGAGGGGCTGCCCAGGCACAAGGAGGCTCCGAGCTCCTCTCAGCCACTGGAAAAAATTTTAAAAAAGGGTTTGGAAAAGGTTAAAGGATTCATTCGGAGCAGGGCTGGAAACTCTGAAGCGTTTCCTCATCCCGACGTTCCCTCCTGTCCCTGGACTGCTCCGACACCTCCGTGGACACGCGGCCAAACACAGCTGGGATCCGCTGGGATCAGCAGCTCTGGGGTTTTTGGGGTCATTCCCTGAGTCCCGTAGGGCTGGGAGAGCAACTTCGGGATATTTGGGATCATTCCCTGAGTCCTGTAGGGCTGGGAGATGCTGGAGCAGCTCTGGGATGTTTGGGGTCATTCCCAAATAGAATTCCATAGAGTTGGGAGAGGCTGGAGCAGCTCTGGGGTTTTTGGGGTCATTCCCAAATAGAATTCCCATAGAGCTGGGAAAGACTGGAGCAGCTCTGGGGTTTTTGGGGTCATTCCTTCAGTCCCATAGGGCTGGGAGAGCAGCTCTGGGATGTTTGGGATCATTCCCCCAGCCCCATAGAGCTGGGAGAGGCTGGAGCAGCTCTGGGATATTTGGGGTCATTCCTTCAGTCCCACGGAGCTGGGATCAGCAGCTCTGGGATGTTTGGGGTCATTCCCTGAGTCCCGTAGGGCTGGGAGAGCAACTTTGGGATATTTGGGATCATTCCCTGAGTCCCGTAGGGCTGGGAGAGGCTGGAGCAGCTCTGGGATGTTTGGGGTCATTCCCAAACAGAATTTCATAGAGTTGGGAGATGCTGGAGCAGCTCTGAGGTTTTTGGGGTCATTCCCTGAGCCCCATAGAGCTGGGAGAGCAACTTTGGGGTTTTTGGGGTCATTCCCTCAGCCCCATAGAGCTGGGAGGGGCTGGAGCAGCTCTGGGATATTTGGGGTCATTCCCAAATAGAATTCCATAGAGTTGGGACATGCTGGAGCAGCTCTGGGATATTTGGGGTCATTCCCTCAGCCCCACAGAGTTGGGAGAGCAGCTCTGGGATATTTGGGGTCATTCCCTCAGCCCCACAGAGCTGGGAGAGGCTGGAGCAGCTCTGGGATGTTTGGGATCATTCCCTCAGCCCCACAGAGCTGGGAGAGCAGCTCTGGGATGTTTGGGGTCATTCCCTGAGGTCCATAAAGCTGGGAGGATGCCCGGGTTGTTCCCATTCTTGGATCCCAAATCTCTGTTTTCCAAGGCCTGCAGAGTTTCCATTTAAATCCCTGTAGGACAAATAAATCCCTATGGGAGAAAAAAAAATTCCTACAGGACAATAAATCCCTATAGGAGAAATGAAATCCCTATAGGGCAAATAGAAATCCCTACAGGACAAATATAAATTCATACAGGGCAAATTAACTCCTTATAGGAAAAATAAATCCCTGTAGAACAAATAAAATCCCTGTAGAACAAATAAAATCTCTGCAGGACAAACAAAATCCCTACAGGAGAAATAAATCCCTGTAGGACAAATAAAATCTCTGTAGGAGAATTAAAATCCCCATAGAACAAACATAAATCCCTATAGGACAAATAAAATCCTTCTAGAACAATTAAATCCATCTAGGAAAAATAAATCCTTACAAGATAAATAAAATCCCTATAGGACAAATAAAATCTCTATAGGAGAATTAAAATCCCTATAGAACAAACATAAATCCCTATAGGACAAATAAAATCCCTGAAGAACCAATAAATCCATCTAGGAAAAATAAATCCATATCAGACAAATAAAATCCCTATAGGACAAATAAAATCCCTGTAAGAGAAATAAATCCAAATAAGACAGGAAAAAATCCCTGCAGGACAAATGTAAATCTGTATAGGGCAAACATAAATCCATGTAGGATGAATTAATTCCATGTAGAGGTTAATTAATTCCATGTAGAAGTTAATTAATGCTGAGGATAATTAATTAATTAGTTAATTAATGCTCCTGGACCCCTCAATGTCCCCCTGGCTCGGGAGGGTCACGGCCCCGAGCTGCCCTCCCAGACCGGCTGTTTGTGTCTGCAAAACATCCCAAATATGAACCAAAAAACCCAAAAAAAGCAAAAAAAAATAAAGGGAAAAAGCAACATCAGCTGCCTGGGAAAGCCATCAGCATTCCTGCCTGCTCCTGCCACCTGGCATCCCAAAAAATCCCCCAAAAATCCCCAAAAAATCCCCAAAATTCCCAATCCCGGAGCCCTGCCCGGGCACCTCTGCCCTCCCTGCCCTGCTCCAGCTCGTCCCGAGCTGCCAAAATCCTCGGGGAGAAAAGCAGAACATTTGGGGGAGTTTTGTTAAGAAGGAAAATAAAAAAAGGGAAAAAAAAATAAATTGGAAAAAAAAAAATAAACCAAACTCGCCGGAGATAAACAGGAGGAGGGAGCGGGGCGTGGGCGGCGCTGCTGCTCTGCAGCTGAACCGGGGATCAGGGGGGGACCGGGGGGTCCTGGCAGCGATTTTGGGGACGGAAGGGGCACCTGGGGGGAGGTGGCACAAGGGGGATGTGCGCCCTGGGGTTTGGGGTCCCTCTGTGCTCCCCTTTCCCCCTTGGAGGGGGAGAGATGGGGGTTGTGGGATGATTCCCTGAGCCCCACGGAGCTGGGAGAGGCTGGAATTGGGGTCTGTGGGCAGCCACAGCTGGGACAGGAGTGAGGTCTGGGATATTTGGGATCATTCCCTGGGCCCTAAAGAGCTGGGATGGGCTGGAGCGGCTCTGGGATATTTGGGATCATTCCCTGGGCCCTAAAGAGCTGGGATGGGCTGGAGCAGGGTCCATGGGCAGCCACAGCTGAGCTTAGGATAGGGATTGGGATATTTGGGATATTTGGGATCATTCCCTCAGCCCCATAGAGCTGGGAGAGGCTGGAATTGGGGTCTGTGGGCAGCCACAGCTGGGACAGGGGTGGAATCTGGGATATTTGGGGTCATTCCTTCAGCCCCATAAAGCTGAGAGAGGCTGGAGCAGCTCTGGGATATTTGGGATCATTCCCTGGGCCCCATGGGATCATTCCCTCATTCCCAGGGAATTGGGGAAGGCTGGATTCGGGGTCCGTGGGTGCCACTCCAGGCTGGGGATGGGTATTGGGATATTTGGGATCATTCCCTCATTCCCGGGGAGTTGGGGAAGGCTGGATCGGGGTCCGTGGCAGCCGCTCGGGGCCGGGGGGTGCCGCAGAGCCCGGCGGGGCTGGCAGCCCTCAGCGATGACAGCGATGATCAAAGCGGCTCCTTCCCGACAGCCCTGCATGCGATGGTCGGAAATCTCCCGGCTGCTGCTGCTGCCGGCGGCGGAATCAACCCCCGCTGCTCCCGGCAGAGCCTCCGCAGCTCCAGGGGGGGATTGGGGGGCTGGGAGGGGCTGTCAGAGCTCTGGGCTCTGCGGGGCTCATGGGGAATCCCAGCCGAGGTGAAAGAGGGAACTGAGGGGCTGGAACTGCTCGGGAGATGGAGCAGGAGAGGAGGGGGCGATGGGGGCAGCGGCCAGGCCGGGCCAGCCCGTCCTGCACTGCCCGGGGCTGCCCCAGGGCCGGGCCACCTCTGTTTCTGTCGCAGGGTGGGGACATCCCGCATCCCAGCCCGCTGTCCCCTGCCCCATCCTGCTGTCCCCCGCCCCATCCTGCTGTCCCCTGCTCATTCCCTGTCCCCTGCTCATTCCCTGTCCCCTGCCCCATTCCTTGTTCCCTGCCCCATTCCTTGTTCCCTGCCCCATCCCTCTGTCCCCTGAGCATCCTGCTGTCCTGTGTCCCATTCCCTGTCCCCTCCCCATCTCGCTGTCCCCTGAATGAGCTGTCCCCTGCTCATTCCCTGTCCCCTTCCCCATTCTCTGTCCCCTCCCCATCCCGCTGTCCCTTGTCTGTCCCCTGTCCACCCCACTGTCCCCATCCCGCTGTCCCTTGCTCATTCCCTGTCCCCTTGCCCATTTCTGTCCCCTGCCTCATTCTCTGTCCCCTGTTCATCCCACCATCCCCTGCCCATCCTGCAGTCCCCTGCCCCGTCCCTCTGTCCCCATCCCTCTGTCCCCATCCCTCTGTCCTCATCCCTCTGTCCCTGTCCCTCTGTCCCCATCCCTCTGTCCCTGTCCCTCTGTCCCCATCCCTCTGTCCCCGTCCCTCAGCCAGGGGCTGGCCGAGCTCCCCTCCCTCATCCCGGCCCGATTCCCGGGGATGAGCCGTGCCCCGCTCCCGCTTCCATCAATTCCTTTAATTCCCCTGGATTTCCTCCTCCCCAGGGCTGTGCGTGCCGGATCGCAGCGGGGACAGCTCCCAGGTGTCCCCAGGCTGTCACCGCCGCCTCCTGCTGCCCTCGGGGGCTGCCAGGAGCCCTTTGTGGGGCTCAGCTCCCCCTCCTGCCCCGCTCCGAGGGATCGCGCAGGAATCCACAGCAAACCCCAGCCCGCAGCCCCATCCCGGCAGAAACATCTGGAAAAGCCATTTTCTGCCCCAAAACAGCTGCAACAACGCGGCCTTGACCCCTCCACCTGCTCGGGGTTTGCTCCTCGGCTCCATCGCAGCCCCCAGAGCCCCCCCGGGGGTGTCTCCCCCCTTTCCCCCTCTCCATCCCTCCCTCTGGAATTGCACAATGGAACACGTTGTGTCTCCCTGGCTCCCGGGCTCGGTTTTATCTCTCCCTTCAAAGCCGGAGGGAACCCTCGGAGCCAGACACGGCCCCAGCTGTGCCGGGAATGTGGGAAGGGCTGAACCGGGGCCACGGCTCTGGATTTGGGATGCTCTGAGAGCTCCCTTTACGTCCCAGGGCATGAAGGAGGGGCTGAACCTGGATTTGGGATGCTCTGAGAGATCCCTTTACATCCCAGGGATTGAGGGAAGGGCTGAACCTGGATTTGGGATTCTCTGAGCCCTCCCTTTGTTATTCAGGGAATGAGGGAAGGGCTGAACTGGATTTGGGATGCTCTGAGAGATCCCTTTACATCCCAGGGAATGAAGGAGGGGCTGAACCTGGATTTGGGATTCTGTGAGAGATTCCTTTGCTATACTGGAAATGAAGGAAGGGCTGAACCTGGATTTGGGATGCTCTGAGCTCTCTCTTTACCGTCCCGGGAATGAGAGAAGGGCTGAACCTGGATTTGGGATTCTCTGAGTGCTCCCTTTGTTATTCAGGGATTGAGGGAAGGGCTTAACCTGGATTTAGGATTCTCTGAGTGCTCCCTTTGTTATTCAGGGATTGAGGGAAGGGCTTAACCTGGATTTAGGATTCTCTGAGAGCTCCCTTTGCTGTCCTGGAAGTGAGGGAAGGGCTGATCCTGGATTTGGGATGTTCTGAGCTCTCCCTTTGCCATCCTAGGGAATGAAGGAAGGGCTGAACCTGGATTTGGGGTTCCCTGAGTGCTCCCTTTGCCATCCTAGGGAATGAAGGAAGAGCTGATCCTGGATTTGGGATGCTCTGAGCCCTCCCTTTGCCATCCCAGTAACGTGGAAAGGGCTGAACCTGGATTTGGGATGCTCTGAGCCCTCCCTTTGCTGTCCCTGCGCTGTCACAGCCCCGTGACAACCCCGAGGTGTCAAAAGCCTGGAAATCTTCCCAAAAATCCCATCCTGGCTGCTTTTCTCCTCCTGGAAAGCCGAGCCAAGGGAAGGGGGTGCCCAAATGGGGCCGAGCCCACCACGGGGCTCAGCGCTGCGAGTCCCCAGGAATAACCACAGGGAAAACCGCTCGTGATCCCGGGATTTCCAAAATTCCCGAGGGAATCCGGGAGCTCCCGCCGCTCCCTGCCGGCGCCGCGGGGAGGGACCGGGATCGCTTCCCTGCTGATGTGGAAGCTCTGGGTCTGCTCGGCTCCCCAGGTTCTCCTGCCGGGAGGAGGCAGCGGAGGCCGCTCCTCTTTCTCCTCTTTCTCCTCCCTCTCTTTCTCCCTCTCCAGGCTCCGATATTCCCGATTTTCCAGCCGGGAACGTGCGGCTCCGCGCTGATCGGGACGAGCCGCGCTGTTCCTCGCAGCTCGTCCCGAATCCTCCCAATCCCAAAGCGCTTTTCCCAACAATTCTCCTCTTGCAGCGGCTCTCTGACCTTTTCATTAATAAATCAGCCGCGTTATTGGAGGGATGAATAATTCACCATCACACCCAGCCCCGCGCTCGGCGCCGGCTGCAGAATTTAATTAATTTAATCCTCTCACGGAACGCCCCCGAGGGCTGCGCAGGGATGGGGATGGATGGCGATGATTCCAGCGATGCTCCAGGAGCATCCCAGCCCCGTTGATGGCTCCAGGATATTCCTACAACTCATCCCGCTCATTCCCTCTGCAGATACTTTATATTTTTCCCCCCTCCGGGTGCTTTAAAAAGGGGAAAATTCCCCTTTGCTGTGGAGCTGCCTGAGGAAAGCCCCGCAGGATCCTCTGCCCGAGCTTTCCCTCTGGGAAATAACAACAGATTTTTGATTTTTCCCGACCTTTTCCAGCCGCGGCTGCTCAATAAGGGCAGATCCTGGGTAAATGTCTCCATCCAGGTGTGTTTGACAGGGAGCCAGGAGCAAACTCCTGCCCAGGTGTTGGATTGGGAATCACCTCCCAAAAATCCTGGCGGGATTTCGGGTCCTCCTCCCGCTGCCACTCGGGAGGGCTGGGAATGGTTTGTCCTTGGGTTTGGACTCCATAAAAGTTTCACCCCTGGATGGCGCCAGGGATGATCCCAGGGGGGCTCCATTCACTTTCTGGAGAGTTTCCAGAATTTTCCTCGGCTCTGCCCCCCCGAATCCATGAGGAAATGGAAAGGGAAAGCCGCAGAGGCGCGGGGTTAATTAGCGAGCAGCCTAAACGAGGTCTGGTATTAATTACACCCACCCTGGGCAGGGAAGCAGCTGCGCAGCGACGTGGCCGTGCATGGGGGGCTCCCCTGTCACCCATGGGTGCGAGGGGACACCCCGGGCACCCCAATCACAGCTCTGCCAGGGCCCTGCAGGATTTGGGGAGCAGAGCCGAGGAAAATTCTGGAAATCACCCCAGAGAGTGAGGGGAGCCCCCCCGAGATCATCCCTGGCACCATCCAGGGGTGAAATTTTTATGGAGTTCAAAACTAAGGAAAAACCCTTCCCACCCCTCCCGAGTGGCCGCGGGAGGAGGACCCGAAATCCGGGAGTGGATACCAGGGTGGGGACCCCCAGTTGTGTCCCCCCTCTCCCAGCAGGGATGTCCCGTGGGATTTTGGGGTGGGAGGAAGAATCCCAGGATGATTTCGCTCGGAAAACACCTCCGGGATCGTTAGGAAGGGATGTGGGGCGGTTTTCGGGGCTGATCCAGGGAAAGCTTTAAAGCTTTTCCCGCTCCCAGCAGCCCCCGGAGCCGCCCCGGTCGCTGCCTCTCCCCCCGCCCCGAGCGGGGCAGGGAATGTGCTGGAAAATCTCCGCGTTTCCTGCAGCTCCCGAGGCGCGAGTGTTGCCCTTGGCCGCGGCTGAAGGAGCTTTTTGTGGGGAAAACGGCCGCGGGAATGATTTGGAATCTCCTTCCCAAGGTTTCTCCTCCTGCCCTTCCTTCTCCCAGCTTTTCCCAAACACGATCCCGGGGGATTTGCGGTGCTGGAGCATCACCGGGACAACCCCAAAACCCAAATCCCTGAGCTCCCAGATCTTATCCAGCCTTTTCCCCCCTTCCCCGGGCTCCTTCCCAGCCCTCCCAATTAAACACTTCCGAGTGAGGCTGTTCAGAAGCTCCACAGCTCCAGAAATCCCAGCAGGTCGCCTCTGAGCAGAACCTTCAAAGGATTTCTCCACTCTCAGAGCTCTTGGAGCTCCCGGGTGGATGCAGGAATGCGGGGATGGGCACAGGGATGACAAAGGCACGGCACAGCTCAGGGTTTTAGGGAATTCCAGGCTGAGATTCCAGCTCCCAGCCCCTCCTGTGTGGTTGGAGCCCAAGGTGCAGCTCCCAGGGACAGCCAGGACAGGGCTGGATCATGGAGACCTCCCTGGATTGTGTCTCTCACTCCACAGCTCCCGGAGGAGTTGGATTCCTGCCCCAGCTTTCCGTGCTGGGCTGTGTCCATGCTCATTCCCAATCCTGCAGGAAACCACGGAGTCCTGGGGGAGTTTCCAAGAGCTCCAGGCGGGTGTGGAATTGTTCCTTCTTGGAAATGTCAGGGCAGTTGGGTGAGGAGCATCAGGGATTGTCCTTGGAGATGGGTCTGCTGATGTGGTCGCCCATCCATCCATCCATCCATGATCCATCCATCCATCCATGATCCATCCATGCATTCCATCCATCCATCCATCCATCCATCCATCCATCCATCCATCCATCCATCCATCCATCATCCATCCATGGATTCCATCCATCCATCATCCATCCATCATCCATCCATGGATCCATCCCTCCCTCCCTCCCTCTCCCCCAGCACCCCCTGCCACCCCAGAGGGGTGAATCCCTGTGGAGATCTTTGGGATATTCCTGTAGGATCAGGGCATGGCCAGACCATCCCTATGGGATATTCCTGTGGGATCAGGGCATGGCCAGACCATCCCTATGGGATCCTGTGGGATCAGGGCATGGCCAGACCATCCCTATGGGATTCCATTGGGATCAGGGCATGGCCAGATCATCCCTATGGGATCCCATTGGGATCAAGGCGTGGCTGATCATCCCTATGGGATATTCCTGTGGGATCAGGGCATGAAGAGATCATCCCTATGGGATCCTGTAGGATCAGGGCATGGCTGATCATCCCTATGGGATCCCATTGGGATCAGGGCACGGCTGATCATCCCTCTGGATATTCCTGTGGGATCAGGACATGGCTGATCATCCCTCTGGGATATTCCTGTGGATCAGGGCATGGCCAGATCATCCCTCTGGATATTCCTGTGGGATCAGGGCACGGCTGAGGGCAGCGTGGCCCTGCAGCCCTGGCAGTGTTGTGGCTGCTGGCGAGACAGCTCTGGACGGCTCTGCTTTTTTCCAGGCCCGTGTCCCGCTCTGTGTTCCTTCCATGTGTTTTGATTTCCCATTAAAGCAGCGCTGCCTCATTTCCTCCCAGAAAAACACGGATTCCTCCAGGGCCAGGGCAGCCCCAGGGCTGGAGCACACCCAGGGGGCACCTGCTGCCTCCTGCCCCCATCCCTCCCTCTCCCAACCCCTCTGGGGGGCTCTGGATTCAGAGGGAGAGGGATGATTTCCATCCATCTTTCCATCCCCGCATTTCCATCCATCCAAGCTGCTGGTGCCTCCCCTTCCCTTCCAGAACTTTCCCTGTTCCGGGCCAGCTCGGGTGGATTTTTAAGGAAGAGGAACCAGCGATGCTTTTCCAGCTGCTCCATCCCTTCCACCGCTCTGGGGGCTGCGGGGAAGGCTCGGGAGGGATCGGTCCTGGGAGCAGCTCCCGGAGCTGTGGATGCTTCGGGGATGAAAACACTTCCTGCGCCTCCACCTCCACCTGACATTTGGGAACAGCCGAGCCGCGGCTCTGGGAGCTCTCCAGATTCCTTTCGCTGGAGCGTCACGGGGCAGGGACGGAGGAGGAGGAGGAGGAGGGAGGGAGGAGGAGGTGTCGGGGCAGCAGCGGCTCCGGGACAGCCTGGATGGGAGCCGGGCCCTGCTGTTGTCCTGGGAACTGGGTGTTCATCCTCAGAGCTGGGTGTGCATCCCCAAAACCAGGTGTGCATCCCCAGAACAGGGTGTGCATCCCCAAAACCAGGAGTTCATCCCCAAAACCGGGTGTGCATCTCCAGAACAGGGTGTTCATCCCCAGAACAGGGTGTGCATCCCCAGAACAGGGTGTGCATCCCCAAAACTGGCTGTTTATCCACAGAACCAGGAGTTCATCCTCAGAACACGGTGTTTATCCCCAAAACCAGGTGTTCATCCCCAGAATTGGATGTTTATCCCCAGAAACTGTGTGTTCGTTCCCCAAAACCAGGTGTTCATCCCCAGAGCAGGGTGTTCACCCCTAGAATTTGGTGTTTATCCCCAAAACCAGGAGTTCATCCCTAAAACAGTGTGCTCACCCCCAGAACTGGGTGTTCATCCCCAGAATTGGATGTTTATTCCCAGAAATTTGGTGTTCATCCCCAAAACCAGGTGTTCATCTCTAGAACTGGGTGTTTATCCCCAGAAACTGGATGTTCATCCCCAGAACCGAGTGTTTATTCCCAGAACCAGATATTCATCCCTAGTACAGGGTGTTCATCCCCAAAACCAGGAGTTGTTCCCTAGAACAGGGTTTTTACCCCCAGAAACAGGAGTTCATCCCTAGAACTGGGTGTTTAGCCCCAGGAATCAGGTATTCACCCCCAGAACAGTGTTCATCCCCAGAACCAGGTGTTTATCCCCAGAATTGGGTGTTTATCCCCAGAACCAGGAGTTCACCCCCAGAACTGAGTGTTCACCCCCAGAACTGAGTGTTCATCCCCAGAATATTGGGTGTTCATCCCCAGAACCCTTGGGAAGGGAAAGAGAAAGGGACAACGAGGCAGGTGCAGGTGGCTTTGACACCTTGCCAAGGTTTCCTTGGAGCCTGAGGGCCACCGGAATGAATTCCCAAGGGATGGGGCTCAGGGATGCAGGGAGCTGGGAAAGGGGACGTGGCTGAGGCTGGGGACACCCAAGGAAAGGCACCTCACACCCCTGGGCCTGGAATTCCCAGGGGTGGGATGAGCAGAACCTGAGGGAAATCCATGGGAGAGACCAAACAGCCTGAGCTGCCCCAACTCAGCTCCTTTGGGATGGAAATTCCCACCTTCAGCTGAAATTCCAGCCAAATTCCAAGCCTGGGGGAAATGGTGATGACCCAGGGAAGGTCTTCACCCTGGGTTGGAGAATTTTGGGGATTTGGGGACACCTGGGACTGCAGGGAGAGGTTCCAGGTGAGATCTGAGTTTTACCTGAAGGGCATTTTCAGTGTGATGCTTTCTATAAGCTACAAGAATGTAAAATTTAGTGGGTGGGTGATTGGTCGATGATTTATCATCATGGTTTGTATTTTTATTTGGGTTTTTTGGGGGGTTATTTCTGGGCTTAATTCTCTGTCTGTTTGGGGGTGGTTGTGGAGTGATGATGATGATGGTTGATTGTTGGTTTTGATAGTAGGAAATATAGAGGAAGGTTAATTGAAAGTGTATTGATGATGAGTGATTTGGATAATGTAGGGATATATGGTTTAATTATTTATTATACAGTTATTTAATTATTTAATTGTTTATTATACAAAAAAAGTCAAGATAAAAAAAAATGGATGTGTAAACTGGAATTTAAATACTAGTTCCTAATAAATGATAAAATAATTAACATGTCCAATCTTTTTAGCCCAGCTGGGGGTCTGTGGGCTGGGATTTGCTGTGGAATTCCCCATGTGAGGATTTTCAGGGCTCTGAAACCCCAGGAAGATGGAAAGTGCAGGTCTGGGGGTGGCCTGCAGGACCAGCTGCTTCACTGGGCTTGGGGAACGAGGGAGGAAATAACACAAAACCCTCCGAGGATGGCGGGCTGGGAGGATCTGCAAATTCCAGAGAGGACAGCGGGGTTACACAAATCCACAGCAAGCACAAAAGGTCCAGAAGTTGGGAAAACGAGAAGCAAATCCATCTGGAAAGAACCCTGGAACAGCCACGGAGCCGAGAGAGAGGAGCCCTTTTTTGGGAAAGGGGCTCTGTCAGCTCCAATCCCAGATTTTCCGAGGATTTTGGCAACTCCTGGGGTTGTTTTGAGCTGAGCTCTGCCCAAACCTGGAGCTGGCAGGAGCCCCCCGAGCTGAGCCTGGTCCCAGCTGGGATTGCAATTCCCGGGATAAAAACATTCCCAGCCCAGCCCCGGGGCCACAGGGTGGGTCACAGCCCCTAATCCTGGGTTGTTGTCGCTGTCCTGGGCTGCAAAGGGTGGGAAAGGGGGGTAAAAATCATGGAATTCAACAGCTGCAGCTCCTGGTGGAATCTAGGAGCTGGAATCTGTTCCCTGCTGGGAAAACTCCAATTAATTTGGGGATTTTTGGGATGAGAAACCTTTCTCCTCCACCTCTGATCTTTTTCCTGCACCCCACAAACCCCAGTGGGGCTTAGCACTTCCCTCCCCAATCCCTGCAGGATCATATTGAGAAATATGGGTAAAAATCATGGAATTCAACAGCTGGAGCGTGGAACCTGCTCCCTGCTGGGCAAACTCCAATTAATTTGGGGTTTTGGGGATGAGAAACCTTTCCCTTCCTCCCCTGACCCTTTTTCTGTGCCCCACAACTCCCAGTGGGGCTCAGCACTTCTCCCCCCAATCCCTGCAGGATCATATTGAGAAATATGGGTAAAAACCATGGAATTCAACAGCTGGAACATGGAACCTGCTGGGCAAACCCCAATTAATTTGGGGATTTTGGGGATGAGGAGCCTTTCCCCTCCTCCTCTGATTCTTTTCCTGCACCCCACAAACCCCAGTGGGACTCAGCACTTCCCTCCCCAATCCCTGCAGGACCAGATGTGGGAATTCCCTGGATAAAAGGGCCGGATTTTTATCCCTGGATAAAAATAATAGAATTTAACAGCTGGAACCTGCTCCCTGCTGGGCAAACCTCAATTAATTTGGGGATTTTGGGGATGAGAAACCTTTCCCTTCCTCCCCTGATGTTATTCCTGCACCCCACAAACCCCGATGGGACTCAGCACTTCCCTCCCCAATCCCTGCAGGATCAGATGTGGGAATTCCCTGGAATTCCCTGCAGATCTGGAGGGTTCTGGGATGCTCCAAGGGGGTTCCTGGAGCTCCCCAAACCCTCTGGGCACTCCCAGGGCAGTGTCCCCTGCTGTGGGGTCACCAGGGAAGGTTTAAAGGTGGAAATGGGGAAGGTTTAAGTGAAGTGCAGAAGATTAAATTTGGATTAATTTGGCCTTAATGGCTCTGCCACAGATTCCTCCTGGGAGAGCTCCCGGAGCTCCCTTGCTAATTAAACAACCTAATGAAGGGATTTGATTAAAGGCAGCGAAGTCGTCGTGGCTGCCCCGGTGCCTGGGAGGAACCTGGGAGTAAAAACCTGGGAATGAAACCTGGAAATAAAACCTGGGAATAAAAACTGGGAATGAAACCTGGGAATAAAAACTGGAAATGAAACCTGGGAATACAGCCTGGGAATAAAACCTGGGAATAAAACCTGGGAATAAACCTGGGAATAAAAACTGGGAATAAAACCTGGAAATAAAACCTGGAAATAAAAACTGGGAATGAAACCTGGGAATACAGCCTGGGAATAAAACCTGGGAATGAAACCTGGGAATAAAAACTGGGAATTCAGCCTGGGAATAAAAACTGGGAATGAAAACCTGGGAATAAACCTGGGAATAAAACCTGGAAATACAACCTGGGAATAAAAGCTGGGAATACAACCTGGGAATAAAAACTGGGAATGAAACCTGGGAATTCAGCCTGGAAATAAAACCTGCGAATAAAACCTGGAAATACAACCTGGGAGTACAACCTGGGAATAAAACCTGGGAATAAAAACTGGGAATAAAACCTGGGAATTCAGCTTGGGAATAAAAACTGGGAATAAAACTTGGGAATACAACCTGGGAATAAAACCTGGGAATACAACCTGGGAATAAAACCTGGCAATAAAACCTGGCAATAAAACCTGGGAATAAAAACTGGGAATAAAAACCTGGGAATAAAACCTGGGAATAAAACCCGGGAATACAACCTGGAAATAAAACCTGGCAATAAAACCTGGAAATAAAACCTGGGAATACAGCCTGAGAATGAAACCTGGGAATACAGCCTGGGAATACAGCCTGGGAATGCTGATTCCTCAGCTTTGAAGCAGGGATGGCTATTTGGGATGGTTGGAACCTGCACGGAATTCCTCCTCCTCCTCCTCCTCCTCCTCCTCCTCCTCCTCCTCCCTCCCTGTGGCTCCCTGTGCCGGGATACCCAAAGCGCCACCAAAATCCCCAAATCCCATCTCGTCTGCAGCGCTTTGGGGCCGGGCCAGCTTTGCCCCAGCCCCTTCCCCAGGCCATTCCCGGCCGGTTGAGGGCTGGGGAGGGCTCAGGGATCGGCTCCCCCTCCCCATCCCAGCTCCCCGCGGCCCCAAAGCCGCCGCGTGAGGCGCGATCCGCTCGTTACATCCCGGAATTCTTTTCCCCTTCGCTCATTCCCAACTCCAGCGCGTTTTTCCCGGAGCCAAGCCCTTGTCCCGGGCTCCCGGTGACGCCGGCCCGGCCCCTCTGGACGCGGTTCTGGCGTGCGGGGGCTGCCGGAGGGGCCGGGCAGGAGCCGCTCCCGGCTCCCGACGGAGCTCGGAGGAAGCTGAGCGCGATTTTCCAGCCTGGCACCGCCCGGAACGCCCGGCAGAGCCCCGGGAAGGGCGGCACGGCCCCTTCCCACCGCATCCTGCGGGAATGGCGGCGTCCCGAGCTGCCAGACATCCTTAGGGGGATCCTTGTACCCCCTCATCATTCCCTTCCCTTCCCTTCATCCTTCCCTTCGCCTCATCCTTCCCTTCCTTTCGCCTCATCCTTCCTTTCCCTTCCTTTCCCTTCCTTTCCCTTCCTTTCCCTTCCTTTCCCTTCCTTTCCCTTCCTTTCCTTTCCTTTCCTTTCCTTTCCTTTCCTTTCCTTTCCTTTCCTTTCCTTTCCTTTCCTTT
>JAWWLS010000122.1:4325643-4339723 GCA_035040975.1 Myioborus melanocephalus | reverse complement strand
CCCTCCCAGCCCGCCCAGTTCTCCCCGCCCTCTCGCCCAGCCCTCCCGCCCAGCCCCCGCCACAACACCCCCGCGCCCGGCCGGGCTCGCCCGTGGCGGAGCCGAGGGGAGGAGGAGGAGGAGGAGGAGGAGGAGGAGGAGGAGGAGGAGGAGGAGGAGGAGGAGGAGGTGGAGGGAGAGAGAAACCAGAGAGAAACTTGTCTTGGGGATTAATAGGAGGCAGGAGGAGGGAGAGGTGCACACAGGTAAGCTCTGGGCAGGTGTTTCCCCCCCCCAGGCTCTTCTCACCTTGCCTGAGCCTCCCAGCCAGCCCTCCACGATGTTCCTGCCCTCTCCGGCCTCCCTCCCATCCCCAAAAACATCCGCTCTTCCTCCTCCTTTCCCCCCTCTCCTCTCGGTCCCTCTGTCCTGCAGCGCTCTGCAGTCTTTGTTCTCTCTCTGCTCCGGCTCCAGGAGGTTTTGGGGTGGACGAGGGGGGGATTTGGGGGCTCTGGGGGTGTGACAGCGCTGCGGCCACTGCCAGGCGCTTTTTTGGGGGGACACTGAGGTGCCCTTTGTGTGTCCCCAACACCCCAAAGCCCAGCACGTTCGGCTCTGCAGCCAAACTGGGGGAACTGGGGGCCGGAACTGGGGGAACTGGGGGGGCTGCGCAGCCCAGGACAATCCAGGAGGGAAAACAAGCGAGGAAAGGGAGAGGCTGAGGGGAGGAGGGGATCCCTCCGGAGCCAGGAATGGCACCAAGACCCTCCGGGGACATCGGGGCACCTCGTCCTGGGTTTGGGGGGCTCTGGGAGGCTGCTCCCATGGAGTGGGAACAGGGAATTTCAGACGGGAGCAGAGAGGGGTGGGAATGAGCACCCCCACCGCTCCAACGGGCTGTTTTCTGCCCAAAATGAAGGTGGTAAAGCTTTTCTTTCCCGCCTGGATCGCACCGAGCATTCCCAGGGGATGTAATCCCACTTTTCCTGCCCGGAGCTCAGCTCCAGGTGGGAGGGGAGGTGCAGCCCCCTCCCCGCGGGGGTCGCGTTGGGAGCCGGCTCTTTGTCCCCGCTCTGCCAGGAGGAACAAGCGGGAAACGATGTTCGATGTTCGCCGAAATCCTGGGAAAAAAACCAAACCAAAACAAAACACACAAAAAAAAAAAGAAAAAAAAAAAAAAAGGGTTTTGTTACTTGGAAGAGGCTGATCCCGAACCTGCCCTTGCTCGCCGGCTGGAGAGGTTTAGGGAAAAGCAGCTCCAAAGCAAACTTCCCGGGAAGTTCCCGGGGGTCCTGGGATCCTATGATTCTGGGATCCTGGGATTCTGGGATCCTGGGATCTTGCAATCCTGGGGTCCTGTGATCATGGGATCCTGGGAAAATGGGATTCTAGGACCCTGGAATTTTGGGATTTTGGGGTTCTGCAGTCCTGGGATCCTGCAGTCCTAGGATTCTGCAATCCTTGGGATTCTGGGATCCTGCGATCCTTGGGATACTTCGATCCTTGAGATCTTGTGATCCCGGGATCCTGCAATCCTTGGGATCCTGGGATCCTGAGATTATGGGATCCCGGGATCTGGCGATCCTGGCCCTGCCTCGTGTGGCGCCCAGGGCATCCCAAAGCCTTTCCCTAGCACAGCCAGAACGCGGGAATCGCGTCCCTGCTCCCCGGGGAATGAGGGATCAGCGCTTCCAGCCCGGGAAGAGATCAAAGCGCAGCCGTGGGAGGTTTCCCCTGCCCTTGGAAGAGGCTGGGGAGGAGGGAATGAGGCGTCGGAGCCGCTTCCCAGCCTGAGGGAGAAGCGGAGCGAGGCGAGGCGGCTGCTTGGGGGGGCGAGCGGGGCGTGCGTGGGGTCCGGGCCGGCGGCGCTTTGGCAGCCGGGATCCGCTTTTGTCCCTGTCCTGCCGCTCCCACTGCGTGTGGCAGCGGGATCCGAGCCGGGAGCGGCGCTGGGAAGGGTCGGGACACGCAGGGAGGGAGGAATTGCTGAGAGCGAGAGAGCAGCAGGAAGGACATCCCGGCCAGGGCCGCCTTCCCACGGGAGGAGGGAGCGGAGAACGGGGTGAGCCTTTGGGAAAGATCCCGGTGACTCTGGGAATCCAGGAGCAGAGGACGGGATGAGCCTCTGGGGAGGATCCCGGGGGGGACAGAATGAGCCTTTGGGGAGGATCCTGGGAACTCTGGGGACCCGGGAGCAAAGGACGGAATGAGCCTTTGGGAAGGATCCCGAGGATTCGGGGACACGGGAGTAAAGGACAGAATGAGCCTTTGGGGAGGATCCCGGGAAATCTGGGGATCCGGGAGTAAAGGACAGAATGAACCTTTGGGGAGGATCCCGGGGACTTTGGGGACCTGGGAGCAGAGGATGGGATGAGCCTTTGGGGGCGATCCCGGGGACTTTGGGGACACAGGAGCAAAGGACAGGATGAGCTTTGGGAAGGATCCTGGGGTCTGTGGAGACCCAGGAGTAAAGGACGGGATGAATCTTTGGGAAGGATCCCGGTGACTTTGGGGACCCGGGAATAAAGGACAGGATGAGCCTTTGGGAAGGATCCTGGAGTCTCTGGGGACACGGGAGCAAAGGACAGGATGAACCTTTGGAGAGGATCCCGGGGTCTCTGGGGACCCTCCTGGCTGGAGCCCCGCGCTGCTGTCGCCGTGTCCTGGCTGAGTCCTGGTGGATGTCACCCGCCCCTGCAGGGACACAGAGCCATCCCAGCGGGAACGCCGCAGGACCGATTGTCCTGGTGGGTGTCACCGGTCCCTGCAGGGACACAGAGCCATCCCAGCCCCGGCTCCAGCCCGGCTCCGCTGCTCGCTGGGAAAGGGCGAGAACCGCGGGGTTGTTGCATCAGGGCTGCGCGTCCCAAGGGACTCCGATGATGCCCGGGTGACAGCCTGGCCGCCCTCCCCCTTTTTCCAGATTCCCGGCGCTCCAGAGGCGCTGGATGACGAGCCCCGTGCTGGGTCAGGCTCTCGCAGAGACACGAGCGGGGCTGGACGCGAGGGAAGCCAAGCAAGGAGCTTTGCCCGGTCCTTTTGGTTATTTTTATCTCGTTCTGCTCCGACATTCGCGCTCCCAGGCTGGAAAGGGGTTTTTCCCCCACCAGGGCTGATGGGAATTGCGGGAATGTGCGAGAGGAGCTAACAACGAGCTGGAAAGGGGCCCTGCTCCGCTCATCCAGGCTTTTCCTGCCTCTCCCTGAGTTTAAATTCCCTTCATCCCTCTGCGGGAGCGCGGCATCTTGCACAAACACCGCGATCCAGCTGCTCGCTCTCCCCTCACCGCTGCAGGAGGCACCCGGGGGACATCGCGGGGACTTTTCCCGTGACAAATCCCCCTCGGTGACCTTTGCAGGGCTCCCTCTGGCCCCGGCGTGGCGGCTTCTCCCTGCCCTTGGCGCCCGTCCCATGGCGGGGCTGGCAGCCAGCGCCGCTGGGAGCTGGGGGTTACTGGGATGCAGGCGAGAGAAACTATGTGCAGAGCAAACCCCAGTGGCATTCGGGGCTGGAATTTCCAGCTGTTGCACCGATTTTTTTAAATAATTTTTTTTGTCCATTGTAACCGGGATGGCTGAGGAAGCAGCTGTCTCCTTCTGGGAAAAACCCCGGGATCTGTTGGGTGCCTTGGCCTTGCAGAGCGAGGAGGTGTCAGGGCTGGTTTTATCCATGAATTGAGCTTTTTTCCACGCCAGGCCGTCGGTTTCCTGAATTCCTCCCTTGCTCCATGACTTAACTTTGTTCCAGTGGCGCGGATTCCTTGTGGGCAGCTGGAATGGAGCTGTCCCATAGGCTGGCAGGGCTCTGGTGGGATCAGAGGGTGGGATTTGGGAATTCTGCTCCTGGAATTCATGCCAGTAAATCCAGCTGGGTGGAGAACAGGCTTCCAGCTTTTCCTGGGAGAGCTGGCTTGGAATCTTCCAGCAGTTGTGATGTTGTGGTGGCCTCAGGCTCGTTGCATCCTTGGTTTTTTGGGAATGTCACTGCTTTCCTGCAGTTTGCTTGGAAAAAAAACGTGGGTCCTGCTTTCCCCAAGCAGACTGGGGACCAGCACCCCAGGGGGGAGGGTGGTGGCAGTGCCACAGGGCTGGGACAGTCCCCACAGGGTGGATAAAGGGGTGGCATCACCCTCCCGCCACTGCCCATCTGTGCCAACAGAATTCCACAGGATTTTGTCACTCTCCAGACAGAATTCCTGGCTGGGGTGGCTGTTCCTGCTCTGTGCTGAGTCCCCAAACCTCTGGGATGTCAAATCACCAGCGGGGTGACAGCGCTGGCCTGTCCCCCGCCCTGCTGGGACATTGCTGGGTGGCCTGAGTGGATCCAACACCTGGATCACAGCGTGGAATCAGGTGTCCTGGATGGAAGATCAGCTCCCAGCTGGAATGTCACCTCCCAGCTGGAATGTCACCTCCCAACTGGAATGGTCACCTCCCAGCTGCTCCCTCCCCTCTGCACCGGGCCAAGCTCTGACCTCAGCCCCCGCTGCTCCCTCGGGCGTTTGTGGGGGTTAAAATCCAGGTTTTGGAGCAGAGGAAAAACCCCATGGAAAGCTCTGGGACCCCATGGAAAGCTCTGGGACAACACAGAGTGAGATCCATGTGCTGTGGCCGGGGAAGGAGCAGGATTCTGATGGAATGGGGAGCTCACTGCACAAACAGCCCATCCCTGCCACGGATTTTCCCATTTTCCTGACACCAAACCCGGAATGCGGGGACAGGATCACATCCATCCCCAAGCAGGACCGGCTGCAGCTCTGCTGGGCTCAGGATCCGGCAGCTCTGGGTTCTGCTGGCTCCTTCCCTGCTCCTCCCTTCCCCCAGCGAGATGCCAGAGCCCTGATGGAAAGCAGCCGGCCCGGGAGGCGTGCGGGGTTAACCGGAGCCAGATGGGAGCCGTCAGGAACAGGCTGGGCCTGCAGGAGGGGCGAAAACGCGATCTTTTCCTGGAGAAAGTAAATTCCTCGGAGCGCCAGGAAAGCGTGGGATGGCTGCAAAGGGAGCTGGGGGTGGCAGAGGTGGCCCTGGAAGAGGGTGGCACAAGGGGTCCCTGCAGTTCTTGGGTTGGGTGGGGGATTTTCCCCCTCCAGGGGTGATGGAAATTGAGAATTCTGGGCTGGAAATGGAGGATGGGCAGTGAATCCCACTCTGCTGTGCTGGATGTGCTGGATTTCCCCCCAGAATTGGCACCAGCAGCTCCAGCACCTCCAAAGGCTTCTCCCATCTCAGCAGCACTTTCCCTTCCTCCTCTGGTTTCCCTCATTTTCCTCCGTCTCCTCTGTCTCCCTGCTCCTTCCCACCCTCCCTCTGCCTTGCTCTGGTGATGAAACCCCCTGGGAAAAGCCTGGTGAGCCCCCAGGGTTCATTCCCAGGAATCCCACCCCGATCCCAGCCCGCCCCAGCTGTGGGAACACCCAAACCCCACCTGCACGGAGCTCCTCTGCCCCATCCCTCCCTCCTCTGAGGCAGCAGCTGCAGAATTCCCAGGAAATCCGGCAAGGATGAGCAGGGGCTGCTGTTCCAGGCAGCAGCAGGGATGGTTCAGGAGCCAGACAGGAGGGAGAGGTGGCCAGGGATGGTGTCCAGGAGAAATTTCCTGGCTTGGAGCACACAGACCTCACCTGATCCCTCCCAATCTGCTGCTGTGACTCTTCCCAAACCATCAGCAGGGCTGGATGGGTTCTGTGGGAAGCGCAGGGAGCTGGAGATCCATTGTTTACATTTTGTTCCTGAGGTCTCTCAGCTTCTCAGGCGCAAAAATCTTAAGGAAAGGATGTGACGGTGGTCACAGAGGTCTTAGGATGAGGGAAGAGACGTAGATTGGACTCCATGTTTCAGAAGGCTTGATTTATTATTCTAAAATATATATTACATTAAAACTACACTAAAAGAATAGAAGAAAAAGTTCTCATCAGAAGGCTGGCTAAGAATAGAAAAGCAAGAGAGAGAGAGCAAGCTGTGCCGTGATTGGCCATTAATTCCAAACAACTCTATGAGACCAATCATGGATCCACCTGTTGCATCCCACAGCAGCAGATAATCAATGTTTACATTTTGTTCCTGAGGCCTCTCAGCTTCTCAGAAAGAAAAAATCCTAAGAAAGGTTTTTAATGAAAAGATATCTGCGACAAAAGGATTTTTCATAAAAGATATCTGCGACACCCAACCCCTCTCCTCGTGTCCCTGCAGGAAACCACCCGGACCATGAAGCCGGCCCTGGCGCTCCTCCTCCCGCTGGCGCTGGCGCTGGTGGCGAGCGGGCAGCGCCGCAAACCCCCGCGCCGACCCACCCGGCCTCCCTTGCCCTTCGAGGAGCCCGCGGAGCCCACCGAGCTGCCCCCTCCCCTCCCTCCGGGCCCCCCATCCGTGTTCCCCGACTGCCCCCGGGAGTGCTACTGCCCGCCCGACTTCCCGTCGGCGCTGTACTGCGACAGCCGCAACCTGCGCACCGTGCCGCGCATCCCCGCGCGCATCCACTACCTGTACCTGCAGAACAACTTCATCGCCGACCTGCCCGAGGAGTCCTTCCGCAACGCCACCGGCCTCAAGTGGGTCAACCTGGACAACAACCGCATCCGCAAGGTGGACAGGAAGGTGCTGGAGAAGCTGGAGAACCTCATCTTCCTCTACATGGAGAGGAACCAGCTGAAGGAGGTGCCCGCTTTCCTGCCGCCCAACCTGGAGCAGCTGAGGCTCAGCAGGAATCAGATTTCCAAGATTCCCGCTGGGGTGTTCAACAAGCTGGAGAACCTGGTGCTGCTGGATCTGCACCACAACAAGCTGAGCGACGGCGTCTTCAACAAAAACACCTTCAAGGGGCTCAAGAACCTCATGCAGCTCAACCTGGCCCACAACATCCTGAGGAAGATGCCCCCCGGCGTGCCCAGCGCCATCCACCAGCTCTTCCTGGACAGGAACAACATTGAGGACATCCCCAGCGATTATTTCAAGGACTTTCCCAACCTGGCTTTCATCCGGCTCAACTACAACCAGATCTCGGATAAGGGGCTGCCCAAAAATTCCTTCAACCTCACCAACCTGCTGGTGCTGCACCTGGCCCACAACAAGCTCACCAACGTGCCCTTCATCAGCCCCAAGCTGGAGCACCTCTACCTGAACAACAACTCCATCGAGAGTGAGTCCCACGGGGGTTTTTTGGGGAGAAAAACCTTGGAAAGGTCGTTTTTCACCCGGTGGGATGTGATCCTTTCAAAGGGGTGGGATGAGGTGGGAGCTGCAAGGGTGGAGGGAGGATCTGGGTGGAAGGGGAGGAGCAGAGTGAATCCCCCCTGGTGCTGTAGGACTTTTCCTGGTTGTCTTCTTTGGAGCCACCTGCCCTTGGAAGGGCTCTTCTCCTGGCAAAAATCGGGATTAACGAGGAAAGCTTGGGCACAAGTTTTAGGGACAGATGCCAAACACACGGCTTGGGATGGTGAGGGAACACCCCAGAGAGGGGAAAGAACAGGGAGAACAAGGCTGCCATGGAGACAGAGCAGCCAGGGCTGTCCCACACCATTCCAGGGAAATCCAGCTGCAATTCCATGGCAGAGGAGCCCGGGATGTGCGGAAACAGAGCGGGCACAGAGGAGGAGACAGAATCCCACCAAATTCCCATTCAGCTTTCCAGCACCTAAAGGGGCTCCAGGAGTGCTGGAGATGGATTTGGGATGAGGGATGGGAGAACAGGACACAGGGAATGGCTTCCCACCTCCAGAGGGAGGGGTGGATGGGATATTCGGAAGGAATTCTTCTTAGGGAGAAAGGTGAGGAGATGGGATGGAATTCCCAGAGAAGCTGTGGCTGCCCCATCCCTGGAAGTGTCCAAGGCCAGGCTGGACGGGGCTGGGACCAGCCTGGGATAGTGGAAGGTGTCCCTGGGTGATCTTTATGGTCCCTTCCAACCCAAACCATTCCAGCATTCCAGGATTCCTGGTCTCCCCAGATGTTTCTGCTGTTGGAGCTCCAGGACCCTGCTGAGATCTCATCCGGCTCCAACGCTCCTTAATCTGAATTTTAATCGAACAACACCAAATTTAAACCGGGGGAGAGACCCTGTGGTGCAGCTGGTGACCCCCACTGCCTTCCCACACCCCCAGCATCCAAGTCCTGCTGGCATTTTCCATGGAAATCCAGGTCCTGCCCTGACCCAGCTTTTCCTCGCCTGTTTTCCCTGGATTTTCGAGGGTTCCCATGCCTGGAGCTGGGTGCTGACATCACAATCCCGGGGTGTATTTTCCATGAGGAATGCCCTGGGCTGGGCAGGGACAGCTGGAATTCCAGAGCGGAGCAGCGAGCCGGGTGCTGGTGTTATCTCCGGAGCACAGGGCTGGAGCGGGATTCCTTGATGTTTTTTTGGGAAGCGCGGGGCCGGCTCGGCAGGTTCCGGGGGCGGGGTGATCCCTTTTGTCTCCGGAATGCCGCCGCATCCCGAGCTGCGCTCCCGAGGAACGTGACCTACTTCGCTCCTGATCAAAAGCCAGATTTTCCCTCTCGCTGGGGCTTTGAACAGCCTGGGATTGTCCCTTTTGGTGGCAAAACAACCCCAATTTGTGGTTCAATAACAGGGGGGGTTCAAAAATCCCTGTGCACATTCCCTTCTCCCAAACCCACATCCCACTCTTCCTCTTCTCCATATTCCCTTTTCCCTAACCCAAATCCCACTGGTCCTCCTGCCCACATTCCCTTTTCCCTAACCCAAAGCCCACTTCTCCTCTTCTCCACATTCTCTTTTCCCTAACCCACATCCTGCTCGTCCTCGTGTCCACATTCCCTTTTCCCAAACCTGTATCCCACTCTTCTACTTCTCCACATTCCCTTTTCCCTAACCCACATCCTGCTCGTCCTCATGTCCACATTCCCTTTTCCCTAACCCTCATCCCATTCTTCCTCCTCTCCACATTCCCCTTTCCCTGACCTGAATCCTACTTCTCCTCCTCTCCACATTCCCCTTTCCCTATCCCACTGTTCCTCCTCTCCACATTCCACTTTCCCTGACCTGAATCCCACTCTTTCCACATTCTCTTTTCCTTAACCCTTATCCCTCTGCTCCTGCTGCCCACATTCCCTTTTCCCTAACCCTCATCCCACTCTTCCTCCTCTCCACATTCCCCTTTCCCTATCCCACTGTTCCTCCTGTCCACATTCCCCTTTCTCTAACCCTCATCCCACTCTTCCTCCTCTCCACGTTCCCCTTTCCCTATCCCTCTGTTCCTCCTCTCCACATTCCCTTTTCCCCACCCCTCACCCCTGTGTGTCCCCTGTCCCCGCAGAAATCAACGGCACGCAGATCTGCCCCACCTCGCTGGTGTCCATCCAGGATTTCTCTCCCTCCGACCTGGACAGCGTTCCCCGGCTGCGCTACCTGCGGCTGGACGGGAACCTGCTGAAGCCGCCCATCCCTCTGGACCTGATGCTGTGTTTCCGCCTGCTGCAGTCCGTGGTGTTTTAGCCCTGCCCCGCCTCTCCCAGGCCCGGCTTTGCTTGGGACACTTGGGACACTTGCCCAAGAGACACTTGGGACTCTCTCTCTCCCTGCTCACCGCCCGCTCCATCCCTCTCCCCGTTCCCTCCTTTTCCTGCCCCGCGGGGACGCCGGTGGCTCCTTGGGGACGGCTCTCTGCAGTGTCCCAGCGCCACCCCCGGTCGCAGCTCGCTGTCCTTGTCCCCCGGTTCTGTCTCTGCCTTGGTGCCCCGCAGGGTTTGGGGTCGGTCCGGATGGAGCCGCTGGGCTCGGGGCGTGTCCAGCACCGGGAATCATTCCCGGTGGGTTTTGGAGCTGGGATATGGGATGGGCTGGAGCTGAGGGTGGTGGGATCCGTGGAAGTGCAGGGAGGATGGACAATCAGGCCATCCCAGGGGATGGGGACACTCCTGTCACCCTTCTGGAGAGCTCTGGCTCCACATTTCTCCAGAGGAGGAGGATCCAAATCCCGGCTGGAGCTGTGGATGTGCCGGGATGGAGCAGGGAGGGGATGCTGCCCCTGTGTGAGGGGGAACCTTCCCACACCCCCCGGGCAGGAACAAACCCTGCCTGGTTCAAATCCCCATCCCAGCACTGATCCATGGGGCCACAGCCCCATCCCAAAATCCTGCATCCACATCTATGGGGCCACAGCCCCATCCCAAAATCCTGCATCCACACCCATGGGGTCATAGACCTATCCCAACCTCCTGGATCATTCCCTGTTAAATCTGGGATCAAGGACCACATCCATGGGGCCACAGCCCCATCCCAAAATCCTGAATTCTTCCCTCTAAGCTGGAGGGATACAGGGCCACATAAATGGGGTCAAAACCCCATCCCAAAATCCTGCATTCTTTCCTGTAAAATCTGGGATCAAGTGCCACATCCATGGAATAATAGCCCCATCCCAAAATCATGCATCATTCCCAGTAAAATCTGGGATCAAGGGCCACATCCATGGGGCCACAGCCCCATCCCAGCATCCTATATCTTTCCCTGTAAAATCTGAGGATGCAGGAACACATCTGTGGGATCACAGCCCCATCCCAAAATCCTGAATTCTTCACTCACAGCCCCATCCCAAAACCCTGCATCATTCCCTGTAAAATCAGATCTGTGGGGTCACAGCCTCATCCCAAAACCCTGCACCATTCCCTGTAAAATCTGAGGATGCAGGGACAAATCTGTGGTGTCACAGCCCCATCCCAGAATCCCACACCCTTCCCTCTGAGATCTGAGGCTCCAGGGCCACATCCACGGCTCAGTTTCTCTCTGGAGTCGATCACACATGGCTGGGCTTTGCCTTTTTTTTTATTTTTATTTTATTAGAAATAAAAGGAAGGGAGAAGAAAAGGGAAGAATCATCCTTTGGAAGGGCTATTTTATCCCTGCTCTTCCCCATCCCCACATGTATCACTTCCCCCCTCCAATAGCTGTACCTGCATTTATTGGGTGTCCGGGTTTAGGGGGGATTATTCTCTTCTTTTCTTCCCGAGTCTCAGGATTTGGATTTAAAGGCCGAGCATTAGAGAGGAAAAAAAAAAAAGAAAAAAAAATCAAAATCCAACTGCAATGAGCATTAAATAAACCAAAGAAAGCTCCTTTGTGCCCAGCCAGCAGAACTGACCCTTCCCAGGGCGGGCACGGACGGGCACCGTGTCCTCCTCCCTGCAGCTGGCACAGGGGTGCTCCCCTTTTTCCATTAATTAAAACCTCCTGCTAATTAAGGAGGGGTTCTCCCTGATGATAAAATCTCCTTTGCAGTTGGGTGGGGCCAGGTTTCAGCCCTAAACCCGGACGGAGCCCCCCTGGATTTATATATATTTATATCTGATGTGTATATAGACTGGTAGAATGTACAGATATTCCCAAAGCCACCTGCACCTCCCAACCCGGCAACTTGATGGGATTTGCACTCCCACTCCCTGCAGCAGTGGAAATAAAATCATTCACAAGGGACCCTGAGCCTCTCCCTGATCCATCCTCGCCTTCCTCGGGTGCTGCTTCATCCAAAATTTTCTTGCCTGGGGATGATTCTCCCGAAGTTTTTGGGTGTTTTGGGGTGATGCTGAATTTGGGAAGGAATTCTTGGCTGGGATGGAATTCCCAGAGAATCCCTCGATGCCCTTGGATTCCAAGCCCCTGGGCTCTGGAAGGTCTCCCTGCCCATGGGATGGGATTTGACCCCAAACCTTGACTCTCCCAATGTTTTTGGGGGTTTTGGGGGTTTTGGCTGCGGTGATGCTGAATTTGGCAAGGAATTCTTGGCTGGGATGGAATTCCCAGAGAATCCCTGGATGCCCCAAAGGGGATCAGCCTGGGCTCTGGAAGGTCTCCCTGCCCATGGGATGGGATTTGACCCCAAACTTTGACTCTCCTAAAGTTTTTGGGGGTTTTGGCTGGGGTGATGCTGAATTTGGGAAGGAATTCTTGGTTGGGATGGAATTCCTAGGGAATCCCTGGATGCCCCTGGATTCCAAGCCCCTGGGCTGTGGAAGGTGTCCCTGCCCATGGATGGGATTGTTTCCCCAAACCTTGACTCTCCCAAAGATTTTGGGGGTTTTAGGGTTTGGCGTTTTGGCTGGGGTGATGCTGAATTTGGGAAGGAGTTCTTGGCTGGGATGGAATTCCCAGAGAATCCCTGGATGCCCCAAAGGGGATCAGCCTGGACCTTGGAAGGTGTCCCTGCCCATGGGATGGGATTTGACCCCAAACCTTGACTCTCACAATGTTTTTGGGGGTTTTGAGGGTTTTGGCTGGGGTGATGCTGAATTTGGGAAGGAATTGTTGAATGGGATTTTCTTGAATCCAGAGTTCTTCCCTCTAAAATCTGAGAATGCAGGGACATGTCCATGGGGTCACATCCCCATCCCAGCATCCTGCACCTTTCCCTGTAAAATCTGAGGATTCAGGGCCACATCCATGGGGTTTCAACCCCATCCCAAAATCCTGCACCTTTCCCTGTAAAATCTGAGGATTCAGGGATATATCCATGGGGTCACATCCCCATCCCAGCATCCTGCACCTTTCCCTGTAAAATCTGAGGATTCAGGGATACATCTATGGGATCACATCCCCATCCCAATATCCTGAATAATTTCCTGTAAAATCCGGGATTCAGGGATGCATCCATGGGATCCCAGCCCCTCTCCCAGCAGCGGGATCGGCTCGGGCTGGGCTGGGTGGGGGGCGGCAGCGGCTCCTCCTCCTCCTCCTCCTCCTCCTCCTGCTCGTCCCCTGCGCCGCTCCCGCCGCGAATCCCGAGCGGAGCGGGCGGGCGGCAGCGGGGGAAGGTGTGAGGGTGTGGGATGGGCCGGGGGCCGCTGCCGGGGGGGCCAGGCGGGTTTGTGCGCGTTTGTGCCGTGCAGAGCACGCACGCAGCGCCCCCCGCCCCAATCCCACTGTTCTGTTACCCCGGGGTGAATCCCCCACTGCCAGGGGGGGTTTCCCTCCCCGGGGATGTCGGAGCCGTCTCCCCTCATCTTCCCACCGTACCCCAATGAGGGGAGCAGTGCTGAGCCCCCCCTGCACCCACAGCGGCTTCCCCTCCTCAAAAAACCCCAAAACCACCCCAGAAAATGAAGGTTTGGGGTGCTGAGCCCCCTCCCTGCACCCACAGCAGCTTCCCCTCGCCAGAAAAATCCAAAACCTCTCTGTGTGTGAAGGTTTGGGATGCTGAAATCCCCCTGCACTCACACTGGCTCTCTCTTCCCCAAAAACCCCAAAACCACCCCAGAAAATGAAGGTTTGGGGTGCTGAGCCCCTCCTGTACTCCCAGCAGCTTCCCCTCCCCAAAAAACCCAAAAAACTCCACGGGGATTGAAGGTTTGGGGTGCTGAAATCCCCCTGCACCCACAGCGGCTTCCCCTCCCCAAAAAACCCCAAAACCGCCCCAGGTTTCTTCACCCCTGAGGACCCCACTGCATTTTGGGACCTTTCATCTTTGGGGACCCCTTCACGCTTGGGGACTTCTTCACCCCTCGGGACCCCTTCACTCTTTGGGACCCTTCACCCCAGGGAACCCCCCTGCTCTTGGGGACCCTTCATCCTTGGGGACCCCTTCACCCTTTGGGACCCTTAATTCTTGGGGGCCCCTTCATTCTTGGGGACCCTTCATCCTTCGGGATTTCTTCACCCCTGGGGACCCTACTGCTCTTGGGGACCCTTCATCCTTGGGGACCCCACTGCCTTTGGGGACCCTTCATCTTTGGGGACCCCTTCACCCTTGGAGACCCCTCATCCTTGGGGATTTCTTCACCCCTGGGGACCCCACTGCCTTTTGGGACCCTTCATCTTTGGGACCCTTCATCTTTGGGGACCCTTCACCCTGGGGACCCCACTGCCCTTGGGGACCTCTTCACCCTTTGGGACCCTTCATCTTTGGGGACCCTTCATCTTTGGGGACCCCTTCACCCTTTGGGACCCTTCATCCTTGGGGACCCCACTGCCCTTGGGGACCCTTCACTCTCAGAGACCCCCCCTGCCTTTTGGGACCCTTCATCTTTGGGGCCCCCTTCACTCTTTGGGACCCCTCACCCTCTCGGACCCCCCTTCCCAGGGTACCCTGACTCCGCCCCCCCTTTTCCCACCCCACCGCCCCCCCGGCGGCCCTGACGCCCCCCCCCCCCCCCAATCTGTC
>JAWWLS010000122.1:4315236-4325592 GCA_035040975.1 Myioborus melanocephalus | reverse complement strand
CGCCCCCCCCCCCCCCCCAATCTGTCTCATCGGCTCCGTCCCTCTGCCCACCGAGCCGCTTAATGAGGCGCTTAATGAAGATTAGCGGCCGCTTCGTGCTGAGAGGGGCCGGGGCCGTCCCCGAGGGGTCTGGGGGGCTGCGGGTGTCCCCGGGGGGCTGCGGGGGTGTCCCGGCCGCCCCCCCCAGAGCAGATGGGTGCTCCGGGAGGGTGGGTGGGTGCGTGGGGGGCGATGCGCCGCCGGCGACGGGAACATTTTCGCGGCCGTGGGTGGGTGGGTGGGCACGAGGCTGCCCAGGAGGGGCTGCCGAGCTCGTCCTGCCCGTCCTGGGGTGTGCCAGCCCCGCGGTGACATCCCTCCCGACCCCCCGAGCTGAGCTCTGTCCCCGGGATGGGGACACAGAGGGGCGTGGGGGATTCCCAACCTGCCCCGATGAGGCCCCCCCCCCTCCCCAAAAAACCTCAAAACCACCCCAAAGAATGAGGGTTGGGGGTGCTGAGCCCCCTCCCTGCACCCACAGCGGCTCCTCCTCCCCAAAAACCCCAAAACCTCTCCGTGTGTGAAGGTTTGGGGTGCTGAGCCCCCTCCCTGCACCCACAGCAGCTCCTCCTCCCCAAGAAACAAAAAAACCACCCCAACGAATGAGGGTTGGGGGTGCTGAGCCCCCCACCCTGCATTCACAGCGGCTCCCCCTCCCCAAAAACCCCAAAACCTCTCCGTGTGTGAAGGTTTGGGATGCTGAGCTCCCCTTGCATTCACAGTGTCTCCTTGTCCCCCAAAACCCAAAACCTCTCAGTGTGTGAAGGTTTGGGGTGCAGAGCCCCCCTGCACCCACTCCAGCTTCCCCCCCCCTCAAAAAAAAAAACCCCAAAACCACCCCAGAGAGTTAAGACTGGGGGTGCTGAGCCCCCTCTGCACACACAGTGGCTCCTTGTCCCCAAAAAACCCCAAAACCACCCCAAAGAGTGAAGCTTTGGGGCGCTGCACCCCCGGGAGGGGCACAGGGCTGGGTGAGCTCAATGTCCCCATCCATCACTGCCGGGGGGGCTCTGCAGCCCCCCCAAACCCTGGGATGGTCATTGGGGTCCCCCTGGATGCTTTGGGACATCCCTGGGGCCGGGCACAGCCGGGAGTCCCCCTATGGTGGCACCTCCTGGGGTGGCCCTGGCTCTGTCCCCGCGCCCTTGGGGACACCCGGGAGGTGTCACCGCTCCTGCCCTGGGCCGTGTCCCCACCCCGGGGACGTCACCGCTCCTGCCCTGGGCCGTGTCCCCACCCCGGGGATGTCACCGCTCCTGTCCTGGGCTGTGTCCCCACCGCCCCTGGGGACACCCGGGGGATGTCACCGCTCGCTCCCCTCCAATCCCGGCCCCTCTCAGCTCGGGCTGCTGGAGCGGAGCCACCTCCGGGCTGGTGGCCTTGGGGACAATGTAAGGAGCCAGCAGGGGACCGCGGGTTTGATTGGCCGCGTCCCGCCTGTCCCCGCGGCCAGACCCCCGAGCTGCCCCTTCCTCCTCCTCCTCCTCCTCCTCCTCCTCTCCGTGCCTTATAAACCCTTCCCCAGCCCTTCCCCGGCCCCTGCAGCCCAGGGGGCTCCACGCCGAGGAGGAGGAGGAGGAGGAGGAAGGACACCGGGTACGTCCGTCCCGACCTCGTTTGGCTCCTCCAGAGCCCCCCCCGGGCTGGGGCAGCTGGAGGATGGGAGGGTTTGGGGGGTACAGGGGGCTCAGAGCACTGGGAAAGGGCAAATTTGGGGGAAAACAGTGGGAATTTGGGGGCTGCGTCCTCGGGATGGATGGAAAAAACTCAGGGATGGGTGGTGGATTGGGGATTTGGGATTTGGGGTTTGGGATTTGGGATTTGGGATTTGGGATTTGGGATTTGAATTTGGGATTTGGGATTTGGGATTTGGGATTTGGGGTTTGGAATGTGGAATTTGGAATTTGGGATTTGGGATTTGAATTCAGGATTTGGGATTTGGAGTTTGGGGTTTGGAATGTGGAATTTGGAATTATTTGGGATTCGAATTTACGGTTTGGGATTTGGGGTTTGGGGTTTGGAATTTGGGATTTGGGATTTGGGGTTTGGGAGAGGCTGGAGGGGGTCGGGACCCTCGCCCTGCTCTGCCGTGGGTGTCCCACAGGGGGAATTCTCCTTTTGGAATGGGCCCTGGAGGGTTTGGATGTGGGGCTGCCAGGACTGGAGGATGTCCCCGTGCTGTCACACGGATCCCGTTGCCTCTGGCCCTCCAGGATGTTGGAAAAGCAGATTTAGCCCGGGATTTAGGCCTGGATGTGGGAGCAGAAGGGGGGAGCAGCAGTTCCGGGGCTCCTGGGGCTGGTTCTCCTCCTCTGCTGGGCTTGTTGGGCCAGGGGCCGGTGCCACCCATTGCCACGAGCACCGTGACCCCCTCATCGCCCCCGGGGCTGGGAAAGCCGTGAGCCCCGGCAGCCCCGCGGGGCCTCTCCGGCACAGCCGAGCGTGAAATGCGCTGAAAAGGGTCACGGAATGTCCCCTCTGTCTGTCCCTCCCTCCCGGGGCTGTCTGTCCCCCCTACCCCGGGGCTGGGGCTGTCTGTCCCCCTGGGATTTGGGGCTGTCTGTCCACCCAGGGTGTGGGGCTGTCTGTCCCCTCCACCCCGAGGTTTGGGGCTGTCTGTCCACTCTGGGTTTGGGGCTGTCTGTCCCTTCCCAGGGCTGTCTGTCCCCTCTACCCCGAGGTTTGGGGCTGTCTGTCCCCCTCAGGTTTTGGGGCTGTCTGTCCCTTCCCAGGGCTGTCTGTCCCCTCTGGGTTTGGGGCTGTCTGTCCCTTCCCAGGGCTGTCTGTCCCCTCTGGGTTTGGTGTCTCCTGTTCCCCCCACGCCGGGGCTGGCCCCACACCCAGCCCTTGGTGACATTGCCGGTCCTGTGACCCCGGCCAGGTGCACGATGTGTCCCCTGGGCTGGCTGGCGGTGGCCACCCTGTGCCTGGGGACACTTGGGGCTGTGCCAGCCAAGGACAGGAGGAAGGTGGACAAGCCCAAGGCTGAGCTGAGCCTCTTTGAAAACCTGGAGTTGGACAACTACGACGTGACCCTGGAGAGCTACGGGGACATCCTGGACCTGAGCAACTACGAGGAGCTCTACGACTACGGGGACCTTGTCCCCAAGGTGAGAGGGACACAGGAGAGCCCCTGGCTGCACCCTGGGACGGGGATTTGGTGCCAGGGACGGATGTGGCACCGCAGGAGGAGCAGCCCTGGCAGCTCTCCCGGGTTTGGGGAAGGTTTTACCCGAGCCAAACCCCTGCCAGCTCTTGGATGTGAGGATTCCTTCATCCCTCTGGCCCGGGGGGGTTCCTTGGAGAGCTTGGGGAGCTTTCCAAGAAGGAATTAATGACCCTGACTGGTGCCAGCCACCCCAGAGGGGACAAATCCCCCGCAGCTCACACCCGGCTGTGTTTGCAGATCGAGGTTGGCACTTTGGCTCCCCGCCCCAAGGACCCCAAAACCCTCCCAGAACTGGCTGAAACCACATCTGGAACCCCAAAACTGCAGCCCCCGAGCGGTGCTGGCCCCGTGCCCCCAGCGCCCATCCCCAAGCAGGGTGAGTTGTTCTCCCTTGGGATGCATGCCCACGTCACAAAAGTGGAATTTTGGGGGGGAAAAAATGGAATTCTGGTGCTGCCAGCAGCTCTTTGCAGGGTTCTGGGGTTGAGTCTGCTCACAGGAGGGCTGCAGAGAAAGAAATTGCTGGGGAAAAATGAACTCCAGCAAAGCAGCGAGGCTTTAATGAGCAGAGGCTTTGCGACAGTGGCAATTAGATTAGTGACAATTAAAATCCTGCAGCGAGGATAAATATCTTTATTCCTTTTCTGTCACTCCGGGCTGGGAAAAATTAAGTGGGAGGAGAGAGGAAATTGGTGCTGAGCTGCTCTGAACCCCCCCTCGAAGGGGTTTGGGAACCTTGAGGGAGAGGAGGGGGATCAGGTGTGGGGGGTTTTACCCCTCCTGCCCACCGTGCTGGGGCCTTGGGGACAGCTGGGACAGATTTTTCTGGATTCAAAAGAATTTTCTTGAGTTCTGCTTCCTCCAGTGGGAGAATTAAAGGGGCCAGGAGAGCTTTGGGTGTAAAAAGCTGAATTTGGGGGGCTTTAATCTCCCTTCCTCCTGCAGCAGGGGTTTGATCCTGGGCACTTCATTTATTTATGGGATTTTTTTATTGCTGGGAGTTTCTGGCCCTTCTCTGGATGATGTGGGGCTCTGACAGCTCTGGGTGTCACAAACTCCGTGTCCCCATGGCAGGATGGACAGATCCCACTGTTCTGGGGTCTTTTATGGGGTCAGGGGGCTATGACAGCTCTGGATGTCACAAACTTTGTGTCCGCACAGCTGGGTGGCCTCCTCCTGCTGTTCTGGGGTATTTTATGGGGTCGGGGGGCTGTGACAGCTCTGTGTGTCACAGATCCATGTCCCCACAGTGGGGTGGGCTCCTTACACTGTTCTGGGGTATTTTATGGGGTCAGGGGGCTCTGGGTGTCACAGACCCATGTCCCCATGGCAGAGTGGGCTCCTCCTGCTGTTCTGGGGTATTTTATGGGGTCAGGGAGCTGTGACAGCTCCGTGTGTCACAGATCCATGTCCCCACAGTGGGGTGGGCTCCTTACGCTGTTCTGGGGTATTTTATGGGGTCAGGGAGCTGTGACAGCTCCGTGTGTCACAGATCCATGTCCCCATGGCGGGATGAGCTCCTCCCGCTGCTCTGGGGTATTTTATGGGGTCGGTGCTCATTTCCAGAGCTGCCCAGCTGCCTGCTGTGCCTGTGCCTGGGCAGCTCGGTGTACTGCGACGACGCGGGGCTGGAGCAGATCCCGGCGCTGCCCCCGGACACCGCGTACCTGTACGCCCGCTTCAACCGCATCGGGGCCCTGCGCGCCAGCGACTTCCGCGGCCTCGGTACGTCGGGGTCACCAACGGGAAAATCCCTCCTCTCCAACGACACCGGACAAACCAACAGCCCATCAAATTTCTTTTCCTCTAAAAAGAATGCAAAACAATAAGTTATTTACAGAAAGTGCGTGAGAAAGTTCGTTACAAGAGTGTAAACATCAGAAAATCTTAAAAAATCAGGGCGGCAGGGATTAAACCACCCTGGCTTTGTCCCTGTTCTCCTCCTGCCCTCAGAGAAGCTGAAGCGCATCGACCTCAGCAGCAATTCCATCTCGTGGGCGGACGCGGACGCGTTCCGGGGGCTGCCCAGCCTGCAGGAGCTGCTGCTGCCCGAGAACCTCCTGACGGCGCTGCCCGAGCTGCCCCGCGGCCTCGTGCGCCTGGACGCGCGCCTGAACCGCATCCCCAGCGCCGGGCTGCGCCCCGAGGCCTTCCGGGTGCGCCCCAAGCCTGGGGGGCTCTGCCCGACACGGGGGGACAGGGGGGTGGACAGGGGGTCCTAGAAGGGGGTCAGCTCCAGGGGGTTCAGATCCAGGGGGCTCTGCTACAGGAGGGTCATCTCTATGGGGGTCATCTCTTGGGGGTTCATCTTTAAGGGGTTTAAATCTTGGGGGTTCATCGGTTCATCTCTATGGGGTTCATCTCTTGGGGGTTCATCTTTAAGGGGTTTAAATCTTGGGGGTTCATTGGTTCATCTCTAGGGGTTTCATCTCTTGGGGGTTCATCTTTAGGAGGTTCATCTCTGTTGGCGTTTAATCTATCTTTTCGGGTTTTATCTCTATTGGGGTTCATCTCTAGGTGACTCATTGGTTCATCTCGTGGAGGTTCAACTCTAGGGGGTTCATCTCTGTTGGGGTTCGTGTTTAGGAGGTTCATTGGTTCTTCTTTAGGGGGTTCATCTCTTGGGGGTTCATCTTTAGGGGGTTTAAATCTTGGGGGTTCACTGGTTCATCTCTAGGGGTTTCATCTCTAGGGGGTTCATCTCTGTTGGGGTTCATGTTTAGGAGGTTCATCGGTTTATCTCTCTTGGGGTTTTATCTATCTTTATTGGGGTTTTATCTCTATTGGGGTTCATCTCCAGGTGACTCATTGGTTCATGTCTTGGGGGTTCAACTCTAGGGGGTTCATCTCTGTTGGGGTTCATCTTTAGGAGGTTCATTGGTTCATCTCGAGGGGGTTCATCTCTTGGGGGTTCATCTCTAGGGGGTTCATTGGTTCATTTTTTGGGGGTTCATCTCTAGGGGTTCATCCCTATTGGGATTCACCTCTGCCCTCTCCCCACAGGACCTGAAGCAGCTGCAGTTCCTCCATCTCTCTGATAACCAGCTGGATTTTATCCCCGTGCCCCTTCCTGAGAGCCTGCGCTCCCTGCACCTCCAGGTGGGATGGGTTTTGCCTGAGTTTAGCAGATCCCACCTCTTCCTCCCCCTTCTCCTCCTCCTCCTTCTCCTCGTCTTCATGGTCCTGGTCCTGGTCCTTGTTCTTGTTCTGGTCCTGCTTCTCGTTCTGGTTCTGGTCTTCCTCTTTATCCTCATTGTCCTGATGTTGGTCCTAGTCCTTTCCCTGGTCCTGATCCTGGTCCTCGTCCTGGACTGGTTCTGGTCCTCCTTTTCATCCTTTCTGTCCTGGTTCTGGTCCTGTATTGGTTCTGGTCCTCCTCCTCATCCTTGCTGTCCTGGTCCTGGTCCTGGTCCTATTCCTAGTCCTTTTCCTGGTCTGGTCCTGGTGCTGGTCCTGGACTGGTTCTGGTCTGCCTCCTCCTCATCCTTGCTGTCCTGGTCCTGGTCCTTTTCCTAGTCCTGATCCTGGTTCTGGTTCTGGTCCTGGACTGGTTTTGGTCCTCCTCCTCATCTTTGCTATCCTGGTCCTGGTCCTCTTCCTATTCCTGATCCTGGCCCTGGTCCTGGTCCTTTTCCTGGCCCTGGCCCTGGTCCTCTTCCCGGTTCTGGTCCTGGTCCTCCTCCTCCTCTCTGGCTCCCTATGACCCGGCTGTGCCCGTGTCCCATCCCCGCAGAACAACAACATCCAGACGATGCACGAGGACACGTTCTGTGACAGCCAGGAGCAGGGCCAGATCCGCCGGGCGCTCGAGGACATCCGCCTGGACGGGAACCCCATCAACCTCAGCCTCTTCCCCAACGCCTTCTCCTGCCTGCCCCGCCTGCCCACCGGCCGCTTCTCCTGAGCGCCCAGAGCTGCAAACGCAGGAAAGTGTTCCCAGATCCCGTCCCAGAGAGCTCAGACCCTGCTGCTCCATGGAAAATGTGGTTAAAGCGGAGGTGTTCCACCCCAGGGTGAGCTCGGCGCTGGGGCAAATGCATAAAATGAAAATAAAATGAAATAAAGATTTGAAAATGCATTCAAAGCATTTGACAGTGAGAGCAGCTGGGAGCTCTCACCCAGCCCAGCAGTTTTGCTTGGATTTGCAAAGATGGGATTTCCCTGCATCCCGTTTCTTCCTCCATTCCCTCAAGAGCCTCAGGGAGATCCTGAGATCCTGGCCAGGGACCAGGAGCTGCATTGCCCCAGAGAGGTGACACTTTGGCCACCTCAGGTGTGATCTGTCCCCTGGGCTGTGCCTGTGCAGCTCCAGGGGGGTGTGACACATCCAGGTGTGATGGATTTGGGATGGCATCCATGGATTTGGGATGGCATCCATGGATCTGGGATGGTATTCATGGATTTGGGATAGTATAAAAGGATTTGGGATGGTACCATGGATTTAGGAGGGAATCCCTGGATTTGGGATGATGTCCATGGATTTGGGATGGTATAAATGGATTTAGGATGGCATCCGTGGATTCAGAAGTATATCCATGGATTTGGGAGGGTATCCATGGATTTGGGATGGTATAAATGGATTTGGGATGGTATTCATGGATTTGGGATAATATAAATGGATTTGGGAAAGTATCTATGGATTTGGGATGGCATCCATGGATTTGGGACAGTATCCATGTATTTGGGAGGGGAATCCCTGGATTTGGGGTGGTGTCCACGGATTTGGGATGGTGTCCATGGATTTGGGATGGCATCCATGGATTTGGGATGGTGTCCACAGATTTGGGGGGGTATCCATGGATTTGGGATGTTATCCATGGATTTGGGATGTTATCCATGGATTTGGGATGGCATCCATGGATTTGGGACAGTATCCATGAATTTGGAGCTGCAGAGAGCCCTGAGCCCACCAGCCCCACCAGCCCCACCAGGATCTCCCTGGGCTGGAGCTCAAATCCCCAGGCCCATCCCGGTTTTCCTTGGCCAGCAGGTGCTGCCCAGCGCTGTGGGATATTTTCCATCTCTGATGGATTCATCCCTTATATTTTTATCCACGTGTAAGGAACACCATGAGGGGGATGACACATCCCTGGAGAATCCAGAGCCCTGAACTGAAACCACGGAGCTCAGCCCACATCCTCAGAGCCCGGGGAGGCATCCGAAGGCGGCTGGAGAAAACCTGGGAAGAGGATCCAGCTCCTCATCCACGGGGACGGTGTGGGCACCTCCTCTCGCCCCTTTTCCATGCAAAACCCAACCCGGGCATGGATTGCTGACCCAAAATCCTTGGGAAAAATGGGGATTTGGAGTTGTTTTATCTAGAATTGCAGGATTTGTTGCCGCTGCTGTTGTGTCACCCTTCAGCCTACGGATCTGCTGCCTCCTCATCCTCACCCATCCCACCCACCCTTCCAACACCTTCCCACCAGCCTTTATCTCGCTGATCCCATGGGATGGAGCTCCCAGAGCCCCCCTCCCCAAATCCAGCCCCACCTCTGCCCCTGCAGAGCTCTGGAAAAGGTGGAACCCCTCCCTGTCCCTCCCTGTCCCCTCCTGTCCCCTCCTGTCCCCTCCTCCCCGGGGCTCAGGGGACCCCAAAGCCACGCAAGGCACGACAACCCCCCTAAATCGCAACTCTCCTGTGGAAAATCCTGCTCATTTCTTTTGGAAAAACTGGGATTTCTGCAATTCGGGCTCCGGCAGGATGGAATTGGCCGGATTTTCCCCACCGGTCCCTTCGCGTTGGTCCCGCTAGAGGGCAAAGGCAGCGCCGGGAATGTCGGACCTTCCCTCCGAACCGCGTTCTCTCCCTCCTGGAGCTTTCGGGGATCCCGGGAATGCCCGGCGGGGTCGGGAACAGCCCGGGAATGATCCGGGGAAGGGCTCGGAGGAGCTGCAGGGGCTGGGATGCGGCAGGAGGGTGAAGGGATGGCGCCCAGATTTACAGAAATCCCAAATTTCCGAGAGCAGTGAGGGGCTCTGGGGGGCTCTGCTGGGGCAAAGCTGAGGCTCAGGGCGGGTGAAGGCTCCTGCCTTGTGTCGCTTTTGGGATTGGGGATTTTTGTGTCCCTGTCGCCCCCAGAGAGGCAGGACCAGGATGGGGCCGAACTGGGGCTGTTTTGGTGCTCAATTATTGATTATTGGGCCAGTTATTGATCATGCCCTGGTGTCCTCGCTGGGAACCGCCACCCCTTCATGCCACTCGGGACTGTCCCCAGGGGCTGCTCGGGCTCCGGGATCCTGTCCTGGAGCAGCCAGGAGGGCACAGAGCCCTTCCCGGCGCTGCCATCGGGGCTCTGCATCCCTGTCCTGGCCTCCATCCCCGCTGCCTCGCCCGGGGAGCGTTTCCGTGCGGATTCCTGGCTCTGCCTCCCTCGTCCCTTGTCGCTGTGCCGCTCAAGGTCACCTTCCCTCGGCGGGGCTGGGCTGTCACACATTGATCGCTCGGCTCTGGCAGCGCCGGCTCGCAGAGCCCCCGCCAGCTCAGCATCCTGCGGCTGCTCCAGATGGCCCCCGCCCCTTCCTCTCCTCCTCCTCCTCCTCCTCCTCCTCCGTGCTGCCCTCCCAGCCCCGAAACAGAGACAGAATTTGGGGAATTCTCCAAATGTCCCCGCAGAGCGGGAGGCGCTCCCTCGCTGCCCCTGCGGGAGGTGGCACCAGCACGGGCCGTGCCTGGGGGAGCTGGGACAGAGGGCGACATCCCTGGGGACTGCGTGTGACATCCCTGGGGACTCTGTGTGACATCCCTGGGGACTCTGTGTGACATCCCTGGGGGGCTCAGTGTGACATCCCTAGGGGACAGCATGTGGCATCCTTGAGGGACTCAATGTGACACCCCCGGAGAACTCTGTGTGACATCCCTGGGGGACACGGGGACTGCGTGTGACATCCCTGGGGCACAGCATGTGACATCCTTGGGGGCTGAGTGTGACATCCCTGGGGGCTGTGGGTGACACCCCTGGGGACACAGTGTGTGACATCCCTGGGGACACAGCATGTGACATCCCTGGGGGGCTCAGTGTGACATCCCTGGGGGCACAGTGTGGGACATCTCTGGGGACACAGGGACTGTGTGTGACATCCCTGAGGGACAGCATGTGTGTGACAACCTTGGCGGACTGTGTGTGACATCCCTGAGGGCTCTGTGT